>JANBXA010000328.1:3665000-3980000 GCA_030556225.1 Cricetiscus sungorus | reverse complement strand
TTTTTCTAATTTTCATCATGTGAAAATGTAAGCTTCTGTATCAACTATCAAATATTCACCTACAAAATTTGGAAAGCAGGAAAATGAAAGCAGGAGGAATACTGGGAATTAAATTATTTTTGCTCCTAGTACCTAAAGACAACTTTATGTGTGAAATACGATTTCCATAGTCTTCATCTCACTTTCAATATACCACATATTTGCCAAAATACAATCTTGTTCTCCAAATCTTTCCCCTTTATTAGTGTATTAGTTACATGTTTACTTTGCACACCATAAGTGGCACGTCTACATAAAACACTTAATTAGCCTCTTGAGAGACATTTAGTTTATTCCCAGTGTTTCATTGTTTTGTGGACGACTAAGAGAAATCCTGTGTTTTGTCCCTGGGTGGCCTACTGTGAGTGCATTAAGATAAATTCCTAGAAGAAGAATGGGTGTGTCCAAAGTAGGAGCACATCAAGACTGTTGACACCCTCACATTTGTCACATCGCCCTTTGAGGCTTATGCCAACTGACAGCCGCCAGAAGGCTGCAGGGAGGCGAAAGGGGGGATTAAAAGGCTTCAGAATGTGGACATGAAAGTAGACCAAATCCCTTTGCTGTTTCTGCTGGCGTCTTTGAGATGGGGACTGCAAGTTACATGAGGAGGCTCCTACCGTGACACAGAAAACAGTGTAGAGTCATTGAGGAGGGAGAGTTCTCGACCGTGTACAGGAAGCGAGGGGCAGTGTCCTCACTGGTTGTGGGTCTTCTGATCGCCAACTTCAGCAGCCTGCCTTGTGAGTTTATCTTCGGTTACATTTTGCCCTATTTTTATTCCATCAAGAACTGCTCCAGGATACAAAGTATTGTATTTTCTCTTTTAGAGCCTTCTGTGGCTGCAGGGGAAGCCTGGTCCCGGGAGCAGGTACTTAAGAGACTGCAGTGCTGTGGCCGCACTGCTGAGCTGGTTTCTAAGATCAGCCTTAAATTTTTTCCAAGGGGATTTAATTACACAATTTAATTGAAATGAAAACATTTGCCACGATAGCTTACCAATTAGTGAATCTATGGGTAGGGCTAGGAAATGGCCCTTCAGAGCTGATCAGGATTTAGTGTTTCAGAGTGTACACTGGAGCCAGCACGGGCACCTGCCATCTCTGTGACCCCTGGGGAAATCATTCAACCAGTCTGTGCCTCAGTTTCCTCATCTGTATAGTAGGAAATGTACCCATCTCCTTGGATTTTTTTGAGGACTAGATAAGTTGAACACATAAGGTACACAGAATGCAATCTACCCATAATTATCACCATCTTCCTTTTTATTAGCTGATAGCATTTTTATGTCCCCATTCGAGGGTTATGGTACACAGGTCTATTCTTGCTTGTCGGCTGACAGTAATAGATTAAGTGATTGTTTAAAAAGATGGTGGGATTCCCCAGATCACATCATCCCGACTAGGAAGGCGTGCCGAGCATCTAGGATAGACTTGTTTAATTGCGTGCCTGGGCACCAGAGCCTGTGGTTGTGCACAGGGAGTCTTGTGCACTCAAAATTTACGTCACTACATTGTATTTTAACCTGCCCTGAGACAGGGCAGCTTAACCCGCCCTTGACACACGTCTCATGACATCTGCTGTGGTGTCTTCAGCTTCCGTTCCTGGGGAAAGGACCAGCATTTATAATTGTGGATATAGGGAGGGATAGGAATCAAAGGACAGTAAGGAGGAAGAGAAGGAGTGCCTGCCTCACTGAGAACAAATACTAAACACTTTAGTGACTTCTGCAACAAGGTACTGGGAAGGTTGAAGCACAGAAACTGAAAACGCCTATGTTGTGGGTGACTCTCATTGGACGCCCCTTGGGGGAGGGATGAGGAGACTCAGCACCAAGGACTCAGGCACCGGGAGTCAGAGAGTAGCGGAGCGTGCTGCAGGCTCCTTTATTAAGGAAGTCGGGCTGCCTTTATCCCCTCCCAAGGTCCCATGGGCTCAGGCGCTGACTCTGCTGCACTGTCCTTCTCTCATTGGCGTCTCTGGTCAGGTGTCTCTGTGTCAGCGTCTCTGGCAGAGGCAGGCTTGGCTCAGTGGGGAAGTGTCTGCTGCGCATGCGGGCTGGCCTGGGCACCCGCGCAGGGCGACTGTGGCTTGGGTAGGCTGGCCGCAGTTTCTCCTACACATCTAGACTGGAGGCTTTATCCAAGCCTGTATACTGGATAGAATGCACAGAAGTTCTAGTCTTCTGGAGACCTGCCCAACCAGAATCCCAGGGGGTGTGGCAGGGGAGCGTGCAATCAGGGAGGCTCGGTTCTGTGTGCAGCTGTGAGGCCTGCTGCTTTGGGAGGGGTAAGGATGTGTACGTAGGTCCTGCTTGGGCCCCTACCTCCCTTCTTTGATTTTTATCCCATCAAAACCATGCCAATCCGTAGCACAAATGCTGGACTGGTGCATCTTTTTCTCTTGTGTCTCTTAGTGCTTTCTGTGTTGAGCACGCGGGTATGACCTCATAATGTTGATCGACTTCTAAGACCTTCTTATTTCGGAGTTACAAAAGGTCTTACAGTGGGTGACTTGGAGCAAAACAGCCCCGTCTCTCACAGGCCTTTCCCTCTCACACCCTGGCTGCAGGATCATTGCAGGTCCACAGAGTGAGTGGGTAGAGTACCTGAGGGCAGAAGGGACCTGGTCTGCATCCAGAACAAGACACAGCTGGTGATGCTGTGCCTACATTTGATGGTATTACTCGCCAGAGTCTTTGGAGAACCAGGAGTTGCAAAGATGAAGGGATAACGATTGAAATAGAACTTCCATGTGGCCAACTTGCCCGTGGAGAGCATTGCACCTTACAAGTCAGATTTGTGCTATACTCTCAGATGGAGGTCCTAAAGCCAGAACTAAGACATTAGGTGTCTGTGCATTGGCATGCAGTGAAGGCATTTGCAAAGCAAGGTGAGTTTAGGCGGGAGACAGCCAAGTGTCACATTCTCTACCCCCTGTTATGTACCTTCATCCCAGACATAGACTGTATTAATGCCACCAGTTTATTATGGAAGATTCTTTAAGGTCCATCATCCATTGCAGAAATGCTTGCAGATTGAAGCTAGCTCCTCTGGATTGTGACAAAGACACCCAGGGGGGAATGGGAAATTTCTCCACTGAAACAATCAGGGAATCAGTGTTGGGGACCACATCCTTAGGCTGTTGGGCATGACATGAAGCTTGTGTCCCTCAGTTTTTAGGGAGAGAGGTGCTGGAAAGCACTTAGTGAGGGAAGGGGCAGTCAAGGGTCCCTGTGGTGGGAGATGAGTGGCAGTTGACTGTGGTTGGTCAGAACAGTCCGTTCTTTCATGGCCCCCTGGCTAATGAGACCACTGTGAAACATGAGTGAACTTTAACGTTCGTCAGCTCTGAAGATGACAGCAGAACATTACTGTGTAGGACACAGACCCAGTGGGCGTGCCGGGGCACATGTAGAGAGCACCAGGCAACAAGGAGTTAAGGGCATTTCTCAGAATCTTGTCGTTCAGTTGGAAAAGAAGACACCCCCTAAAATATGCTACTATGCATTTACATTTTTATATTTATGAGCTTATTTACGTGTGTGTAAAACAGTAATAAAGAAAAAGAGGTCACAGTTATGAGAGAGAGAGAGAGAGAGAGAGAAGGGAGATGTGGGAGGGGTTGGAGGTTGTAGAGTAATTTGGGGGTGGGTGGGTGATATTTTAGATTATTCCCAAAAAATCATCCAAAAAGTTGGATGAGAGATAAAAGAAAAGAAAGCAGAACAAAACACAAAGGTGAGATACAACACCATGTCATGGGCCACACAAGTGATGATTTCAGGAGACATTCAGCGTTAGTTAGGGCTTGCCTGACCCCGAATGAGGGGACGAATGAGCCGACTGTTTTGCCTTCATCTCTTGGTAACTGAAGATGCCTGCGCTCAAAGATCTGCTGTGACTTCAGCTTGACACTTGCGTTGTAAGATGAGTAAACATTCTTGTAACTGAAAATTTCAGTGCCATTAAAAAGACAGAAGGTTGTGTCAGCTTCCAAGAGGGAGCTGAACTCGATTTTACATCGACACTCTCGATGGTTAGTGTTCTTTCCCGTGTGCAAATATTTTAACAATGTTGTTCACGCCAGCCACCGTGGATGCAGTTCTTTGGTCTCCTAGTGTCAAAAATAAAACACAGCGGATTGCATTTCTTGACTGGGTGGCTGTTCTAAAGACATTAAAGTAGCCAGGCGTGGGTGGCACATGCCTTTAATCCCAGCACTCGGGAGGCAGAGGCAGGTGAAACTCTGTGAGTTCAAGGTCAGCCTGGTCTACAAGAGCAAGTTCCAGGACAGCCTCCAAAGCCACAGAGAAACCCTGTCTCAAAAACAAAACAAAAAACCACCTCCCTAAAAGCCATTAAATAGTTGTTCACTGCTGATGTTTATAACCTAATATTCAAGTTTTAGAAGTAATACCACAGCTACCTGCAAACTCACACACACGCACGCACGCACACACATACACATACACTTCAACCCTGAAAGATTAGATACATATTCAACCAAGAAAACGTATCTATGTTACTTTAAGGAAAGTGCACATATTTTATTGATACTCATATTTCTGCAAACCTACTCGTGTCTTTCAAGTTTCTTTTAGTATAAGACCAAGTCAGTTGTTTCATATTTTATAAATCATTTCACCATCTGGGGTAACACATAAACAAGAATATAAATACAAGAATATAAATACATGCTGTTGACAGCAGATTTAAGGGCAGATTCTCTCTATTACCTCTGCAATGCCTCTCTTGATTGCATTTGAAAATTGAAATATTGGGTTTTTTTTCCTCTGTTTGTTGAAGATGATATTGGAAGTATTTCTTCCTATCCCTCCTGTCACCACCCTTCTCAGCACATGTACCTCCCCCAGACATTCCTTTACCTCATCCCTCACCGCCTCCTCCCCCCATATTTGCACCCGTATGTAACTGAAGACTCTAGTCAGAAAAGCTTCTCCAGGATGTGCCAGGCTGTTCTCAGCACCACCTCCTGCTTGGCCGTTCAGTCTTTATCCAAGTCTGAGCCCTGCTTCCTAGGCCTCCCTCTCACAGGAAGCCTGCTCACTCTGGCTTCACCATGTATAGCGACTGAGAGCCAGCTATGCCCAGCACCATCAGGAGGCGGTGGCGGCTTGGGGAATAGCATTTTCACTGCCAGCAGCTGCAGTCTCTGCTCCCCCTGCAACAGTAAACCTTATACCGCTCACTAGCTTAAAGGCAGCTCTACCTTTTATCCCCATGTGGCATTCCTGTCTTATCCACCCGTGTCTGTCGGGCTGCTAGGAAAACAGGCAAAAACAAAGAATTAGGCACCAGCAAGGAAGGGTACACTTCTGTGTTTTAGTGAAAAACTTGGTGTTTCAAAGCCAAAGTAAAACTTGTTATTAGAAAAGTTAAAAATATCGGTGGCCTCCTTGCATATTTTCATGGTTTGTCTAGATCCCATGTAGCTAAGGTGTCTTAGTGTCCTCACTGCTGTTGTGACATATTACAGGGTTATTATCTGACAGTTCGGAAGGTCAGGTCGGCAGTCTGAAGTAGGCTTGGAAGCTTTCCTTCCCTCTGAAACTCTGGGAGCGGTGTCTCCCTGCCTCGGTAGCCGCTGACTACCCACGCCAGTCGGCTTGTAAGTCTAATGGCTGCTTTCTGTGCAGTGTGCCTTCTCGTGCTCCTGTCTCCCTCCGATATGGAGACTTTCATGATCCTGGCTCACCCCAATAAGCCAGGATCATCTTCCCATCTCAGGATGCCGCAGGTCATCGCACCCGCCCAATCCTGCCAGCCATGCATGATGACATATTTAGCTTCTTGGCTCGGTATTTGCTCATAACTTCAGAGCATCGTCCGCCTGCTACAGGTGCCAACCTCGTCAGTGCCATTGCTAAGCTGTCCCTGCCCTGGCCTGACTGACTGCTTATGAGATGGTCCTGACCTTTGTAACCCGGTAAATGATACAACTCCCTCAGCAGCTCATGGCTCTCTCCTGTCCATGGCCAGGCTGTGTAGCTGCTTTTCCCTGGTACCCCTGGCCTGGCCATCATCTCCCTCCTTCAGGAGGTGCTCTCCGGTTTTCTGGCACTTCCTTCTGTCCCCTTCCTGTTGTATCCTCCTCTCCCTTCCCTTCCCTTCCCTTTCTCCCTCTCTTCCCCCTCCCTTCTTTCCTTTTCTCCCAGGGGAGCTACCCTAGCTCCTGTAGCTTCTCCTCTGTCCCTTTATAAAGAAAGCATGTCACTCACCTCTCTGACCTCCCACCTTCAGCTGGAAATGCCACAAGCTCACCCAATTCTCAGGGATGATCTTGTGTGGCCTTCGACTGTGTCTGGCACAGACATCACTTTGATAAGTGCAAGGGTTTCCTGGTCCTTCTTTCGGCTCCAAGTGCCTTGTTCTTCTCAGAACACCTGTTAGTGTTTGTGTCGCCGTGTGCTCTGAGCCTGCTTCATTCACTGTGAGCCTGGCCCGCCCGGCTTGTCAGGCCTCGCTCAGTCTGTCTATTGAGGATGCTCTGGTCCTCGCTCTGTCTGTCTATTGAGGATGCTCTGGTCCTCACTCTGTCTGTGTATTGAGGATGCTCTGGTCCTCACTCTGTCTGTGTATTGAGGATGCTCTGGTCCTCACTCTGTCTGTGTATTGAGGATGCTCTGGTCCTCACTCTGTCTGTGTATGGAGGATGCTCTGGTCCTCACTCTGTCTGTGTATGGAGGATGCTCTGGTCCTCACTCTGTCTGTGTATGGAGGATGCTCTGGTCCTCACTCTGTCTGTGTATGGAGGATGCTCTGGTCCTCACTCTGTCTATTGAGGATGCTCTGGTCCTCACTCTGTCTGTGTATTGAGGATGCTCTGGTCCTCACTCTGTCTGTGTATTGAGGATGCTCTGGTCCTCACTCTGTCTGTCTATTGAGGATGCTCTGGTCCTCACTCTGTGTATTGAGGATGCTCTGGTCCTCCCTCCATCCATCTATTGAGAATGTTCTGGTCTTCTGTCTGTGTATTGAGGATGCTCTGGTCCTCACTCTGTCTCATCTCTCATCTACATTGCGCAGTATCTGACATGACCCTTCCCTCTTCATTTCATCCGCACCTCTCTGCGGACAGACGGGCACTCCTGCCCAGTTCACTCCTCCCATTTATAACCTCCTTCCATCTTTACACTTGGACACATGTGTAATTTCTTCCTGCTGAGATCAGAGCTTGTTCCTCCTTGCTTGATGTCATTCTTTATAAGCAAATCAGAAATATATAACATTCCCCCTCTCTTCTCCAATCTATGCTACCGTCTCTGTTTCCCTGTCACACTGTGTCAATATTAACATTTGTTGTAATGTAGCATGATTTTTTAAATAAATACTCTAAGCCCTGTTGATGAAATACCGGTCTTCTCTAGGGCAACGGGTTATGCTTATTTAGGATTCCATGGGAACAGAGACACCTTCTGACTCATCCTCCTATTGGCTCACACTCTCATCTGGATGAGTAGAGCAGAATGGATGCCCCCACTAGCCAGAGTTTGACGTTGTTATTTAGTACTGATAATATTTTAAAAATAGGATTTTTCTAAATATGCCTGTTCATGAAATGGAACCTGAAAAGTGTGTGTGTGTGTGTGTGTGTGTGTGTGTGTGTGTGTATGTTTGTGTGTGTTGTTCTTCTTAAATAAAGTCTGAGTATGTATCTAACTACAGAAGTCTGTCTGAGTTTATTTAGTTCTGTAGGTATAGAAAGATATTAATGTCAAAGTTCCTAAAAGTACCTGTGATTATTAGAACTTTCCCATCTAAATCGATTCATTGCAATGCCAGGATTTTGTGTTGTGAACACACTGCCCAAAGATTTGGTAACATGACCCAAGTATTGATGTAGAGCCCTCTCAGACACCTTGGTAAATATGACATGGTGACTGTGCACTGTTCCTTCAGCAGTTACATGAACTATGAGAACTTCCGTGTTACATGAACTGGTAAGAACTGTGTGATATAACTGTGTTATATAACTGCTGTGTTATATGAACTGCAGGAATTGTCTGTGTTATATGAACTGGTGAGAACTGCTGTGTTATATAACTGCTGTGTTATATGAACTGCAGGAATTGTCTGTGTTATATGAACTGGTGAGAAATGCTGTGTTATAAGATGCTTTGAAGAAATTTTAATCCTAGTCCATCTTTCTGTGTGGCTGCCATAATTTGCTCCTTTTCTTGCTTTGCATTTTTCTTCTCTATGTATTTTCTTGACCATACTTTGAAGATCAATCTGTTGGTGTTTCACAGTTTTCCTTGAAGAGAAGAATTGATAAATGCCACATGCATTGCATTCAGATGTTTCACTGATATTTAAGTCAAACGTAGCACATTTAAAAACAGAGTGATGATCCACGATGTGAAGTCTTCTAGCTGATTAACGGCAAAGGACCTAAACCTCAGACACAGCCCCCACTAGGGTCTGTTTCTCACAGTCCCACAGCCTTCAGCTTTGGCGAGAAATGGAGAGATGCCCCAAGTTCATTGCTGGGTTAATTTTCAATAGAATTTCCTTCTCTGAAATTATAGGAGTCAAAGTACCAGGGCCACTATGAAATAACTGATGTGAAGCTAGAGCCAGACAGCCAAACAGGGTGGCACTTCTGTTCCTAGAAGGGGCCCACAGCTCCTGCGACAGTGCTTATCTATACCACCAGCTGGAAGCCGAGTGAGTGTCAAGCCCAGCACACTTCAGAAGAAAGGAAAATTAAGGAAAAGATAGAGTGGCATCAAGAATCAAGGGCAAATAGACTCTCCCTCTGTAGCTGAAGGAAATGTATATTGGCAGTTCCCTTGTACATCTCTCCCAGAGTTAAATCACCTTGCGGGGTGATGTACGTTTATTGTTTTAGATACCAGGCCAGCAGGTGCCTGCAAGCCATCTGAGGAATGGTGAAATATTCATCACAAAGTTATCTAGAATATTCTCTGAGTGCAGGTCTTGCTGTGTGCTCCTGGCTTCATTTTCTTTGTTGGGCTCAGGTTGCCTGGAGCCAGCTATATGCTGCCTGTCCTGAAATGCTTGCCCATTTGTTTCTGATACCATAGCTCACTGAGTAGTTAGGACACATATTTATATGTTGATTGTATACCCACATTTCTGTGGAAGTGAGGATTCTGCACCTGAGATTTCAACAGAATGAATCCACAAAAATCCAGGCAGGAATTGCATTAACCTATTAAATTATGTTTCTTGGCTCACGATTTCCATGTTATCTAATAGGGAATATCTCTTGGTATAATCCTTGCAGCATCTTATGGCCCTGAGTTCGGAATTAATCTTTGACAGGTTCAGGATAACAGAGAAGAACCTCTAAAATGCATACTTGAGGATGTGCAGTCGGCCATCTTATCGGAGGCTCGGAAGGAAGCCAGTTGTGATTTTTATGTAACTCGTCACGTTGCACTATTTGTCTAAGCTGTAGATGGCAAAGAAGATGGCACTTTGAGAGAGCAGAATTTAAAGACTCTGTAGCTGCTTTGCCCATGTGGCTACAATGACCAGCTACTATGAAATCCCCGTTCCTTTTATCTCCCATATATGATTTATAGTCCACGGATAGAGTATGACAGATACTCTTCAAGGGCACTCATGCGACCCTTAATCTGTCTGTACTCGTGTCTGTGTATGTCACAGACCCTTTAGACATCTGCTGAAAGCTGTTGGTAATGCTTTTAGTGAAACATTTATAGCCATCTGAACATAAACGCGTAACAGAAGTTGGTGGATTCCTAGGGTTCTTGAAGTCGTCAAGAATATGTCTCCATGAGACAATTGTACAAGGTGTAGTCTGAACAGTAGAGTCATTTTGCACGTGAGAATGTCCTAGGTATTTGTGTGTGTGCTTTGTAAGTTCTTATTTTCTTTATCATAAAAACAGAGGAAAAAAATACTGAATGATTTTAATGGTAGCATCTGCCTGCACCTGTAGGGCTAAATACAAATCCTACTTTACCCAAAGTGAAATATATACAGGCTTTTCAGATCTCAATTAATGTATTTTAATATTAGAAAAAAATGAAATTTAAAACAAATACTCTTGAGTCCTGAGTGAGAATTTGAATTTTGGTACTCTGGATGGAGAGTCACTGTTAGCTGAGGTAAAAGGCATACAGCTAGCTTCATGATGAAAAGGCAGGAAGGCATGACTGGCACATCCCCATCTTCTGGGACCTTGCAGCAAGCAGACTTTTTCAGTAACGATTTCTTCTGAAGGACCTGGAAGAACACAGAAGCTGTAGGCATGTACAGCCGGTTAGAGATGAAAAGTCACTACACAGGTGTGTCTGTGAGCCGTTCACGGTCTTTGAAAGCTTCAGTAGATAGAATGCTCATTGCAAAAGCACAAATTAGCATAATTTGGAAAATCAGTGCCTCTCCCGCAGTCCTGAAGCCTCAGTGTCTGTTGACCATTTCCTCGGCAGCCACCAGTGCCCAGGAACCACCTTCTCACCTCCCTCTCACAAAGGGAATGTGGTTCCTTCCCTTGTTCCCATCTCTGCTCTGTGCTAACAGCTCTGTTCCCATCTCTGCTCTGTGCTAACAGGTCCTCATGCCTCTTTTCCTTGCCATTGTAACTTTCTGAGATTCCAACATAATAACGAGGTGGACAGGGGCAAGGAAGGCTTAGGTTGGGATCCAAAGCGTTGTGCTGACAGGGTGTGTCATGGGAGCAATTGGAGGACACAGAGCCACATTCTATCCGTGTGTGGTTCCATCCTGGCGTTCCTCCATGAAGTGAAGACACGCGGCGTGCTCGTGTGTGCTGCACGTTGTCCTTGCTTTGTATCTCCGAGCCATTGGGCGCCTTCTGCAGACGCAGGTCTGAGCCTTGCCTTTTTAGACAGCTGAGCTGTGTTCCACTGTGCTGTGTTCCCTTTCTCCTTATCATACATTTTTGTGTTTTGTGGTAGGGAAAACCTAGCCTATCCGCTCCTTGCCAGATGTTTAGCTCGATGGCTTCAGAGCACTGGTCTTTGTTGTAGAATCTACAATGCGAGCATTAGGACACCCACACGCAGACGTTCTTCTTAGAATCCTTCATTTACCTTTTCAAACACTGGCATCCGGGATGATTTGATAGCTGGAAAGAAAATACTCGGGTGCTAATTTTCTATGTTTAAATAGCTAATTATAGTTTTAACCATGGAATAACAATTTAAATGATGTCTTTAATCAGTAGCAGTGATGACGGTCAAGAGTGCCTACAGCTCATAGAGATGAGCTAGCGTGGTGGCCATTTGGCAGCACGATAAGGGAAGATACACTTGAATCTTGGCCTTGGGCGCCTCATTCATAAAATGTGCACAGTAGCTCTACAGGGCCTTGGTGTAATTTAGTGTGTAATTCTCATTATATGCTTAGAGCCATGGAGTTAAGTGCTGCGTGCATGTTTGTGCACAGAAGCTGTTGTAATTTAAGAAAAGCAGCGAGCAAGAGAAAGATGGCAGGAGACAGGGTTCAAGCAGAGGGATGTATTTTTAATTAGGGAAAGGGATCATAGAAAGGAGAAAGGGGGGAGGGAGACTGGTCTCGGGGGATGGGAGCAGCAGGAGAGAGGCAAGGGGGGAGAGAGAGGAAGAAGAGACGGGGTCAGACAGAAAGGGAGGGAAGGAGAGAGAGAGAGAGAGAGAGAGAGAGAGAGAGAGAGAGAGAGAGAGAGAGAGAGAGAGAGAGAGAGAGAGAGAGGAAGATGGGAGGTAGTCCAGGCCCTTTCAAAAGGGAACACTGTGAATGTGCACAGGCGGTGCCCTTAGTGGCTGCAGCTCAGGGTGTATCTTATCAGAACCCCAAGGACAGGCCAGCACAGATGCTGGAATACCAACAGAAGCATCCTTGCAGAATCGTTTCAAGTATGTCTTAACCATGTGAATGGTCTCATTCTCCTATTCCTGTTAATAAGAAAATTATTATCCTACCATTATGGGTAACAGCAAATGTTAACTATACCCCAGATGGCCAGGTGCTTTTGTGTGTTTGTGGTAGATCAGAGCATGATTTTTCCTTCTCCCATCAAATAATAAGTTGACCAAACTTTCTCTTGAAAACCCTGGGAGGATAATTTCCTCTGCTCCGGAGACTTATGCAAGTGTGCTCTGACTTTCTATTTGCTTGGTTTTCGGTTTATCTTGGGGGGCTATTTCTTTATGGTTTTCTTTCAGATTTCATACTAATTATGTGTTTGTGTTTATCCTCACTGAGGGGAAAAAAATCAAGATTTGACAGAGTTAAATTCTTTGTAGTCGAGCTGATCGAATAACTTTGCCCATTTGGTTCCCCCAAAATCTTATCTTTGGCACTTGAAATGGTAGTGTTTCCATTCTTGTGATACACTTTGAGAAAATGAAGGTGTATAAGACGCTGATGGTATGGACACAGTCTTGCAGGCTGCCGAACTCTTTGCAAGGGTCAAGAATCGTGGGTCTGAAATGTAAGTTCTGTTTTATCATTACTGAAACCTCCACAGCTCTTGGATACAGATTTGGACATTTGAGGACCCGTGCTTTACAATGCATGTTAAGAATGTGTGCCTTAATCCTGGTGGTGGTGGTGCATGCGTTTAATACCAGCACTCAGAAGGCAGGAGCTGGCGGATCTCTGTGAGTTCAAGGCCAGCCTGGTCTACAGAGTGAGTTCCAGTACATCAAGGGCTACACAGAGAAACCCCGTCTCCCCTATCTCAAAAACCAAGGGGGGAAGGTGGTGTACCTTAGCTAGGATTGATTACACGACTGATTTTATTGATCCAAAAATGAATTAAGATGAGGAATGTAATATTGAGAAACTATTTCATTAAAGTTCATCTAGGATTCCCAATTAAGCCTCATCTCAATAGATCCTGTCAAAAGTGAGACTTTTGCATCTTGCCATGAATCCGTAATAGTTCCATAAGTTCCTGATTTTGATGGTAGCCAACTTGTTCATTTATAAGAAATATACACAAGTGTTTTAAGGTTGCAGGCAGTGGATCAGTGAACTTACCAAAAGCCCAGGGAAAAAGAAATTCTTTGTAGTGCATTTGCAAAATTGTATGCAGGTTTGAAATTGTTTGCTGAGACTTACTAACTTCCCTTGTATCAATAAAAACGTGTTTGTGTATTAGAAAGTAGGAACGTGGGTGGCTGCTCCTGCCCGCACATGAAGTAAGTGCTGGCTTTGGTTGTGCTCCTGGCATGCTGTGCACACCCTGTCTCCTGCAGCACACGCAGCCGAGGCTTTGCTGTGGGACTCACAGATCATCACTGTTAGTTTTCAGGCATCTGTGTTGGCCTGCTCTTCTGACAGCACACACCCTCAGCTGCAGCCACTAAGAGCACAAACTGCACATTCACTGTGTTCCCTTTTAAAGGGAATCTCCCCCATGCCATCACTCTGCCTCTCTCTCTCTCTCTCTCTCTCTCTCTCTCTCTCTCTCTCTCTCTCTCTCTCTCTCTCTCTCTCTCTCTCTCTCTCTCTCTCTCTCCCTTTCTGATTCTTTGCCTGTCTCTGCTCCCCGCAACCTCTCTTTTCTCTTCTACTTCTCCAGTTCCCAGAGACTGGTCTCTCCCCTCCCCTCTGCCTTTCCTCTAATTAAAAATCAAAACACCTGCACATGAACTCTGTTGCATGTCATTTTTCTCTCTTGCACCACTTTTCAAATTACCGCACCACAGTAAAAGTCTTTCTGTTTGTGAAAAGTTGCATGACCCATGACCTTTCATTCCATAGCTGTGCACGTGCACTCTGGAGATGTTAGCCGCCCACCAAACTGTGCTGGCTTGCATCTGCACCAATAAAGGAGCTTTGGATACAATGTGTCTGCCTCCCCCCCCCCATGCCGTGACTCTTTTTCTTTGCAAGCTTTTAAGATAACAGCATATAATTTGTACCTGATTTTGCTGTGGGTACAGAACCTTGAATAATACTACTTCTCAGTCATCAGCGATAAAGTGAATCGATTTCACAGTAGAAAATACTGTTTTGTGAGTGTTCTGGGAAAAGCAAACGAGGAAAGAAAACAACTTCAGTGGTCCAGGGGCAGGGGCCGTTTCCCCGGAGCTGCCCTTGTCTGCAAGGCAGGCGCCATAGCTGCTGGCCAAGTTTCACAGTGCCTCTTCAGCGCCAAATCTGTCCCCTTACCTGGAACGCACAGTTGGCAGCCTTCCAGGGTTTGACTCCTGCCTTACCGTCTGCTTCCGTGCTGGCTTCTAACCTTGAGAAAGCCCCCTCCTCGCATCTCTAGGGTGGAGTTGGTCTGTGGAAGCTTTCCTCAGGTGTGCAAACTCAGGGTACTGTGTGCAGTGGGATTTGTTTACCTCAAGAGTGTGATTCTGGATCTCTTATCATCATGGAACGTACTTTTGTCAACACACTGCCAGTTATGTTCAAGAAATACAGGGCATTCAGAGAGAGACAGTTAAAGCTATCATAGCACAAATAAACCATTAAACAAGAAAGAGACAGATTGAAGGCAAGGCATTTTTCACTCTTGCCTTTCTGATGGTTAAAATAGGAAGTTTATTTTGATTTGAACCATCCAAGGACTATTTTATGTTTTATCCATATTAGATTCCTTGCAGCATTAGAAACAGCTTCCCAGCGTTGGCTCGAGAAACAATTTTGACATGCTGAAAGGCTGGCCTGGAGCATCCTTCCCTCTGCCTGTGAGCTGCTGCTCACCCCCTGTGTGTGATAGTCACGTGTGATGTGTGAACAGACATGACCACAGACTCAAATAACATGGCCTTGCATCTTTCACCCTTGTTGAGTCATGAAAATGCATGCATTTCCACAGGGTTGTCTTTTTAAAATATTTATTTTAGTTTATGTGTGAGTGTTTACCTGTGTGTGTGTGTGTGAATGTGTGTGTGTATGAGTGTGTGTGTACAAGTGTGTGTTTGAATGAGTGAGTGTATGAGTGTGTGTATGAGTTTGTGTGTGAATGTGTGTGTGTGAATGTGTGTGTGTATGAGTTTGTGTGTGAATGTGTGTGTGTGTATGAGTGTGTGTGTGAATGTGTGTGTATGAGTATGTGTGTGAATGTGTGTGTGAATGTGTGTGTGTACGAGTGTGTTATATGAGTGTGTGTATGAGTGTGTGTGTGAATGTGTGTGTGTACGAGTGTGTGTGTATGAGTGTGTGTGTATGAGTTTGTGTGTGAATGTGTGTGTGTGTATGTATGTGTGTGTGTGTTAGTGAGTATGTGTGTATGAGTGTGTGTGTAAATGTGTGTGTATGAGCATGTGCGTATATATATGAGTGTGTATGAGTATGTATGTGTGTTAGTGAGTATGTGTATATGTGTGTATGTGTGTAAGAGTATGTGTGTGAATGTGTGTGTGTGTGTGTGTGTGTGCGCGTGTGCACAGCACCTTTGAAGTGAGCTGTGAAATTCCAAAGCAGTGAGCAGGAGAGCATGTTCATCACAGTCTGCTGTAAATAGATTATATGCGAAAAGATGTCTGGGAAAATTAGATACCACATGACATTTATTTTTGTGGAAATAAGATGAACCTGACAAATCATTTGTCTTGTCAACAGTAGTTTTGGATATCACTATCCTTTAAGATTTTCTTGGAATCTTCCAAAATCATCTGTGAATCTAAAGTTTTAGAGATATTTTACAAGCCAATTCATTTTTTTTAATGATTTAATGTTCCTATAAAAAGCATCTACACACAGCTTCATTGAGTGTTGGTGCCCACACACAGTGGCGTACAATGCAGCTATAAACAGGATTATAAGCTGAGGGACACAGCAAGCAGGAGGCCCTGCGCCCTCCTGTGAGCATGCGGACTGTCGTGTAAGAGAGAAGATAAGGAAAGCACCCACAGACCTTTGCAGGAAACAAATTGGGAAGGACAGAGACAATGCAACCACAGTGAGGCTGGCTACTTTCTGTGTGGGAGCTGAAGTGGACAGGGTTCTGGAAGAAGCAGACACGCATGAGCTGTGTTTATGGGGGTTTTGTCGTCGTTGATTTATCCTTTGAAAACATGATAAAATATTCAACTACCCAGCATGGAAAACAAGTAGAGTCAAAGAACCTGCTTGTTGTTGAAAACAAACTCTGTAGCAGCAGAGAAGACAGGGGATGGGAATGTAAGTCATTCACGCATCCACCTCTGCATGGCGGGGCAGGGAGACTAATCACCAGCGGTGCATTTTTGTAGTTCTTTGGTGATAGTATAAACAGAACACTTCTGCACCCCTAAGAGATACCCTGGCAGATCTACTTAAGGGGTGACATCAGAGGGGAAAGGTCACAGGGCTAGAAGAAAAAGAACAAGCCTTCGGGGTTGGTTAGAATCACACATATTTGTTTGAATCTGGGATTTATAGAGTATGTACATGTGTGTGCTGGTGTTTATGTTCATATGTGCACACACACATTACGTGTAACCAAATTCTGAAGAACCTGCAGAGCACCAGGAATAGTAATCAGCATGAACATTGCCACTGGGGGACAGAGGGTCCTGGTCCACCTCTGGGTCTGGTATCTTGAGGACGTCACTCCTGTAGTGTTCTGGCAACTGAACTGTAAGTGACATCAGACAAGTTCAAAGTGATGAATATTCATTTGAAAAGTCAGAGGAGAGGACTGTGTTCTTAGAAATGTCACCAAGATAAAAGACAACAACATGTTAATGAAACTGTTCCAGACCGGACGACACTAGGGAGATTTGTCAGCTTAATCTGACATCTAATTCTAGATAGATCCCATTTGCAGGGTGGAGGGTGTGTTAGCAAGTAGAGTTTGGGGCTAGGGAGAAGGCTCAGTAGTAAGGTGCTTGCCTTGCAAGTCTGAAAATCTAAGTCCCACCCTCAGGACCCATGTAACAAAAGGCGGTGTGGTGGTGTGGTGTGCCCCTGTGTGGTGGTGTGGTGTGCACCTGTATGGTGGTGTGGTGTGCCCCTGTGTGGTGGTGTGCACGTGTGGTGAGACTCACTGTCCAGCCCAGATTACTTGATGAGTTCCGGGCCAGTGAGAAACCCTGCCTCCCAACATACATGGGTTCACACACATGCAAACATGCATACACACAAGCCTACACTTACCTGGACACACAAAAGTCATCACACACCGATAACAATAAAGTATGCTTTGGGGAAAATGGACAAGAGATAGTACAATGTGAATGGAAAATTAGCCGAGTATAATTCAAACTTATACCTGACCTATGGTGCTGTGAGCTAATATTTGTAATTCAGGAACACAGGCAGCTGTGATGGAAAGATGTCTGTGATACAGGGGGACAAAGGACCAGAAGAGGTTTCTGAAAATGCCCATGTGTCACATGTATCTGTTTCTGTCTGTACACAAATGTAGTGAGCGACCAGGCCATACCTGAGCCTGCACTGCACAAGGTACCTTCTACCTTCCTTTAACTTTTCGTGGAGCTTGACAGTGTTTCCACATGAAAATCCTCTGAAAAGAATAAATTCATTTCAGAATTGGCATTCAGATATTAAACACTGATTAGCAGAAATACAAGGGCTGCATCAAATGTGCCCTGGGAACCACAGAGCTGGAATCGACTCCCTGTTTTCCTGATGTGTTCATTTGTGATGAAGACTGGATCTTCCAACAGCACGCCAGCTGCCCAAGGCCGGCCAGCCATAAACTAGAAAAACAGCCATGGATGGAGTCTGCTGTGAAAAGTTTCCATTGACAGTAGTGGCAATCACTGAAGGGCTTTAAAAGTTTCTACATTAGAACCCAAGCTCAATCCATTGTGAGTTGATTGCATACATGAAGAGACTGTCTAGTTTCAGTCCTCCATGTGTAGGCAGCTATATGTTTTTGTCCCCACCCGGTCCTTGATGCTGGTGCTTATTTGGTAAGCATTATTTGGTAAGGAAGTTGACGTTTGTGTAACCGATGTTTGGGTATAATTCAATTTCTTTCTTCCTTATTTGTATCTGTTGGTTTTATTCAGTTGCTGTATCAGTTGCGTCCACATGACTGTGACCAAAACTTAATTTGGGTGGTGATTTTCAAGTCTCAGTCCACCATGTTGGGAAAGGTATGAGGGAGCTCTTGGAAGTAAGGGGTCATGGGAAAGACTTGTCCATCATAGCAGCCTAGGGGAGAGAGAGACAGACAGAGAGACAGAGAGTACCGACAGAGAAACAGAGACAAAGAGAGACAGAAAGACAGAGACAGAGAGACAGACACAAAGAGAGAGGCAGATAGGAAGACAGAGAGAGAGAGACAGAGAGAGAGAGAGAGAGAGAGAGAGAGAGAGAGAGAGAGAGAGAGAGAGAGAGAGAGAGAGAGAGAGAGAGAGAGAGAGCAGGGCTGGATCCAAGGCCTGTGTGTGCCCATCAGAGTTCTGCTTTCTAGAAATCAGCCTTCTCCAATTCTTAAAGAGGACACCTCTGGGGAATAAGCATTCAAAACAGGAGCCTATGAAGACTCAAACCAGAACACTCTGCCTCTTGCTCCCAAAGGCCTTTGGCTGCCTCAAACACAGAGTGCATTAATTAGTCCAACATCGAGTCTCATACTCAGAGGAGGCACACTGCCAATTTTTGTGAGTCCCTATAAAATAAAAAAGGAAAGCATATATTTGCACCTGCAACAGAGAGTAAACATTTCTTTTCAACAAGGAAGGGGAGAGGAGGAGATCAGTGGAGGATCAGAGCAAAGCAAGACTAAAATCTCGCTGGACAGACACCGCGTCTTTTCTGTGAGGCCACCTGGGTCGGGTGGTGTCATTTTTTCCTGCTCTAGGTGGCTACGGCAGCCCTACGCCTGTGGCCACATGCAGCACACAAGGCTTTTCCTCAAGCTGCCTCGACTTGACGCCCACAGAGCTGCCATCTCTAGCGTCTTGACATCTCGACTACAATGATGGCTTCATGCACCTCCGTTTAAGGGGTCTCGTGAAGGAAGCCGCACATTTATTACTCTCTCAAGCACTCCTCAAATGCCTCAGTATAAGCCTTGTTAGCACCTTAACTGTTACATTTTGCACACTTGCAAAATCAGTACTACCAGGGTGAGAAGCTACTGGGCCTCCTTGCACTGTGGCTACACAAACCATGGCTACATGGAACTTTAGATGTTTGTGCAGTTGAACCTGCCCAAGACAATCTTGTGCAACCCTGCTTGAGCGGGACATTCATGCAAATCATTTCTAAAGGATCTCTTTTCAAACAACTTTTCAGTTTTATAACTTGGAGCCTTAAATGGATATGATCTTTTCAAGGTGCCTTTTTTACTGTCCAGGGGCACAGAGCACAGCGTCTTAATTCCTACCCTCGCCTGCCTAAAACCATCCTGCGATAACCTCATTAGAGTGTGAATGCTATGCTGGCTTAAAATTGCCTACTCAGAAAAAACAAAATTAGACAGTATCTTTTGAATTCAGCCTTACACATGTTTTGGGGACAGGGGCAAAGTATATCCAGAATGTGACGCCAGTGGCCCCTAGTTTAACCCCCATTAGGGTCTTCGTTCTGATCTGAGACCCCATGAGCACAGCCTTAACTGTTCACATGTCTGTGAATCTTCTGAAGTCTCACCCAAACTGTCCTGGCTGGTTTCCTTGTGCTGGGTGTTTATTTTGGCTCACAGGGGATATGGTTTATCATGATGAAGTTAAGGTAGCAGGAGCCTGAGGCAGAGGATCATGAGGAATCTGCTGTTAGAATGAACACATGTGCTCAGCTCAGCCAGACAGTTCAGGGTCCCACCCAACGAACCAGGCCGCCTGCAGGGGTCATCAGTGTCAATTGTCATAATAAGAATGGTCCCCACAGACCTGCCTAGACACCCTCCCTCCCTCCGATGACTCTAGACCCTAGACTATCGAGTTGACAATTGACGTCAACATCTCAGTCACTGAAAACAGTTTTTTAAAAATTTCAGGACTGCTTCAGCACCCCTTGGAAATGCTCCTCCCACAAACTTGTCCAAAGGCCACACCAGTGACCACACGCTTAGTATCAGCTTTTTTCTCCTCATGATTACTGCATTAGCAATGTTTGCATCACTGTGACTAAAATGCCTTCCAGAAAAATCATCTTCTGGCAGGAAAATTATTCATTTTGACTCATGGTTTCAGAGGGTCTCGGTCGCTCATGGCAAAAAGTATGCTGAAGTTTGTGGTAACAGAAGTATGGGTGTGGGCACCCCTATCATGAGGGACCAGGAAGTGGAGAGTGTGAGATAAGGATCAAGTTCCAGGTAGGACTGTAAGAGGCCAACTCGTAATGAGCTATTGGCTCTGCCTATGCCTCATCCTGTAAAGATTCTTACAGCCTCCTAAATAGTGTTGATGGCCGTGAAAAAAAAAAAAAAAAAAAGCAGTTAAAACATGAGACTGTGTGATGGCAACATGTTAGATTCAAATCATCATAATTGTCATATTTATTATTCTGAGATCTCAAGTACTATATTTAGGAAATACAGTAAGAACGAAAATTCTTGTCCCTTAATCTAGGGGAAGCATTTTCAGTTTTCCCTTATTGAATGTGTTGTTGGATATGGATTTGTTATATACAGTCTTTATTGTGTTGAGGGATGATTGTTATGAGCAGGTTTCCTTCACCCCCCTTCCCGGTCTGGTCCTGCTGCCACGCCAACCCCCAATAACACGAAGAGACTCTGTATTTGATACAATGCTGTTGGCCAGTCGCTATCATTGTTTATGGGCTAGCTCTGTCTTAATGATTAACCCATTTCTACTATTCTAAGTATTTCCACGTGGCTCATCTTACCGGCCAGAGCGGCTGGTGTGCTACCTCTCCGGTCTCTCCATGTTGACTCCTCCTTACTACTTCCTCTTTCCTCCTTGTCTCCTAGCCCCGCCTATTTTGCTTTCCTATTGGCCAACAGGGCTTTATTCATTAACCAATAAGAGAAACATATTTACAGAATGACATCTCCCATCAGATGATACTTCTATTTCTAGTTCCCTCAGCACTTTTCTTGGGTGTTGAAATTTCACTGAAAATTTTACCAAATTTGTTGAAACAATTGTGTACTTCTTGTCTTTGTGTTTACTTGCTATATTGTTTATTGCTTTGCATGTGTGGAGCCATCTTTATATTCCCAAGATAAACCTCTCTTGGTCACTATGCATGCATTGTTCTGTCCGGTTTCCATCTTCATTTTATTGTCCTGAGACAGCATCTCAGCATGAAATAGTCCAGGATAGCCTCTGCACTCACAGTCATCCTGCCTCTGTCTCCCGTGTCCTAGGAACATGAATATGTGCCATGCCCATATCTGCCATCGGTAGCTCTTTCTCCTCACATTCCTTAAGGAAGTTCCTCTGTACGTTTCCTTACACTTGTATCCAGTACTAAAGGGTGCAGGACTTTGTGGGACGCATCTGCAAGTGTTCCTCGCTGTTTTGTTTTATGGAATGGTTAGAGGAGCATCTCTGCCGCTTCTATTTACATTTGATAAAATGTGCTGCAGTGGCCCTGGATTAAAAAAGAACAGTCTTATTATTGATATGCTTAATTTTCTTAAAATATACTAATTCGATTACAGTGAGACACTCGTATCTAGAAGTATATCCATTTATTTGGATTTGTTCTAACTTACTAAGGTGTTCATTTGTCAAAACAGTCCCTAATCTGAATTTCAATGTTACCTGTTGCAATCTCTCTTTGTTTCTGATTCTATTGATACACTTCTCTCTATCTCTGAGATCATTTGCATGACAGTTTCTCGGTGTTTGAATCTTCTCAAAGACTCAGATCTTTGGTCCTACGACTCACTCTTTTAAAGTCTGTCTCATTAATTTCTGCTTAGATCTTTATTATTTCCTTCTCTCCTCCTCTGCTGGTTTGGGGTTTGTCTTCTTCTTCTGTTGTTTTGTTTTGTTTTGTTTTGTATTTTGTTCTTTTATTTTCTGGTTTCCAAGGATGCACTGTTGTGTTGCTTATCCGCATCTCTCATGGCTATCCATGCCCCTTTAATTCTTTGCTACCTCCTGCAGATTCCCATGTTTCATTTTCATTTGATCCTAGGGCATTGCCACTTCCTTGATTTCTTTAATGAATCACTAATCATTGTAAGGTCATTGCTCACTCTCATATTTTTGTCAACTCTGTTCTTCCTCTTGCTTTTGAGTTCTAATTTTACTCCATTATGATCTGATGAGCTTTGAGCAATTATTTTGATTATTGTTATTTTTTTGTAATGACTTGGCCTTTTGCCTAAAATATGTTCTATTTTGGGGAAAGTTCTTTGAGTTGCTGAAAAGAATGCATATCCTGCAGTTTCAGACAGAACATTATGTAGATGTCTGTTAAGTTCATTTTAACTGTAGTATAGTTTAGTGTGGAGTTTCTGTTAGTTTCTTGGAGCTGGGTGGCCATTTGGTGAGATCAGGCTCTTGCCAGCACCCACTATTCTTGTATAAGGACTTCTGTGTTCATTTTTTCCCTTAGCACTTGTTTTATGAAATTTGGTGCACAGATGTTCTATATATACATATGCTGTGTGTGTATAATAAATATATAGTGATTTATATATAATAGCACATATAAAAAATATATAGAAATATCTACTAAAATCTGACTGTATTTCTGTGTGTATTTTTTCCTTTGCCAACATGTAGTGACTTGACTTTCAGACATCCATTGCGTTTTATCACTTGAGACCTCCTTTATCTATCCAGATAGTGATAGCTGTACCTTCTTTACCTGGGTTTCATCTATTTAGAATATCATTTTTTTAAACCTTTAAAATTCAGACTGTGTTTGATGGAGTACTATGTTTTTTGCAGGTTTGCAATAGACGGGTATTTAATTATAATTCCATCAGCCAGCCTCACCCTTCTATTTGGGGGATTAGGACCATTTAAGTCCAGTGCTGCCATTAGGTGTGTACTAATTCCTGGCATAGTTTTAAAAACCTGATGTTTAATTACTCCCTAATTAACTTTAATTTGCTTGTTTAGTCTTCTCGTAGGACTTACTGTTTCCTTCGCCCTTAGTGTTGTGTTCCTTTGCTCTGTCGTGTTTAGGTGTTCTTAAGGCACCATCTGCAATATGGGCGTGGTCATGAATTGCATCAGCTAATACTGGCCTTGGCTTCCTTCTATTCTGAAGGGTTCTTGCTCTCGATATTGTAATCTAGACTGCGTATCTACCGTCACCTGGTGTCTTAGTTAGGGTTTTATTGCTGTGAAGAGACAGCATGACTACAGCAGTCCTCATAAAAGGAAACATTTGGAGTTTCACAAGTTTAGTCTGTTATCATCATGGAGGGACGTAGTGCTGTGCAGGCAGACACGGTGCTGGCGAAGGAGCTGAGAGTTCTGCATGTTGATCCACGGGCAGCAGAAGGACATTGTGTAGCACACTGGCCAGCCATACCTTGAGCATCTGAGCTCCCAAAGCCCCTGTCCACAGTGACACGTTTCCTCCAAGGCCACACCTGCTCCAACAAGGCTACATTTTCTAATAGCGCCATTCCCTGTGGGCCAAGGACAACACATAGTCTGTGGGGGCCACACCTATCAAACCGTCACACCTTGTTTCAGAGTTTGTGTTGGCAAATCTGATACAACTCACATGCTGACTGCCTTGGTAAGTGAGTTGGCTGTTTCTGTACAGCATTCCCACCTCAGCTCTTCACTGTTGACATCTTCATGAAAATATGCAATCACAGGCATCTTTTCTGGCCAATCTCCTGGGTTTATAAACAATCCTTGTGCTTAGATGCCCATGTTTCCCCAAGGGCAGTTTCCTGGTATTGTGTCACCAAAACATTTTCTGTACCTTTAGTTTGTTCGCCCTTTGACATCGTAACCCGGAGTGTCAGATTGTAGAGAGGAGTTCACTGTGTTTCCAGCAAGATTCTATGCTGAAGTTTTCTGTTGAGTTCTTTGATGATGTCATTGTCTTCTGACAATGTGTAGTGTATCAGGGACCGATGCTCCTGCCTTTCCTTGGGGTCCTATGAGACCAGGACATTTGTAGATGGTTGCAGATGTAGGACGCACACTCTGTGGTCATTCCTAGTCTCGTCAACCATCTAGAGTCTGGAATGGTCCGGGTGTAACACAGGGTGGCCCTGAAGCAATGGAGTGTCCATCGTCCTTTCATTTTATCTCTGTTATAGCTGCGGGGGTGGGGTATCTATGAGTAGGCTGCCAGGACCATCACACTCTGCCTGCTTGGATAATGATGGTTGGCTTTGAAGCTTTTCAATCTCCTTAAGTTTTGGGTCATAGTATCATTTTAACTTTGAGTTGGGTAGAATGTGCTGACACTAAGCTAGGCTGGGAATGTTCTTCCATGGCAAGACCATCTACCCAGGGCAAAGTGTGTCTTTTATCCCTAGTATCTGAAGCAAGGAGAATTACCACTAACAGAAGCAAATAGCATTGAACTAGAATCAGAAATAAAATAAAATCTTATATAATGTATAGCTCTGGTAACAACTGCCAGAACGATAGAGGTAGAAACAGACCTATAGGAAAATGTTTTAAAAGATGACTTTTTTTTTTTAAATAAGGAAACAATTAGGAGAGAATAAAAATGATAAATGACAATAGTGAAAGGTGTAAAATGGAGCATGAAGGCCCTAATTATAAAACAATGCGTGTAGAATGAAAGAGTTCCATTAATCAGGTATGAAGAGAGACGAAACATAACAGCAAAACAAGACCTGAAGACCCCCAAACAAGAAAAGAAACTCTCAAATATACACAGACACATACAGAGAGAATCGCAGACAGACAGGCACATGCACACAGACACAAATACACATACAGAGAGACTTGCAGACAGACAGATGCACACATGCATACAAACACGTATAAACAGAGAGACTCACTCACACACACACACACACACATATTCACACACATGCACACAGACACACACACATGCACACACATTCACATGTGCATACATACACTCGCATATCAGCAAATACAGATAAAGACAGTGTGAAGACACATTTAAGTACTGTCTCTGTTGGCGCAGTTGCACAACCAGGAGTGAATATTCTCTCCCTCTACCACTCTCCCCTCCTTGTCTGTCAGCCCATACCCTCCCTGAAGCACAAGGCGTCAGGCTTCATTTATAGCAATCAGTTAGGCCAGCAGGGATGGTTTGACACTGAAACCAACTGGAGATGTCTCCCTGCTTACCAGTACAAGGCAGAGTGGAGTCTGCATGCCTTTACATGGAATTTCTAGTGGGAAGGTGGTGTTTATGTCATGCCAGGGCTGAGCTGAGCCTGATGGCACAGGGCTTTCACAGGCTGGAACAACAGACCCTCACGATTGGAGGGATGCGGCAGGTCCCGCCCTAGGATTACACATTCTGAGTCCCAGTGTCTGCCACCATGTGCATGCTTGCTCTGTACGCTGTCTCTAGCTGCTGTCTTAACGGGAAAGCCAATCCTGCTCCACTCTGCATGCCAAACGTGAATCCTACTGCGTGTCTTTCCAAGGCACATTTGATGAGTGCTTCTCTTCGCCACCGGACAAACATTTGCAAGGACAGTGTGGCAAAACTCGTTGTGATTTGCAAGGAACAGAAGACCACGTGCTCCTCATCGGTCCTGGTCGCAGCATGCTGACTATACCAAGATACGCAATGTTTGCCTTGTGACTCCATGCTGTGCCGCTCTTAGATCAGCTGACTTCAGGCTGCCTCCTGCAATCCACTCCTGTCTCAAGCTTGTCCACCTTTCCTCTCCCTTCCCCCACTTACTCCTCCCTCTGCTATTGCGGTTTAATAAGGGTTAGGATAAACAAATAGGCCGAATAGATGTTTATTAAGGGAGAAACAACTCACAACACAGACAGATGAACACAGCAGTTAAAAATGGATGCTCCTCTCTCCATGTCCCGCCAGAAAAGCTGTTCTCCGCCTCCTTCAGAGACCAAGCTCCACAGGTCACTTCCGCCCCTGGCTCCACCCCTCAATGGGTGTGGTCAGTGCCACAGAAGCAGACACAGTGAAAATCCCACTACACTCTGCTGTGCGGCTTGGCTGACTGAGGGTTCTGACTGGGCTCTCTGTTGTATAACCACACTCTCCTTTCCTGAAATTGTCTGGTATAGAGTTTCCATGCATTTGCTTAGTCACCCACCTTCCAGAGAAGCCATGTTCTGACTGTACCTTTTCCAAACCACTGAGAAGTTAGAAGAAGCCTTAGAGTTAGGGCTGGCTAGGCAGCTGGACATGAGACACGTGGCTTCATAGATTTTCTGTATGAAAGTTCAACGTGGCCCACAGGACTCTGGGCATGACAGCAGAAGGATCATGAATTCAGGGTCTTCCTGGGCCACACAGCAATGACACGCTGGATACGGGGTCGGGGTGGCAGGATTATGTGTATCAACATCACAGTAAAGAAAGTGAAGAGTCCAGCCACAGACTGGGGATAGCTCATCTATGCAATCAGCAAAGCGTTATTGTCCCGGGCACAGAAAGGAGGGATGGGCAAGGTGAATGAAGGGGTTCACGAGAAATTCAGGGATGAACTAAGCATGTTAAAGTCTGGCTTCCCATTCTAATATTGTTACTCTAAGAGGGTGAAGTGTCAAACTGACATTTAGTTACTATCACCAAACTATATTTCAGTGCAGTTCTCAGACCAGACAAAGAAGTTCATTCGTGTAGTAAACTGTAAATAATGAAGAAAACTCATGATTTGTCTAAGTGTGGCGACCTTAGCCACCAATGGGACATTCTCCCCATGCCAGCAACAGGAGCCATCACAGAAAGAGGGGCAGAAAGACGAAGAGCCAGAGGCCAGGGGACAAGAGCAAAACTGTCTCCTGGACATGGCAGGAACACGGTATTGATAATCTCACAGCAGCCGAGGTGGCCTGCGTGGGAATTGCACGAGATCAAGCCAGTCTCACTGGTCCCAAGCCCTAGCTGAGGGCCTGTGGTCAGTTGACTGCTTCTAGAGAAGGGAGGCTGAGTTTTCTTTGAGGGTGGGGCACTTGGTAGGTCAACCATTCCAGACGGTGGGCACTTGGTAGGTCAACCACTCCAGTGATGCCCCATAGCCTTAAGTTTATTGGCAGCACAAATTGGACTCGGCAGGTTATTAAAGAAAAAAATAAAAGAGGGCATGAAGTTAAGGAGGGAGCTTAGCTCTGGGTTGAGTTAGGGGAGCGATGCATTGTATGTATGAATACAACTATTAAAGAATTAATGGAAATATTAATTAAAAATTAATCTTCCAAACTACATGGTAACTTTCTTTATTAAACTCTGTTACTTCGTTTTGACAAGTTATCATATATAAATATTGGTCATGCCATGATGACATGGTATAGTTATCCCACACTATGGATATATTCATCACCTTAAATACTGACCATGTATTCCCACCGTCTAGCTGCAGCTTCGAACCTCCCCACAACGTCTCCTTTTCCCCCATGCCCCTCCCAGCTTCCGGAAGCTACTGTTCTATTCCGCTCTTATGAATCCTGTTATTTTTAAATCCCGCACATCAGTGGCATAAAATGTTCTATATTAAGTTGTGAAGAAATCTCAGTTGCTGATATTGTGTCGTGAAATTCCTTAGGACCAGTCCTTTCCTGAACAGGAAAATGGCTTTCAGGTTGGAATGAGACTAGAAGGCACCGTCTGTGTTTTGTGTGCTTTCTGTAGCTGAGGTAAGAGGGGGCGCTATTGCCTTGGACTGATTGTGTGGTGACAGGTCCGTAGAAAATAAGAAATGTCAGCACCTTAGCTGAAGGGTGAGCCCTACCCCACCCCAGTATTTTGGTCAATAAATGTATAAAAAACACACTTCTTAATAATTTTTTTAAGATGAATTTTCTAGTAACTTCTTCACCAACTAGTGTTTTTCACCGACTCACCTGAAAAATAGATCTTACTAAAATTGATAGTAATCTAAGAATGCCACAATGCTATCTCCACCTATTGCAGTGACATAATTATTCATAGGTTAGCTTAGCTAACGAATATATATTCATTTCAATACACCCGTTTTATGAAAATTATATACAGAGGACTGCCATTGATGAAGACAAATGGATATTAACACATAATGTTTATTCAACATGTTATTAAATCAATGAAAGATGTCTAAATTTACAAAACATCGGACTGAGAAATCATAGTCATGTGTCCTATGTGGCGATAATGGCTGTTAGACTTGTACAGAATGTCTGGAGGAAGTATTTCTCAGACTGACATTATTTTCTGTGTTAAATACACTGGCTCCGCGTGTTAAGGTCATTCGTTATCCGAGGCTTAACTCTCTTGAGGTAGGAATTAAGCCCACCAGTGGACAGGAAGTTTTCTAACGGGAGTATTTGCTAGGTACTGAATTAACAGTCAATTAAAAACATTTGTTTTGACCCCGGGCTCCTAGATTTGTCTGAAGGGTATATTTCTGCAGGGAATGCCCCTTCAGAATCGTCTTGATTCAGCCATATATCATATCGCATATACATTTGCTCTCTGATGAAAATGTTTGCACCCACAGACGGATTGGGATTGGTTCACAATGATGATGTCGACTAAACATTTGAATATTTATTTTGTCAGTGTTTGAGCCCATTTCAGTTACATGACATGTGATGAACGATTGTGAACTTCCTCGGTTTCGTGTGTGGTTACCGGCTGAGACTGCATTTTGATGGTTATTTGAGCTCCTATGATTTCTGGACCAATGCTGGTTCCCCGGACATCCACCCAGTGGGGTGGTGTGAGAAGACCAACCACGAATTGCGCATCCCGAAGGGTGGGCAGGGAGCCTTTGTCCGACCGAGGGAGGGGCATTTCTCTTCTCAGGTTCATTTTAACACCATCTCCTCAAACACTAACATGGGAGCTGGGTGTGAATTGATTTTCCAAATGGAAATTTTGATCTCCAGTCTTGTCAAGACTGACACCATGACAGTACCTTGGAGATGAGTGTAAAAGAAAAGCCCGTATGTGTTTCTAAGTCAAGTATTTTGACTAGGAATTTATGGATATATATATATATATGTATGTATGTATGTATGTATGTATGTATGTATGTATGTATATATACATATACATACATATATATATATATAAGTTTGAGAGCACCCAATCATATATCAAGCTTATTAATCCTCATAGCAAGAAATCGATGTTCAAAATCACATTTTAAATGAAGTATTACACTGGGAAGAACCTTGATTTACTCTAAATTTGCTACAAATTTGGAAAGAATGGAAAGAATGAAACTATAAGATGCCACGGTCAGTTTTTGTTCTAATGGAAAATGAAGTTTTGTGCTTGTCTTCTCTCTCCTGTGAGACGCGTGGGTCAGGCAGTTAAGGCTGATTCTTTATTGCTGTGAGATGCTGTGGCCCATTGCATGGGAAAACCATTGGTAGTGCGTGATTTCCTGCTTGGGAGTTATGGTACTGAGTAACTGCTGCACATTTTGGATTTAGTGCACAGTCTCCCTCTTTTCAGGACTGGGACTGAAGGTAGTTCTTTGAGTTGCCGGGTGATGAGAGCTGGTGACAGGCAGTGGGCTCGTTCACACAATAGGCATTATGGAACCTTTAGCGGGTACTGGCACTCGGTACTGAACGACAGAATATATAAATCCCAGGCTCTCTGGGGCTGTGCCGCGGAGGAGGGAGGACTGAGTGCAGCCCGGGATACTGCTTCAGTTGGTATTGCAGCCCTCCCTCAAGTCACAGGGTACAAGACATTTTGACAAAATGAGAAAGCAACTTGGCCCCCAGGCAAGAGCAGAAGCCGGAGCTGATGTCCCAGAGTGGGCAGAGTGTTTGGCCAGGGTGCCATCTCAAGGAGACTGGTGGGGAACCATGGTGGAAAAGTAAAGCTTTATGTGTCAATGTAGTCTTGAACGCTTCTTTGTCGATTCAGTAAGAAAATACTGAGCCTCTGTAGCTGGGGCCACTTCAGCTGTGGATGCAGAAACCACATCTTTCACCTAGATGGAATGAGAGATGTTTTTTTTTCTGGAGCCATTTGTAATGACCATGGCCTAGGAACGCATATCTAGGTTACCTCCGAATGCCGAGTTTCAACGTGGAAGCAATTTCATGACATTTTCATAGTTTTACAGAACAAATAAAGCCACAAGCCAGGCAAGTTTACAGTGCGTTGGCGGGTAAATCAGAGTGGCAGGTGCATCAAGGCGTGGGAAGCTCTCCAATGGGTCCACGATGCCGTCCGATGGCCTTTTTACCTTTCGGGGTTGTTGGAAGCTAGTGGTCTGCTAAGTTAATAGATTCCAAAAGGATTTTATTTATTAGTTACAGGGATTTTGTTCTAATGCAGAGGTGGGCAGGGAATGGCTGTTAGAGATTGTTAGTACTACCGCAAGATAACCTAACTCGCCTCTGAACTTGCAACATTCCAACCTCCCCACAGTACCAGAATCCAAGGAGCCAATCAGACAGTCTGTGCAGACACGGCTTCTTCCCAGAAATTCTTTCTCACACAGATCACATGGATGGGAAGATAAGATTTTTTTACTGGGTAATTTATAAGGATTGGGATAGAAAGTTGGACCTGCCAAACGGCCTTTGAATTTGGCAGAGCTGGGTATTGAGCCCAGGGTGATATTTGGATTACAAAGGGGTTCCTAATTTCTCCCAAGCATCGGGACATCTGAACTACTAAAGCATCAGGACCTCTCTGTGTCTTTGTGCCATGGCTTTCTGGTGAGTGGCAGCCATGTTGGGCCTCTAGACTTACCCTTTTTTCCCAGTCCTTAAAAGCCTCGGGCGGACAGGGGGACAGGGGCAGTGCTGTATCTCAGTGGACATTAATCATCTGTGAGGACCAACATTTATATTAAGAAACTACACTCAACAACTTTGAACATAAGACATTTAAACAACATGAAAGCAATTTAGAGATTTTAATATAAATCACTTGTGATGAGTTACTGAATACATAGCAGGAGATTAAAACTAGGAATAATAACATATTTAAAATATATGTGATGATGTCATGTGGGTATTTTGAATAGTGTGTACTTCTTTAGGTTATAGGAAAGATAAAGTTGCTTGGATGGATTACTCGAAGGCCTGTAGATTGCAAAATGCTTCTAAGAAGTTATTCAGAAACAGAAGCCCTGTGAGTATCACACTCCTCCCTGCAAATCCCATTCTTCCCCGAGTTTAAGTTCCTTAAAATTTACTTTATATGCTGTTATATTTTAATCCTTATAAACTGAAAAATGTCCTAATTGCCCTTACCTTTCCTAACTTAACTTATCACAGTCTCTCCTGGGCATATAGATTTTTATTTTGATTTGCTTTGCTTTTTTCTCCCTTTTAGCATTGCAATTAAATACAGAAAACTTAAACTAAGCCCGCTAAAACTTACCTGAAATATCCTTTATGAATGTTTTTGCTTGTAAGACATTAGTTTCTTGAGCTTAGTTTTGGTGTTTAGAAGTGAGCAGGCCCTCCATGTGGATCCTGAGTAGTGCAGTTGTGTGTAAGCATGGAAAAAACAGAAGAGGCATTTCTGCAGATTCAGGGCTGCAGTACTGGAGTTGGCTGGAATAGACTCCTGCTTCTGCATCCCAGAAGCTCAGTGAACCCTCAGTGGAGAATGAGAGTTGAATGCTCAGCTATTTTCAGTAGTGAGTAGGCTTTGGGGACAGGATGACAGAGGACAGAAGCCAGGACTGGGTCCTTCCCCCCAGGGACCCTCCTCCTTCTCCTCTGCTTGATGTCCCAGTTGGGACCCATACCAAGTGCACTTCTTATAATAAGTTTCACTTTCCCGAAGTTGATATTAATATTATATGGCCCTCATAGATTTGCATGTCAAGGAAGTTGACTTTACTTATATGCGATTGCCTTAAAAATAGAATTCAGTGAAAGAAAAAGGCATAGACAAAGTATGTATAATCTTTAATCTGTACTAAATTATACATTACATTTTCCAATGAGCTATATAAACATAATACCTAAACAAGAGGAGAAATATACATATGACCTTAAATTTTATCAATAAAAGAAAATCCATTCCAAAGCAAAGTATTCATATCTATACCATAATTCTCTTTTTACCTTTAAAAAATTGCTTGTGGTTATAACCATTTATAACCAAGCCCATTTAAATGAAAACAAACATTTATAAACAATATTTGGGAATTTGGGCGTCATTCTTTCCAAACTACTTCCTGCTGGTAGAGGGCGCTGTCATGGGGGTCCAAAGAAGATGCAGAAATCTTGGCTTTAGTGGTCTGTAAGGTTGTAATGTCCCATTGACATTGCTTGAGTGGGTCTTGCTTGATCAAACCATATTAATTTGGAAGAAATCCACAAATTTTCATTTTCTGTGGAAACAAAAATAGAAATCCTTTTCCCCAGTAACTTGTCCTTAGGCTTAAAGTCAAATGCTTTTGGAGTCAAAGCATTTTTAAAATATATAAATTGAATTAATCCAGCAGCATTTCTTTTATCAGTAGTTGTTATTCTCTCAGCAATCAAATAATTTAAAGACCACAGAAGCGCATATAGTATCCAAAATTTCTCTGTGTTTTCCATCTTTACGTGGCTTTTTACTTTGAAATCACAGAGATCTGCTTGTCTCTGTTTCCCGAGTGCTGGGATTAATGGTGTGTGCCATCATACCCATCCATTTTACTTTCTTTTTTCTTTTTAAACGATTGTATCCTGTTTCTTTTTCTCTCCCAAGCCAGCGTATGTTTTAAAACACAGTGTAAACCTTCATTGCAGCTCTCGTACACACCAATGAATTGTGAGCAGAGCTCTTTAAAAGCAAGGCGGTTTTTTGCTGCTTATGCTAATTTTGGAAACCTCCCTTAAAGAAGCCACGCGAATCTCAGTCTACAGCAAAACAAATCCAACCAAGAAAATGCTGCTACCAAGAAGTCTTGCTAGTCTCTGTTCCTTTGTTTCTAAAATCCCTTTTTAAGCTTTTATCAAATTTTAAGTGAAAGTTCTTATAGCCACGTTGGGCGCCAATCTGTAGCATGTATGTTTTCACCAGCCCGCCAGCCCGCCAGTCTGGGCCCACAGCCGCGCCAGCCCCAAGTAACACTCTGAGACTCTGTATTTGATACAATCCTGTTGGCCAGTTCCCATTATTGTTTATAGGCTAGCTCTGTCTTAATTATTAACCCATTTCTACTTATCTAATTATTTCCACGTGGCTCATCTTATCCGGGAGCCGCGGCAGGCGTCTTCTTTCCTCCCTGGTTTACATCTTGACTCCTCCTTCCCACTTCCTCTTTCCTCCTCCTCCTAGCCCCGCCTCTCTTGCTATCTCATTGGCCCAACGGTGCTTTATTAATTAACCAGTATGAGAAACATATTTACAGAATAACATCTCCCATCACAACCCAATGGCTTACCACAAGATGCTTTAAATTGTAGAAATACTGAGTACCACTTAGAGACTTTCTGTATAGCATCTCTTTGTTTTCAAATCTGACATTGAGTAAGGATGGTCGGAAGTGAGCACTATGGTAGAGGACTTCTCTAGGATGCTGGAGATTGTGGGTTCAGCCCCCAGTATCAGGCCAGAATGAAAAAATAAGGAACTGACTAGACAGTATTTAATTTTAGCCTCTTTAATACAAACAATCAAGGAGAAATCTGGTTTTTCCCAATATGTAATATACAAGAATAAATGCAGAAAATGGGATAGAGCATCTATAACACAGCATCTGTTTGGTTTTTAGCATGAATAATTATGGGCTTTTACAGTTTCTTAAGTCCTAAACAGAAAGGGAGGCGAGGTGCATTGGGGGGTGGTAACAGAGGAGGAAGGGGAAACGGCGGCTGGGATGGAAAACAAACAAACAGATAAACAGATTTACTAAAAACAAAATTCAAAGCTTTGTTAATATTACTGTACAAGGTAAAGGATGGTCCGTGGACATTTCCAAGTATGCATATAATGTATCTAGGTCTCACTCATCCCTTTATTACCTTTTCTTTATAATTGAGAATTATTTTGTCATACAGTATATTCTGATTATGGTTTCCCCTCCCCCAAGTACTTTCAGATGCTGGCTCCACATTTTCACCCGCCCAAACCTGCACCCTTTCATTCTCTCTCAGTAGAATACAAATAGGGATATAAAATGATTAAACAAAAACCACAATAGGACAAAGCAAGCAAATAAACAGGAGAGAGAGAGAGAGAGAGAGAGAGAGAGAGAGAGAGAGAGAGAGAGAGAGAGACCCTCCTCCTCATACTGGTTCACCTGACCCAGCGTTGATACACCGGGAGGTGCTTTGTCTTACTGCCATTTGACATGCCATGCTTTGTTGATACCCATGGAGACCCGCCCTTTCCTGATCAGAAACCGAATGCCATCCAGTACAAGTGTGGCTTCCACTTGAGTATTAGCTAGATCCAGCCACCCCTTTCTTGAACATAACCGGAAAGGATTCTCCATCTTACTCCAGAGATACTTCCTCATCCATGTTCATTACTTCTCTACTCATAATAGTCAGAAATTGGACACATCGAAATGAAAACGTGGTGCACGTAAACTATGGAATATTATTCAGTTACTAAGAAAAACAACTGCGAAGCTATCATGTAAATAAATCCACCTGGAAACAATCACCCTGCATGAGGTAACCCAGACCAAGAAAAACACACAGCGCGTACTTTCTCTCATATGCGTGTGTCTTACCTTTTGAGTGTTAGAGGAGAGAGTTCCATTTGGAACCAAGGATGCATTGCATTGTTAGCTAGCAAGGGGCTTGAGGGAGGAGTTTCCATGGAAGTAAACATGAAATACAGTGTAATGTAGGTATAAATAGGAACCCAGAGGAAGAGGGCTGAAAGGAATAGGGGTGGAAAGGCAGCATAGACGAGGGAATACGGGGAGGGATGACTCACACTAAAGGCCTTTTGGAAAACCCACTAATGTAGACTCTTCCTAGTGTATACCTATATTACAGCAATTTAAACAGAATCATACTGCAATGGGGGAGACGACACCCCAACCAGACACCATAAGGTACCAAATAAAACCCCAGTGCTGGAAAGGGTGACATCCTTTTGAGTTGATGGCCAAAGGTGTGCCAGAGACTACCCCAGGCACAGCAGCTATGGGCAGTGCTGCTGCCGGCTAACCCCCACACCTCGGTGGAGAGAGGCAGCTGCTGAAAATGCTACAGACTTGACAGAAACGTGGAGAATCTAGTTTGTCTCGTTAATTCATTGATTTTGTTGTTGCCGTGTAGAAGTTTTCCAGTTGCCAATTCTTGCTTTTGTTTCTGGAACTCTTGGAGTCCTATTAGAAACTTCACTGAAGTTATTCGCTGCTGGTGGAAGTAGAAGCTAGGATAGCCACTGTGGAAATCAGTGTGGCGGTTTCTCAAAAGGCTATAAATAGATCCATGTGACCCACCACACTGCCAGAGGACTCTACCGCAGGGGTACTTCTTCGTCCACGGCTGTTGCTACTCCATTTACAATAGGAAATGGAAGCAAACTAGGTATCCACGAGTGGGTGAATGGATAATGGAAATGTGGTTCCTATGCATAATGAAATATTATTCCACTGTAAAGAAACATGAAATTACGAAATTCACAGATAAATAGATGAAGCTTGAAATAATCATTCTAAGCGAGGTAGCCCAGACCCAGGAAGATAAATGCGTGTTTTCTTTCAGATGTGCGTGCTAGCTTTGAATCTTTAGATGTGCGTTTAAACTGGAGCATCTGTAGAAGTCTGAAAACTAAGTAAAGGGCCATGAGTAGGATTTCCTGGAAAAGGAGACAATTTAGATGATGTAAAGCGTGAAAGGGGACAGTAAGGCTTAAGGGGGTGGAGGATGGGGCACAGGGTAGAGGACGGAGTGTTGGGAAGGATAACTTACACTCAAGGCCTCTGAAAGTGCCCAATGGGGGCCTATTACTGTAGAAACTGTCTTACATAAGAAGGGCCCTCCTAGGCTCCTGCAAGTGAATGCATCGTCACTATGGAGTGGCACTATTTGAAAGGATTAGAAAGAGCAGGAGGTGTGGAATTGGAATAAATGTGTCACTGGGGTTGAGATTTGAGGTTTCAAAAGCCCATTCCTAGCCCAGTCTTTCTCTGCCTGTGGATCATGGTTCAGCTCCTAGCTACTTCAGTAACAGCTGTCTACATGCCACAATGGTCTCCACCATCTGAAACTGTAAGAAAACCCTAATTATATGCTTCCTTTCAGAAGAATTGCCTTGTTTATGATACGTCTTCACAGCAATAGAAATTAACTAATATAAATTGAGTTTACCTACGAAGAGGTTACACCTCTCCTAGACACCACAGGGTGCCAAAATTAAAGCACACTGGCAGATACGGGCTACTTTTCAAGTTGCCAGTCACTGGGGTTCCCTAGATTTTCCCAGTGATGCAGGTTAGTGCCATGATTTTGTTTTTGATTTTTGGGTTTTTTGTTTTGTTTTGTTTTGTTTTGGGGTTTTTTTGCCTACAGAACTTGATACTAAGTCCTAGGACAAGATAAATAAGGTAGTATCATCCTGGAAGATTCATCCTAGTGTTGGTAGGTGTCACGTGTACCTGTATGGAAGAAACGTCGTCAGTAGTCCTACCCAGCAGAGAACTATTGCAAACCACAATGACAATTCTCTGACTATGCAACAGTAGCGAGCGTGTTATGATTAACCAGCAGCTGCTTTTCATGGTTGGATATTCTGCCACAGTGTTTGTATGCCTGTCTGTTGATGAATGTTTGAACCTGTGGCTCATATAATGTTGAGGAAGCATTTGTGTTTAGTTTTCTGTTTGAACATGTATCTTCATTCTCTTTATATGTTTATATACGTAGGAGGGGTATGGCTGGGTCACACATGGCAATTACATCTTTAGTATTTGAGAGGCTTTTATAGAGGATCTGTGCCATTTTGTGTTCCTGAAAGAGATAAGATTTTTTTCCCCACATTTTTGCTATGAAGAACCGTTTTCTATGTTCTGCTTTTGAGTTAAGATTATCTCGTGCTGAGGGAAGGGTAAGGTGTGAGCCTGAGGGGAAAGTTGTCAGAGCACCTTTAAGAAAAACTGAGCCCCAGAGAGCGATGGGTCTCTGTGAGTTGGACTATGGGGCTGACTGTTCAAACATTTGTATTTTTGGCTTAATTTGATCTCACTTCAGGACCCCAAAGATGGACTTGGCGGCTGGGGGTGTGGGGTCACTGGATCTCTGTCTCTCTTTCCAATGTGGCCACACTGAACTGAATAGGTTTCTGTTTTCTTCTTTTTATAAAGCATTATCCTGCTGGATCTGAAGCAGAATCTCATTGTGGTTGGGTTTGAGCCGTTTTACCAGTTGCTCCCGCTGGACGGCGTCTCCGGTGCTGTTCACCATCTGTATATTTCCTTAGGAGAAATGTCTGTTCGAATTCTTCATGCATGTTAAACCGCCTTGTGTTTTCGCCATTTCACATTCAAATATTATGCCACTGTTGTCTAAAAGTTGGCGTATTCTGAGTGGGCAAGTATGTAGAAGTCAGACAGGTGGTTTCACATGCTTTATTTCACGTCAAATGCTTTGTTTTCATGTCCTTTTAAACGGATGTTTTTATTTTCAGTGTGTATTGCGTGTCTTTGTGAGTATATGCCACATGCTTGCAGATGCCTCCAGAGTCCAGAGGAGAGTCTGATTTCCCGGAACTGAAGTTACAGGCTGTCAGGAGCCCCCTGAACTGTGCCCTGGGAAGCAAACTAGAGTTTGGCCTCTAGGAAATTAGCAAGTGCTCTCACCTGCTGAGGCATTCCCCAACCCACATTTTCAGGCTTTTTTCATGTTGTCCTTTGTGTTGATTCCACATGATGTAATGTTTAGGGAAAATAACTTTTAAAGAAGACAAACGTCTGTGCAGAGTTTTGGAGCCTTAATGGAGGGAATCCGGGTCAGTCCGCTTCTGTTAAGGGCCATGCCAAGCTGTGTCAGGGGCGGATGGCAGTTGACAGTGGTTGGGAGGAAAGTGTAAACAAATGGCCACAGTCTGAGCAAGGGCAGAGAGAGGAAAGGCGAGGTCAGGCCTTATCCTTTTAAACAGCCCCTCCCGCCCCCCAGAAGGAACTTGGCTGTTCCCTAGAGAGCATCTCATGAGCCCAGTGGCTCACATATCTTCTACTAAGCCTGGCATCACAAAGATGTGACCACTTTTTACTGTACCGCTCTGCAGACAATCCTTAGAAGACCAGGACCACTCTCAGACCACATCCTCCAATAGGCAAACATTATCTTGTTTTTTTTTTTTTTGTGCCTGTTGGTTTTAGTGTTAAGTCTGAGGATTTATTGTTAAATTTCAGATCAAAATATTAACTGTGGACTTTATATTTCTAGCTCTTCACATTTAAGTCGTTGATTTGGGTTTAATGAGTTGTAGCATATGGCACGAGACAGGGGTTGCATCGAATCACCATTTCCTTCCTCCTTCCAATATGCTCCTTCCTCCCGTGTAATGCTTTTGAGACTACATTTACCATAGAAGATTGGGTTCCTTTCTGGAGTCACAGTTTCTGTGGCATTAAACAAATGCAAATGCCATATTCTAGTGCAATAATCCAATGCAAAAGAGACATAAGCAATATTTTCATCCATTTGCCAGTACCAACACTGTGTAATCCATTTCGCAACTAGCAATTGTAAATTCTTCAAATTTACTCCTCTTTTTGAAGATGCTTTTGTTTATGGGTAGCCTTTAGTGCTCATATGAGCTTGAGGATTGGCTTTTTCATGAGAAATAACTTATCATTCTGATAGGGTTGAATTAAATCTGTAGGTTGCCTTGGAAAATAGCACGTTTAGTGCTGAGTTTTCTGATCCATAAAGATGAGATGTTTGCGATGTATTTAGCCTTTCTTTCATTTTTTTTTCCTTAATGCTTTCTAGTTTGCAGCTTTTTAAAAGATTTTTTTTTAGGTTCTATTATAGATAGAATTGTTTTCTGAACTTACTTTGGTATTATTGTTATCAAGTTGAAACATACATATTCTATGTGTTCATGCTTTCGGTTGATTTCTGCTGATCTTTCTTGCCAGATTGTTCTTCCCACATCTGCAGTGCAAGGCTCGAAACAGGGTGTGTTTGATTTGTTCTTTATGAAGAAAATCACACATCTTCCAGTTGCTACGATGCTAGCTTCAAGTTTCAGTACTTGCTCTTCCTGAGCTAAGGGGATTTCCTTTTCTCCTGGTCTTTCTCACTAATGCATCCTGAACACTTACACACCCACCTCCCTACCACTGCTGTGCACCGCCCCTTCCACATAAGACAAAGCAGGCCCCGCCCCCAAGTGCTGTGCACCGCCCCTTCCACATAAACAAGCGCCCCGCCCTCTACCCCTTCAACAAGAGCCCGCCCCAAGTGCTGTGCACCGCCCCTTCCACATAAGACAAAGCAGGCCCCGCCCCCAAGTGCTGTGCACCGCCCCTTCCACATAAGACAAAGCAGGCCCCGCCCCCAAGTGCTGTGCACCGCCCCTTCCACATAAGAAAAAGCAGGCCCCGCCCCCATGCTGACTTTATTCCATGATTTTTTTTCTGAGAGATGGTTTTATAGTTTATCTCCTTTGTCCTTTCCTGTAATAATTCCCTTGACTGATTTTCCTATGGTGAATCACAGTTGTATTCTTGTGGGGGAAATTACCTGATTATTTTATTCCATTCTCTTAATGTGTTTCTGGATTCTGTTCCCTAACAGTTTGTTGAAACACTTTTGTGCGTTTCCATATGGCCTGTTGTTTTCTTGTCCTATCCCTCAAGACTGTTCTTTTATTTTTATCCTGTTAAAAATGAACTTTTTATTGATTTTACTTTTTTGATTGTTTATTGTTAGTATTAAAACACAGCTTGCTTCCTCATATTGATCTTCTACCCTGCAGATTTCCTGAATTAGTCTATTGCTCTCGTAGGGCATGCCTTATGATTTTCTGTCTGTGAAATCTCACCACATGCGGGTGGAGATGCTTTGATTTGTTCCTGTGGATTCTGAGCTACTTTTGTTTCTTGTCCATTTTTGGCCCTGATAATGAAAACTGGTAGAGGCCAGGTTCTTTCCTCCCAATTTTAGGAAAAAGATTTCAACCTTTCCCAATTATATATGATTAGTCACTATGGGTTTGATCAGATGAAAGAACTTCTTTTTGTTTTCAGCTTAAATACTTAAAAAAGATGGTCTTTCATTCTATTAATTTGATATTATTGTATTGCCCAATTCTCATGCTATACCAATCTTGTATTCCTGGGACAAATCTTACTATACTAGAATTAATTATTGTGTATGCGTTTTAATATAGTATTTTATTAATTATTTTAGAATTCCACACATTCCTCTTAGGATGTACATTGATCATTTTCACCCCCAATCTCTTCTCTAACACCTCTTAGAACTGCCCTTTATCTACCACCCCTCCACCCCTTCCCAACTTTGTGGGGCTTTTCCCAGTTTCCCTCCTTCCCTCCCTCTTTCCCTCCTCCCTCCCTCCCTCCCTCCCTCCCTCCCTCTCTCTCCCTCCCTCCCTCTCTCTCTCCCTCCCTCCCTCCCTCCCCCACCCCTCTCTCTCTTCCTTTTGATAGTTCACTGGATCTAATTCATACTGCCCTTGTCCACACTCAGGGTTGGCCTTCCACTGTACCATAACTGACCTACTAGAGACTAAATAAAACTGATTCTTCCTATCCTAGCACCCATCACAAATGAGTAGCCACTCAACGAGAATTGAAGATTCCTGAGCTCTCTAACCCCATGCTGGAAGACTGACAGGTTTGGTGGAGGCCACACCTGCAAGGATTTCATGGGCTCATTGGTCGTGCCACACCTGCAAGGCATTGTTTCCCCACAGTACGCGCTGCCCTTGGCTCTTAATGTCTCCCTGTTTGTCCTTGATGCCCCAGATCTTTGGGGTGTGATATAAATGTCCTACCTAGAGTTGAAAATTCTGTTTTCTACTACATAAAAATGTTACACTGATGAGGACCTAGAGCTGCACTAATATACGGCTATGGAGACTCATTGAGAAGGTGACTTACTATGTCTATTTAGCAAAATTAATGATCGGCTCATCTCTGGGGCCTGTGAACTCCTCCACAACAGGGTCTTGGTCAAGTTTATAGCTGGCCTATGCATTTCTTCTGTGGAGTGGGCTTTAAATGTGATCAGTAGTTACCCAATAACATTCATGCCACCATTGCCTCTTGGGTATGCCTTTCCTGGTTTTGACTCCAGTTCTCACAGAATACCCCGTGGGATGAGAACTTTGACTTTAGCCCCAGCTGGTCCTCAGTGTGTGACGGGGACTTGACCTTCCTGAGACAACCTGGCAGACAACGTGTGGCCAGGTAGTCATGCAGTCACATCGCCAACACAGAGATAGTCTCAGGGATCCCAGCCAGGAATCAATGACAAGATTTTCCAGTCTCCACAGCTGAATTTCATGTACACTTTCCTATAGGAAGATTCATAGAAAGCAAGACAACCATATAGGGTTGGAAGAGAGGGAAGTTGCAACTAGGAGGCAAATCCATTCTAACTGATGCATAAAACGCAACAAGGAAACAAAGAGTATCACAAAACCTATCCTCAACCACCCAAATCCCCTGTAACAGAACTCAAAATCACAGACACAACTGAAATATATGGGAGAGGATTCAGATTAAGGGCCACATAGAAGTCTAAAACACAGATACATAGACTAAGAGAATCTACCCCAAACCTCCATCAAGACCACCTCCAAAGCGAATAACACAGCAAGTTAGAGGATAAAGTGCAAAATATGGAGGAAAAAATCAGCAAGAAAATTGAAGTGTTGAGAAAAAGCCAAACAGAGCAATGGTGAATGGAAACAGTGGCCAATGAGATAGGAAACTGATTACCAGACAAGACCTTGAAGAAAAAATTCAAGATGGAGGCCAAAGCTGAGACAGGAATATATCAGAATAGATATGGAAAAAATTAAGGAGTACAACCAAGACTTTTAGTAATTCAGCGATATATTTCAGAAGCCAGATGTAGAGTCTGTGGGGTAGAGGAAAGAACAGAGATAAAGACAAAATAATAGACGGACTATTTAATGAAATTATAGCACATGGTTTTCTAAACCTAGAGAATGAATTGGACTTCCAAACAACACGGGCATTTAAAGCCCCAAACCCATGTGACTGGAGAGAAATTCTACAAGACACAGCATAGACTTGATTTAAAAGATACAAAGTAACCACACACACACACACACACACACACACACACACACACACACACACACTTAGTACTAAAAGGAAAAGGACAACTCACATACAAAGCAGGGATATCAGAACAATCTCAGGCCTTACATCAGAAAATCTTAAATCCAGAAAGGCAAAAATAATATTTTTCAGCTCTGAAGGTAAATAAATCTGAACCAAGAATACATAAACCAACAACATTATCTTCCAGAATTGATGGAAAAGTGAGGATATTTCAAGATAAAACATTTTACGTTACAGATTTTGGAATTGAGATTTTTTTACCCTTATATGCTTCATATTTAAATATATCACAGTAAAATGAAATTAAACATTGTGCTTATAAACGATTTGCTTCTGTTAGCAATTAGTTCCAGATGAATGGTTGAAAATATTTTACTGAAAATGAATTTATCTATTGAACATTACTTATGTTTATGGATTTTAAACATGCTTAAACATAAATATGATAATGTTTATAGATTATAAAATTTTATGTCTCCAATTAAATTTTTGTCAGAAAAGTAGATTTTCTTTATTTGCCAAATCTTATGTATGTCTAGAGGCAATATAAGCTTTTGAAAGCAAAACGATGCACACTGATCTGTGACGTTTCCAGGGGTTTAGGCAGAATAGGAAGAAACCATCCTGAGTTCGGTAACCCAGCCACAAAAAGACAAACATGGCATGTACTCACTCATATATGGTTTTTAGACATAGAGCAAAGGATCCACATCCTACAATCCACACTGCCAGAAAGTCTAGGAAACAAGGGGGACCCTAAGAGAGACATATGTGGACCCCCACAGAAGGGGAAAGGGACAGGATCTCCTGAGAAAATTGGGAGCATGGGGGGGGAGGGAAGAGGGAGTTAGGAGGAAGAGGAGGGGAGGAGAGGAGAACATGTGGGACTAGGAAGATTGAGTCAGGGGAGGAATAGATGAGAGCAAGAAAATAGATACCATAATAGAGGGAGACATTATAGGTTTCAGGAGAAATTTGGCACCAGGTAAATGTCTAGAGATTTACAAGGATGACCCCAACTAACAATCTGAGCAACAGTGGAGAGGCTACCTTAAATGTCCTCTGACAAGGAGATTGATGACTGATGGGAGATGTTATTCTGTAAATATGTTTCTCATACTGGTTAATAAATAAAGCCCTGTTGGCGAATAGAAAAGGAAGATAGGGGGACTAGGAATCTAGGAGGAAGGAGGAAGTAGTTGGGAGGAGTCAGGATGTAGAGCATGGAGAAAGAAGATGCTGGTGGCGGCTCTCCGTTAAGAGGACCACGTGGAAATACTTAGATAAGTAGAAATGGGTTAATAATTAAGACAGAGCTAGCCCATAAACAATAACGGTAACTGGCCAACAGGATTGTATCAAATACAGAGACTCTGAGTGTTATTTGGGGCCAGCGCAGCTGTGGGCCCAGACTGGTGGCAGGCTGGCTGGAGGATAACATGCACGCTACAGATGGCGCCCAACATGGCTATAAGAACTTTCACTTAAAACTAATGAAAGCTTAAATGTTTTAGAAACAAAGGAACAGAGACTAGCAAGACTTCTTGGTAGCAGCATTTTCTGGGTTTGATTTGTTTTGCTGTAGAGTAATAAAAAAGCCATGTAAAGATGAAAAACACACAGAAACTTTACATATTGTATGCTTTTCTGTTATGTTTAAATTATTTGATTACTGAGAAAATAACAACTACTGATAAAAGAAATGCTGCTGGATTAATTCAATTTATATATTTTAAAAATGCTTTGACTCCAAAATTTAAGCCTAAGGACAAGTTACTGGGAAAAAGGATTTCTATTTTTATTTCCATAGAAAATGAAAAGCTGTGGATTCCTTCCAGACTAATTTGGTTTGATCAAGCAAGACCCCCTGAAGCAACGTCAATGGGACATTACAACCTTACAGACCACTACAGCCAGGGTTTCTGGGTCTTCTTAGGATCCCCCACGACAGCGCCCCCTACCAGCAGAAAGCAGTTTGGAAAGAACGATGCCCAAATTCCCAAATATTGTTTATAAATATTTGTTCTCATTTAAATGGGGTTGGTTATAAATGGTTAAAGACCACAAACAATCTTTTTAAACGTAAAAATGGAATTATGGTGTAGATATAAATGCTTTGTTTTGGAATGGATTTTCATTTATTGATATAATTTTAAGGTCAATTTTGTGATATGTATTTTTCTCCTCTTGTTTAGGTATTGTGTTTATATAGCTCATTGGAAAATATAATGTATAATTTAATACAGATTATAGTTACCTATGATAGTCAAAACTTGGAGTTGTTAGTTAGGATTTCCAGATATGCAGAGATGTATTTGAGATGGATAGACATTCTTCAAACCTTTCAAAGACCTACAGAATGTGGCATTTAAAATGGATTAGGGATTTTCTTGACAGTGAGGCACAACTGCTCCTGGTAACACCACCTGCATCAGAAAGAAAGATGGACATCGAAGAAACACATTATAGAGATTGCTTCTAATATGGCAAGACTAGCCATTTGGGCAAGGTACTGCTCTTCTGGACTGTTTGACTTTATGTTGTAGAAACTGGACATGCAGGACCCACAAAAAAGTGACTGCTGATGCAAGATGGATATTGCTACAGGATTCCTGCTTCATTGAAGAGGCTGCCTGCCAGACAGTCTACAGGACACAAAGAAAAATGACTGACAAACTGCCAATACAGGTGGATAGTTTAAAGTTTCCTGCTTTGTTGAAGAGTCTGGAGACACACTATGGCCTATGGGCTGAAGATGGAACATTACAGAAGAACTTCGGGTGACTGACCAGGCAATGAGTTGTCTCTGTCATTTCTAGAGTTTATATATTATCCTTCTGTGGTCTTTGAAGGAGTTGAAGACAGATAGTTATGGTTATAGTTTTCCTTAATAAGAATTAAAGATAAGTTACATATAGGACTTTAGACTCACAAAGATAGGATAGATGATATTTTCTTTAAGTCTTACAAAATGTTAATGGACTAAATATTGTTAACTGTGATTCTTATTTGATAACTGTTGTAGGATATATTTTGCTATGTTAAGGTTAAACCCCTTCTTTTATTTTAGACAGAAAAGAGGAGATGATGGGAGATGTTATTCTGTAAATATGTTTCTCATACTGGTTAATAAATAAAGCCCTTTTGGCCAATAGAAAAGGAAGATAGGAGGGACTAGGAATCTAGGAGGAAGGAGGAAGTAGTTGGGAGGAGTCAGGATGTAGAGCATGGAGAAAGAAGATGCTGGTGTCGGCTCCCCATAAGATGACCACGTGGAAATACTTAGATAAGTAGAAATGGGTTAATAATTAAGACAGAGCTAGCCCATAAAAATAACGGTAACTGGCCAACAGGATTGTATCAAGTCCAGAGTCTCAGTGTGTTATTGGGGCTGGCGCAGCTGTGGGCCCAGACTGGCAGCAGGCGGGCTGGCAGAAAACATACAGGCTACAGATGACTACCTTATATGCTATCCTAGAGCCTTCATCCAGTAGCTGATGGAAGCAGAAGCAGACACCCACAGCTGAACACTGAGCCAAACTCCTGGAATCCAGGTGCAGAGAAGGAAGAGTGATGAGCAAAGGGGTCAAGACCAGGCTGGGGAAACCCACAGAGACAGCTGACCTGAGGGGGAACTCATGGACCCCACTCTGGTAGCTGGGAAACTAGCATAGGTCAGACACAGACCCCCTGAATGTGGGTGTTAGGTAGGAGGACTGGGAAGTCTATGGGGCCTCTGGTAGTAGATCAGTATTTATCCCTAGTATACAAATGGACTTCAGGAGCCCATTCCACATAGAGGGACACTCTCTCAGCCTAGACACATGGGGGAGGGCCTAAGCTCTGCTCCAAATGATGTGACAGACTTTGAAAACTCCCCCTGAAGGTGAGCAGAAAGGGGATGGGATGGGGCTAGTAGGTGGGGGGGATAGGAAGAAGGAGAGAGACAGGGAATTGACATGTAAAATAAGATTCTAATTTAAATTTTAAAATATGCAAAGACTCAAGATCACACTCACATCTCCTTTGTATCTTTGAGCAATGCAAACGGGCTTTGCTCTTCCTGGATTTTATGCAATTCACATTTATGAGGACCTCAAGCCAGTTAGTTTGCAACATTCACCTCACTCCAGACTTGCCAGACACTTGCTTATGATTAGAGGAGTCCCTGGCATTTCTACAGTGACATCGCAATATCCCTGTCAATGGCCTTGGTTGTTCCCCAGTGTCCTGGCAGGTGGTGTGTGTTGCTGGCTGTCTCCTTCCTGTAGGTGGTAACTTTGGTTGCAGGACTGAAGGAACTGAAGGAGAATGACCCAAACTTCTCCAATGAACAAATGAATCAATATCCATTGGGAAGTTACTGCAGGATTAAAGAAGCATTGTATTTCTCACCAGATTTATACTCACTGGCTTCTGGCATTCACTGATAGTTATTAGATTAACACATATGATGCTTGCTGAATAGAATAGATGTTCAATACCCCGAATCTTCCTGTGGTTATCAGGTGGCTTCTCCTTCGCTGTCTATCTTTTCCTTTTGAACTTTTGTCTTTGTACTATGGAGGAGACGTGGGCCCTGCTTTGTCTAGGGTGTTGTGTTCTGTTGTGTAGGTTATGAGGGGGAATGTGCTGCCCTTCTCGACACTAAGGCTGGTGGCAGATGGAGATGGGGGGATCTAATTGTTTAAGGACTCTGAGATCATTATAAAGAGAAACAACGAATTAATAAAAGAGAAACAGGGAGGGTTGCTTTGCGGGGAGAATTGCATGGTGGTATGTGACAGATCAACGTTCATACTGTGTGTTTGTTATCCTGAAGTTCTGGAGAGCTGGGGTTTGAAATGTGATTCAATTCAGTGCTCAGACTATCGACAAGACGTGAGGAAGGGAGGGAAATTCAGGTCAATATTTGCAAGATCTTTAGAGACAGTAGTGAGGACTTCATAACAAAGGCTGTGATTTAAATGTCTAGGGAGAACTCGGCTGGCAACAGTAGGGCAGATTAGAGAGGAGGTTAGCATTAGGAAGAAAAACAGAGGGATAGTTATATCATGTTAATCATAATTATGACTTGGTGTATTGTTTTCATTTGGAAATTAAGCATGGCATAAGGATATAACGATTGTGTGTCATGTTGACAATGGTGGACATGTGACAGCCAATCTTGGTTAAGCTGACTGCACCTGGAATTAGCCAAAACCCAAGCAGCTGGGCAAGCTTGAGATGGCTTTTCCTCGGTTGCACTATTTGACTTGGAACACCCACACGGAATCTGAACCATCCGAGGTCAGAATACTCATCCTAAATCTGGGCCACGCTTTCTAGACCACAGAAAAAGACACGGAAGAAGAGGCCTTTGCTTTCACTTGCTTGCCCTCACTCTTGCTGGCAATCAGACTTTGGGAAGATGAGACACTTCTTCCTGTCCAGGATCGGCCTCAGCATCCAGGAAGGCAGCCTCTAGGCTATGTAGAGGATGGGAAGGGGCATTTACGACTCGTATATCTAACGAAGGGCTGGTACTTAGATGGTAAAGTAAATGCCTAAAACACATCACCAGAACAAGCAAACACATTCAAAACTGGGCTAAGTTGCCTGGCCTGGGGCCATGGCTTGGTGGTCACTGTGGAGTGTTTGCCTCATGTGTGCAAGGTCCTGGGTTTGTTCCCCAGTAACACAAAGAGGAAGCGACAGGATTTAAATATACACAAGATTCAGGAATAAGCCTGTGGTGTGTATGGAGCATCAGGAATCATTGGGGAAACGCCAACAGCTACACGGGAAGCCACCTGTTTATGTCTATCGGGTGGCTCCTATCTACAACCAACAAAGCAGCATCGCAAAACAGACAACTCAGAAACTGTTGGTCAGAAAGTGGAAAAACTGGAACATTTGTTAGCGTCCATCGGACCTAACAGTGCCTGTCAGAACCAGGAGAGGCCGTCTGTCTGCTTTTGGCCCCATGATGCTTCCTACAGACATATCTGGTGGCTTGAGTTCCGGCTCATTGTTGATATCCTCCTCTAACAGACTTACATCAGGGCTTTCTCAGGACTGTTAAGTCAGTTCTCATGTACTGGCTTGCTTTCCATGTTTCCAGAAGCATTTGCTGACATAACCCATGGGCTTTTAATCTATTTTCACTGTGACTTTATATTATGGTATTAGTTGTGCTTTAATTAATTTATTACTTTGCTTAAATAGCATTTTATTTATAGTACTTCAGCTGCAAAGCTTGCTATTTTTATTGCCTTCTGTTTCTCCCTCCTAGCCAGGCAGTTGTTCCTTCTATGTAAAAACACTGTCGCTAGTCCCTTTTTGCTGGCTACTGCGAACTTACTGATGTATTAGACCACTTCAAAATCTTAATGTCATTCACACATTAATCACTTTTCAGTCATGTCTGATATGGACTAGTGGGGGTTTGCGTGCACGTGTGTGTGTGTGTGTGTGTGTGTGTGTGTGTGTTGTTTTGCTGTTCTCTGGGGCTGATGCATCTCAGGGTCCTGGGAATGTTCTGACCTGGTGGTTACACATGGTGGCTGGGAGGCTTTGTCAGAAGTGACTTGTGTGTCCTCTGACTTACATGCACTCGTTAGCACGAGTCAGAGAACGGAACCTAACTGCAGCGGTGTCCAGAAACTGCTGACCGAGTGATGGGAGATGCGATTCTGTATACATGTTTCTCATACTGGTTAATAAAGCCCTGTGGCCAATAGGAAACAAGATAGGTGGGGCTAGGAGACCAGGAGGAGGAAAGAGGAAGTAGTAGGAGTCGACATGTAGCCATGGAGGAAGGAAGACGCCCGCCGTGGCTTGCCGATAAGACGACCACGTGGAAATAATTAGATAAGTAGAAATGGGTTAATAATTAAGGCAGAGCTAGCCCATAAACAATAATGGTAACTGGCCAACAGGATTGTATCAAATACAGAGTCTCTGAGTGTTATTTGGGGCTGGCGCAGATGTGGGCCCACGTGGCGGCAGGACCGGGAGGCCGGCTGGGAGGAACCTGCCATAACAACCGAGTTTCTTCCCAGAAGGATCACCTTGGCCCTTTGGCGTTGTTCTGTGCTCTACAGGATTTGCTAGGCCCCAGATGGTTGTATATGCACATCCAGGCATTCTCACATTCCCTGTCTCAGCTTTGGCTTGTGTGCATTCTTTGCAATTAATTTGACACTGTCTCTGTTGTTAAGCATTCCTTTAAACACGCTTTTATTGGGGGAGATTTATCTATCTCATCAGGTAACACCCAGCCTGGCCACATGAGTTCGGTCCCCAGGTCACCAAAGGTGAAAGAAGACGACACTGGATTCCCCCTTTGATCTCCACCCACACGTGGCAGCAGGCAGGCTTTCCCACCTTCCCTTACAGCCACAAAAATACATACATAAAACTTAATAAAAATTGTAAATGTCTTCATTTATATTTGGTTGCATTTAGAAAGGAACACAGCAAGAATGTGTGTTTATTTCTGCATTTAAAAGCTATAAGTTTAGCATCAAAACTTGTGAATGAATGCAGAGTGAGGGTTATTTCCTGAGACTGTGACTGCAATCCTTGAACCCCGGGCAACATTATATATAGTTTACTCTGCAGGAAAGTCAGCAGCACTTCCCCTGTAGCTCCAGAATCACCAGCTGGCTGATTATCTGAGACGGTCTAGATGTATGAAGAACGTGTAAAATATTGTTCGTAGTCAGTAATTATTTCACAGTTTCCTAGGAGAGCTAAATTATAATATCAGAACTCATGCTGAAAGGAGAGGGTTTCAAGATGAACTAATTATTTACAATTCAAAGAATCATTGTATTGGTGGAAATGAGCTAGTTCCTGTATGTATGGCCTATTGACATAGGTAGTTGGGGATCAATTAATTAATTAACGTGGTAGCAACAAGACACTTTTAAGTATGAGTGAGGCACAGCTGGGGTCTGGGGCTGTAGCAAGTGAATAAAATGTTGACATAATAGTCATAGCATTCTGGGACTGAGTGGAATAGTGTGTAGTTAATAAGAGGGGAAAACAAAGAGAAAACAACTACAGACTTTTATTCTAACGTAAGCTGGGGGAGAGCATGGATGGATGCTGGCCCTGAATGGTAGGAATTCATGACAAGTGGGCAGCAGGCAAGGTCAGGGCCTGGCAGGAGCCAGTGCACAACAGAGTCACTGGTTGTGGGTGATTTCATTAGACTAGACAGAATTGCGTTCCTTCTTTACAGAATCTATTCTGGATTAGCTTTAACTCAGTTCTATTTTGAACAAAATGAGCTCCCTGAACTGGGTATGACAGTCCACACCTGTGATCCCAGGACCCAGAAGACAGGCGGGTAGCTGGCTGGCACTTTGTGGCTAGCCTGGGCTACATAGTGAGAATCTATCTTAAACAACAACAACAAAACAGAAAAAAGAATTAACCAACTGTCTTTCTTGACAAACACCAGAGGCACTATTCTCCCTGGGTAGATCAGAGTGGTGGGTGACTAGGTGGCAGCCTGTTAGCATCTTACTTTAGTTATTTTCCCAGAAGGCGTTTTCCCCCCCCTCTCTCTAATTGTGTGGTGCTGAATATGTATGCAAGAAGGCTTCTGGTGTCTGTGGCGCTATAAATACGCGAGCTTTGTTCTGATGTTCTTTGCTTTAAAGAGTGAAGTGAATCTGCGAGGCTTCATCGTGATGAATGTATCTGACATCTCATGCTAGATTGTATGGTGCTGACGTGGGATCCTGAGCGAACACTTGATTGTGTGGTCAGCGGATACTGCCTCACCCTACTCTACACACACACACACACACACACACACACACACACACACACACACACACACACACAGAGAGAGAGAGAGAGAGAGAGAGAGAGAGAGAGAGAGAGAGAGAGAGAGCAGTGAACTTTCTGTTTGAGACTTCCCGTCAGAGGCCTGCGTGCTGGGATGAATTACTACATCTCTTTTTAGTTCCATCCAAAATCCCAAACAGAGCGATGAGGAAGTGGCATCTGTAGGGCTTCTTTGTGTAATCCAGGCTGTTAACGCTGATGAGAGGAGCCAGCCAGGGCTTAGTTGGCAGTCCACACATAATCGTGTTTTCTTAGTGGTTTCTTTGGAGCAGCACTCAGTTAGGTCAGGAGACATTAGCTCCAGCTTTCATCTCACATCTCGTTGTTGTCCTCCCTTGGATAAATCACACAAGATTTCCCCTTCTTCCCGGAAGAACAAAGCTTGGTGTTCTGATATGAAGCAGAGCCCGGAGTGTATGATGTTATCTAGTACATTCCTTGCCGTCACTCATGATTCATGCCACGTGGACGAGAGATTGATGTTAATGTGCTAATTTGTCCATTCGACTTATGTGTTTGTGATCTGCATTTCCTCTATCCTGATTGAACCCACTCCTTATTAGAAGATCCCTTTTACTGCTGGTTATTAAATTTACCCGCTGCCCGTCATTTTAACATGGTCGCCTAACACACCTACAGGTGTTGAGTCTTTCATTGGCTATAGCTGTATTGATGATCTCCATCCTTCCCTAAGGGAAGGTTATCTAGACCAGGCAGTTAGAGCTTTAAGGACATGTGCATACTATTTATGATTCCAGTATTTTCAGATGAACATTCCAGGGGCTAAAATATGTTTCTGCTTAGTTGTCTGAAGAAAAAAAAATAATCAAGGATTCCCTTATCAAATGTCTGAAACTGGACTTATGTATGTGTTGGGTTTCTTCATGTGGAACAAATATTGATATTGTAAATATTTAAACACAACCATTAATCACCTGGGATATCTCTTATACATATGGACAATAATTCAACTGGACTGTCATTTTTTATAAGAATAAAAGTACTTTATTCATAAAAATGTATTGAGTTTTCTTGTACTGTAATTGGGGCAATAAGTATAGGTTCTTAACATGAAATACTTTCGGTAATTAAGTAAATAAATATGTTTCTATTCAGTTCAGTAAGAACAACTTTTAAACTAAAATAAAATTGGATAAGATTATTGAAATGACAAGCAAAGGGAAAGATAGAGCTGATAAATAAACGTAATTACTTATTACTGCCGTGGAAGGGAAAAGTAGAATAGCACAATGTCAGTGCATCTCTGTCAGAGACAGTTAATAAAGATCAGTGACCTCCAAAGTATCAAAATACTCAGCCAAAAGAAATCAGAAAAAAAACAGGTTCTTTTGAGATGTGTCAAACGTGTGTATATAAATATGTACATATGTATTTGGACATCTGTTATGTATATATTTATAATTGGAGATAGACTGGTTACCATCTGTGCCTCTTTCCAGTCCTTCCAGCCCTTAGGAGGTGGACACAAGGGTATCACTAGGGTTACATTATGTAAGCCTGTCTCAGAAACCCAAAACAAATAAAGTAAAATGCTAAATGGTAAATATAGCTATTTTGGAACATTGATTGACATAGATATTTTTTATTTTTTATAATTTATTTTTACATTCCAATCCCTGTGCCCCCTCCCTCCTCTCTTCTTGCTCCCCCATTCCCCCCTTATCTCTCATCTGCTTCTTGAAGAGAATAAGGCCTCCCAGGCCTCCCCTAGAAAGCTACTAAGTCTGTCCCATCATCTCGTTGAGGCAGGACCAAGGTGCCTCTCCACCCCCCACACCCCTGTGTTAAGGCTGAGCAAGGCATCTCTCCATATAGAATGGGCTCCACTAAGTCAGTTTGTGCGTTAGCGTTAGATCTTGGACCCACTGCCAGTGGCTTCATATATTGTTCCAGTACTTACACAGATTTAATAGCAAGAATAGCATGCAACTAGGCATAGAATTATTGGAGGGGTTGAAAAGATTCAAAGTCCTTCTTCATGTTCATGCTACAACGTCGGATGGCTAATTCTAGGTTTTTGTCAGAGCCCTAAGAAACTTTGCTCGTGGGAGTCATATAGTTCTGGCTATTCGTTATGTGTACAAAGTACTGTGGAAAACACCTGTTCTTGATGAGTTAATGAAGTGGTGAATGAATGCTTGCACACTCTTGCTTTAGTCCTCTCAGAGGTTAGCATAAGATGGGGCGAGTTACATAGAATCCTGACATCACAGAGCGAGCCGTCAGATAACAGCACTATTGTAGACTTCTATAGCTCATGGGGCTCTACTAAGGAATTTTCTGATCCGTGTGTTGTCTCAGGTTATCCTGACCCAGAGAAGTTTTCCTGGACAGAATATCTGGAAGCCACTCAAGCAAACGCAGTGCCTGCCAGAGTTTTCAACACAGTAAGTTCCTTGGGGGTGGGCACGCCCGCCTCCCGTGTGTCCTGGGTGCGCCTTGCAGCCAACTGCTTCAACATGATCCTAGCTCTTAAGTTCAGGTGATAATTCCATAGCCAATCTGCTTTGTCTTCCGTTAATGGTACAAAGTTGGTGTTTATTTCCTGTTGCTCCTACATTCCAGCAAGGACCCCAGAGGCTCTAACCACAAGCCCCCACCAGCCTCTGTTGGTGGACAACTTGGAGGACTTGAACCCCATCATTTCTCAAGCCCTGCTGAGTTGAGAACTCTTGACTTGTGTCCTTTCGTCAGTGACTGTTTGGATTGTCAAACAGAGGAAACATGGAGTCTTTTGTAAGCATAGTTTTATCTACATGAAGGCAATATTTGCTCAATTGTGAGAATACCTGTGTTTATAGTTCAGGTTTATACATGTCTATTTACTAAGGGTTTAATTGGCTAGAAATTAATTTGTAAAACACTGTACATACACAAGTGATGCTATGAGATATATTTGTGTTAGAAATCATTGGATTTTAAAATACTGTTCCTTTCCAAATTCTGTGTCCTCCCAAGGAAACTCACCTCTTTATGTTTGTTTGTTTGTTTCTGATTGTTTGAGACAGTGTTTATATGTTGCCTTGGCTGTCCTGGAGCTCTCTATGTAGACCAGGCTGGCCTCAAACTCACAGAGTTCCTTCTGCCTCTGCCTCCGGAGTGCTTGGAATAAGTGCTTATTTTTAATCAGGACTCTATATATTATAAATCCTCATTTATTTATATAATTTTATTTACTGAATGTTTTCTGGCAATTAGGTGAGACTTGAAAGAAAATGCTATTTCATTATTCTAGTAAAGAGTTTAATGGCTGGATGTAGGGTAAGAAGCACACATAACAAAGAAGTCTTGGGGAGACTATAGGAGTTTTAAGGTGTCAGCAAGCAAACATGCCTAATGTCTGGTAGCTTCCTTTTCTCCCAACCTTTCCCCAAATCTTCATTGATTTTCCTAGAGGAAAGATTCAATAAAATACATGATGGAAATATTTAGCTACAAAGACACTTCTAGGATCTAGCTGATTTTGGAATAGCTCATATATATGTGTGTGTATATATATATATATATATATATATATATATACATACACATACATACATACATACATACATACATATATATATATATATATATATATATATATATATACGTATATGTATATTTGGCATCTACAACCCAAAATAATTACATTCCTTATGGAGGGCAGAGGTAATTAGCTCTTTTCAGAGACCCAATTATATTGGCATAGTCCATTTAGTAGGTATAATAATGCTTTCAAAAGAAAAGTTTCTCCCATATAAGCTGTGGTGCAGTTTACCAGATGATACTGGAGATTGGCTTAAGTTCTTATTACTTGAAAATTAATAGTTTCATTGTCCTGTTACCACTTCTAGTCCCGAAGAACTCAATATACTTTCTCACATAACGTCAGATGGGCACTTTTCATGTGAAATAGCCTTCTGCTAGCCTATAAAAGCCATTGGAGTAGTCTCACTGTGGACAGTTGAATTTTCTTACGGTAATGACTTCCCAGACCCAATGGGTTTCCCCCCCCTATTTTCTTTACTGCGTGTATGTTTATCATTATGGACTCCTGACTCCAAATATTTTATGACATACACTTAATGTTGTAGGTGAGATTGTGAAGAATAGCATGCGTCTTTAACTAACATTGTGGATAAATGTAAGAAGAGTGTTGAAGCTGAGCTTCAGGAGCTTGCCTCTAAGGATGCCTTCAATTTCAAGTTTAGAAAACATGTTTGAGCAACTTGCTAAATAAACAAATTGCCCCTTAAGCTACACAGTTTAAATGGGAAGTGAGAATAGCAAGCACTATCTTATTTTATATTTTAGAAAATGACTACACTAACTCAGGAACTGTGGTAAGAATCTTTTCAAACCTTGATGCAACCATTAATAAATTTATAAGTAAATCTTCCTTTGTGTTTTACAGTTTTCTCTTAAATGTCCAAAAATCATTATTTCTCTTTATAATTTTTTATAACACTGACTTGAAAATATGGGCAAAGTCCTATGTGCTCTTAAAATTACATCTCAGCTTGGTTAAAGATCTACATGTTTACACCAAAACCGTGATCCTGAGGACGGTGCAGTGGGAAGGGGACTTTTTGTATTGTCATTGACTTACTGCACTGTGATTCCGCAGAGGGCTCCGCATGGCTTTTTGCCAAACATGAAGCTGGAAGCTGTGGACAAACGAAACCCCCAGGTTAATTCGTGTTGCCACCATTGTAGATGTTGACTACCACAGAGTAAGGTAGGTCTTTATTTATTACATTGACCCTCCACAATAATGTTTCTGCTTCCCCCTATCTCATCATCTCCTTCATTTTCCTCAGTTTTTAATTCTAATTCACAATAATTTTCTATGGAGAAAAACCATTATGGGTCTGATTTCAATGATTGTAAGGATGTAAAGTAATAGTCTCCCCAAGGACTCTGGCTATAGGGTGCTGCTTTCAAACCTCTGTAGTTTTTTTCTTGTTGGGACCATTATAATGATATGGGATCTTATAATTAATTGTGATAGCTTGGCCAGTAGCTTAAGCTTGTTTCTAACTAGCTATTAGAACATAGATTAATCAATATCTTTTAATCTACATTCATAATCCATTTGTATTTGGCAAATTCAGAGAAAATACTTCGTTAAGTATCCTCTCTTCATGAGTCCAGAGATTATACCTAATTTACTTTTCTATCCTGAATAAGGAAGACAATAACTATACCTATCTAGTCTTCAACCCCATTAAAGACCTGAAGAGGATATAGCATTACCTCAGCAAACAGGAAGTGCTGAGCAAGCAACTTCCTAAACTATAGAAACGACAGAGACATCTGACTGCCACCACAGCCACCCAAGGTTCCTCTTCAACATTGGGGCATCCATCTTGAGTCTGTAGGCCTAGAAAATCTGACAGACTTCTGTGGAAAGCAGGAATTTTGAATGACTGTCTGTCCTATCTTGTCTGGAAAATTTGTCAATCTCTGTTTTTGTCTATTGTTTGTCCAGTTTGGATAGCATAATGTCATTAGTTGAGACAAGGGAAGTTTCTTGCACAAATGGCTAGCTTTTTCCCCAAGAAACTAAACTCCATCTGGAGGGTCTATTTTTTTAAACCACATTCATGCTGCTATAATCAGATGTGTATTGTTGTTATGAAAAGCCTTATTTTATTACAAAATTTAAATGTCATATTTTGTATGTCTTTGAAATATTTGAAGATCACCTATCTATCTAAAATATATCTCTGTATGACATTGAAAACATACCTGACATGACTATAACTTTGATTGTTATAGATGACTATTAACATGTATTTCTTACTCTCCTAAATAGCTTACAGAGACTAAAAGTTTACATTTTTAAATGAGCAGAATAGGTACAATGACTTAAACAAGAGTAGAAACATATATACAATATAACAAAAATAACCTTACATTTGCATCACTAAACAGAAGTCCACACCAATGTAAAATATTTGAGGCTGGTGAGTGTTCAAAGTAGACTCAACAATCCACTCTTTAATCCCATCATTTCTGTATTATATCCCCCATTTTCCCCTTGTAGAAATAGATTGTTGACTCTAATCTCCTTTCTTTATCTTTCTCCCTGACAAAAACAAGTAACTATTTGTAACCAACCCCCCTTAATTAGATGACAAACTCCATAACCCATTGAAAGACCAAAAACCACCCACCCCACCTCTGGGAATGTGGGCATTGTGTTTTCTAGACTGCTTCCTTGTTGTCTGGGCGTGATGAGATCTCTGGGGAGCCCTGAAGAACTACAATAATTGTTAAGCCCTGGCTAGAATAGACTGTGAGGCTGGACCCTTGAAGCTGTTCTGGATGTAGAACTCTGAGGACACTGTCAACAGAGGCAGGCACTCTGACAGGCTGGATTACCTGGACCACCTAATTTTGTTGGTGTTTTGTCACCTTGCTCTGAAAACACATATGGAACAAGTATGGAATGTACCTTGTGCACAAGTCAGTTAAAGATGACATTTTTGTTCTGTGTTTGGGCAGGTAAGAGGCATCTGTCAACTTTTTAAGTCCATTCGGACTGTATAACCAAACCGCATTATAAGTATGTATCCATCCATATGAAAGGATGGCATGCAATAATAAATCACATGGACTCTGTAGCCAACAAGATTTTTCGAGACTCATCTCTGAGCTATTCCCATGAAGAGGGTTAAATTTACACGTCACCTACCCTGTAGCCTTTCTTGACTTCTACCTGCAAGTCTGTAGCCAAGATACTCAGCAGATCTCCCCCGGTCAAATCTGATCTCTACTAACCTGAAGGTTGGAGCCTTCATTTTCTGTGGAAACAAAATGTCTGTGTTTTTTGACTTCCATTTTGAAGTTAAGGCATTCCTAAAGAACACAGGTTGGTTTAATTCAGCAATCCCTCCCACAGTCAGTGTCTCTGAGCTGCTATTGTATGCTCATTAGCATTTTAAAAATTCAAAATTAACCAAGCACCATATAAGGTCCAAACTCCCTGTGTTATATCTCCCATCTTTATGGCTTATTCTTTTTTGTATTACTTTACTTCTGTCTTAAATCTTTACTTGATTCTTTATTTATTTGGTTTTTTGAGACAGGGTTTCCCTGTAGCTTTGGAGTCTGTCCTGGAACTCACTCTGTAGACCAGGCTGGCCTTGAACTCGCAGAAATCCACCTGCCCCTGCTGGGATTAAAGACACGCTCCACCATTGCCTGGCTTTCCTTTATCATTTTTAACTATTTATTTATGTATTTATGTATTTATTTATTTATTTATTTAGATTGTTTATACCCTATTCCCCTTCTTTTCCTCCCGTCTACACACACTGTTAAACACGTTGTAATCAGTTTAGAGGTTTTTTTTCACCCAAGCTACTTTACTATGTATCTGTAGTATTTTCTGTCTGCATGAGCATAACTTTAATTCACTGTGCTGCTTAGCTCATGGCTTGCTGGCAGCTCCAGCCCTCAGGCAGGGGCCAGGTGATGCCCTGCAGCCCATGGGAGAGACTGTGGGACTAGGAAGCTACATTTGGCTCTGTGTCTGTGTGTTTGGAACCTATTTTAAAGTTTTCTTAGGTCTTATGTGGACATAAGTGTACCCATATTGGATGCAATTTGTAATTTGACATTTTTGTCTGGACCATTGGCTCTGCAGTATGACACAGAGACTTGTTGTTTAGAAAGCTCAGACAATATCTTAGGCTTGTTTCTAACTAGCTTTTATAATGTAAATTAACCCATTTCTGTTAACCTGCATTCTTTTACTTGGCTCAGTTACCAATTCTCTGTACTACCCATGTAGCTTCCTCTCCATCTGTCTGGAAACGTCACCTTTTTTTCTTCTTATTATTAAGCCAATCAGAGTGACACATCTCCACTGTGTACAAGAAGATTATTGTGCAACAATCCTCTACCTGTCTTCCTTCCTCTTCCCATGCCTTTGGGTATGTGTGTGCAATCACTGGGTTGGACAGGACCATCATTGAGACAGTCTCTAAGATATTTCCTCTTGGATATTCTTAAAGTTCTTCCTTCAAAAATCACAGACTTTGACTTCTTTTTCCTGGCATTACCATATTTTAATCGAAATTACTGTCATAACTACTATGAGTCTTTGTTTTTTTTTTCTTTTCATTTAAAAAAAAATAACCAAAACAAAACAAAAACTAGGCCACTGTAGCCAAAAGTTAGAACTGAATTAAGGACTTGGTGAACAGATTTCTGAATTGTCCTTGTTGACTACACACATTTTAGGGAAATGAAATAGGGAAAACAAAGTCTCCCTAAAATGAAATAATTATATATATATATATATGTATATATATATATAAATCACTTATATATATATATATATATATAATATAAAGATCAGAAAGCATTTGTGAGCTTGGCTTTGTTGTGTCTTGTAAGGAGTAGCAGTTAAAAACAATTTTGCATCCAAGCACTGCGTGTTTTCACAGTAATGAAACCAGTGAAGTAAACAGCTTTTAATAGGCATTCCATTAAAAGACGTATGTGTTTGAGGTCAGCTGATGCAATTTAGAGGAAATTTTATTTCATTTGCTTTATCTTTAATTTGAATAATCCGTTCTATGCAGTTACAGTTACACGAGTTTGGTGAATTTCAGAGACAAGTGTTGGACTTTTCCATAGATCATTGGGGGTGCACGTGGCAGGGTCATTTGTCTGGCAAATAAAATGACAAGTGTGCTCAGGAACCCAGTGTCTGTTGCCTCCCATAAGAGCTTGTTATTGGCATGTGTCTTTAATTTTAAGTGTAGTGTTCAAGGCCTCCTTTTTGTTTACTTCGTGGCACTCAGTGTGGAAATACACTGCTTGTCACATTGGCCCTGCAATAGTTTCACATTCGTGACTGTCATGTTCAGTTATTAGCTTTCCTTCTAAATGTATTGCATTTCAGTTTTAATAACATACGAAAACAATACAGATTTTTATTGAAGGACAATTTTTTTTAATACTCCCACGAAATGTATTCAGATTTTCACTTGGCCATTTGCTGCTGCCTTGTTAAGTGAAAATATTGAGTTATCCTATTTATTATCTTAAAATATGATCTGAAAAACTTTATCTCTTCAGGTGAATTCATTTTATTTCCCATAAAACATCTCAGCATTGAGCTTTTAAAATCTTTTGTGCATTTAGAATTTAGCTGATGGTTGCAAAACAGCATTTTATTTTTTTCCCTCATTCTTTTTTATTCATGGAAATTGTCCTTGTTGGAGGAAAAAGAATTGAAGAATATATAGTACCCGTGAAAGTATTAAAGCCATAATTTTTCTTTCTATGAGGATAGAATATCTCATAGAAATTATGACAATAATTTTGTTATCTTTGTCTTCTTTGGGCATAAAAAAAAGCCCTTAGGATTTTAGAATTAAATCAAAATATGTTTATACAAGTGGCTACCTTATATAGCATGCAGTCTATCAAAATGCACCAGTGTTTGAATATATTTAACTGTCTTGAGGCCTCACACACAGCCTTGGCCTCTTTCTTGCTGCCTGTCTTTTGGTAAAGCTTATCTGTACCCTTCACCCTCTTCCTCCCTTCTGCCAGTCCCACAGACAGGTAAATATTTGTCTTGCTTCATGAGGTACAGGGTAGATTCATGAGCTGACCATTTTCTAAGACACAAGGGTCAAAAGTATTAACTCAAATCCATTCCTTACTATCCCTCCAGAAGACAAGGTTTTAACATGTGGGTTGGGTTCCTTGTCTGAGCTCCTGTGTACAGAGTCTGGCAGTCTTTGGCAGGTGAGAAAGCATTGGGAGCATTTTGATTTCTTATCGCTGTAATCCCTACATCCCTCAGCTGATGTGTTGAGTATCATTCTGTGATCTTTTTCCTCCTACGAGGTCAGTGTCTTTCTAATAATTTCTAATTACTGGCCCATGGCACACACTGCCCACATGGATGGAGGCGTGGAGAAGCACTGAGTGTACCTTAGGCTTCTGACTATCCGTTGAAAATGAGTAAGTTCCTCATTGTCCACCCTTGGTAATTTATCCCCTGTTGGAAATATAATTCTGCAATGTGCTGGGAAGTGGCGCAGATCGATCTGGGTTTGAGTTCTTGTTCTGGCTCTCTCTTAACTTTGTGATTAGTTTGGTGACACGGGTCTGTAGCATTAAATATATATTAATATATATTTATATATATATATATATATATATATATATATATATATATATATATATATATATGGCGGACGCTGTGGCAAGGGCTCCAGGAGTCATGAAAACGGAGATAACAGAACAAATCCGTGTGCTGGTGAGTGAGAACTTGGTTCTGGACTCCAGGCCCTACAGTGTATAATCACAGTCGCGTGGACACAGTAGTTCTCTTAAGAAGATTTGTCTCTGCTCTGAAGTTGGTGAGGAGAGCTTAAGTAACATCAACATGGCTGCAGAGAGCTGAACACCGAGCCAAGGTTGTCTATACTCGGACTTTAACTGCTAGCAGGAAAAGCTGTTGAGACTAGAGGCCTTAGGTTGTTAACTGCTTCAGGGACTGGGTAGTCAGCAGCCAGGTTCAAGGCCTTCTCAGATCACGGTACTCGCAGGCCGGGATTCTTCATTCTGAGACTATCCGTTTGTCCAGCTGTGTCTCCCAGGAGGTAAGTTGTGAGGTTTTACTTGCCATGATTGGGTATTAAGGTGACTCCCCCCCTTATCTTGGCTGGACTTATTAATTACCATGGTTACTCTCTAATAAATATTTATGATGGACTCGGTGCTTCTTGTTCAATTTGTAGTCAGCCATTATGTTTAGTAATTATTCTTTTGTTTGGCTGCGTCTTGCACTCTGCTATATCCAAAAGCCCATTACTGTCATCTCATCAGGAAATGCACATTGAACTACAGTAGATGGATGGGTACTTTGAGGAAGTTTAGACTCTATTCGGGGGCAAGGAAAATTCATCTATGAGGAAACACAAGGGGGTTTAAAAGAGAGTAATATTTGATAAATATTTGCCCCGTGGGAACTGAAGCTAAGCTGTGAAATAAATTATAAATGGATTCCAAATAGATGTTTTAGGAAGTCCTCCTGAATCATTAATAAATTGGGTCTCTTCAGCAAGCCTTTTCATATTTAATGCATTAACTGGGTGTATGTGTGGTATTTTAAAGTGAAATAAAGGCATTATGATCAAGGAAAATTGTCATGGCAAGTTGCCCAATTACATGACTAGAATTTGGGGGACCTCTTAAATGATGCTAATAAGTTGAAAATACTTTGATTCAAAGAACTTTTAGGTGAACTAAATAAAGAGGTACAAATATAAGTCGGTGAGCATTCAGTTAACTAACAGCTGGATGTACTTGACCTCTGTGGGTCCTGCTCTGAGTGTCAAGGATGAGACGAGCTCTGGGATAGGTCATCTCATTTGCTGAATTTTCTGGCTAGGATGCATTTCTGGAAATATTTTTGAAACATGAGTGTATGAGACAATACTGACTTTGAAAATGACTGTTCTTTGAGTTGTAAACTTGTAATTAATGGCCATTATTGTGTCACAATAATTGATGGCTGTCTCCATCTGGGAAGAAAGACTGAGACACTTTTCAGAAGTATTATGACCAATTAATGAGAAGATAATTTTTAGTTCTGGTGAAACTACAAATTAGCATCAACCGCAATGTCCAAAGAAAGTTGCTTCAGGTGGAGTGTCACACCTGGTGAAGACGCATTAGGGTAAAGACAATTATCACAGACAGCACTTGTTATAATACTTATGAAGCTCACCTCAGCAGGAGCCCATCGCTGACCTTCACATGCTGTACACTTTCTCATTCCCCAACGCCCTGCAGTCATTGTGCATGGAGCGGAGGGTGACCGTGCAGGGAGCTTACATAACAAGGGGTCACGGCACAGGAGAATGGTGTCCTGGCTTTGTAGCCCAAGATTCTCACCCCGGGGCAGCATATTTTCTTTGAAGGGCCAGAGAGTGGCTGTTTCTTACTTGTGATCTCGTGGTAAACCATGAGTTCAGTATCACCATAGACAATACCCAAAGGGATGGGAGATCCGCCGTCTGGGTCCCACAGTATACCACGTGAAATAGAATATACCTTTTTTTAATGCCATTCTTAGCTTGTAGTCTAAACAAGAACAGATGGCAGCAGGACCCCGTTTGGCCCGTAGTCTATAATCTGCCAACTCCTGTCTTAATAGACACCAAGCTGATTGGATGATGAGATGAAGCATTGTCATCCATGGCGTGGATAGCGACTTTGGTTTGATCATTGAACCAAATCACACCTATTTTTCCTTTCAATCTAGTTTTAAATATGTTTTTCAGTTTTTTTTAAAAAAAAGAGGTGTAAGCTATGATGCTTCCCATGTCATATTGGGAAATGTATTTTTCCCAATGTGAAACGATTCTTATCCATAACTTGAATCTCATTGTGAACACAGTGACTACACCCAGCTCCCAAAATGATGTCCAGCCATTCACATGGTGGGCTCAACTATAAACTGCAATTGCGCTCCTCTCAACAGATGTAGGGAGAGAGTCGTCTTCTGAACTTTTATTAAAGTTATTGAACTTAGAACAGAAACAAAGGCCAGGCAGCCAAATTCATACCTGCGCCGGAGACAAACTGTCAAGCCTTTCCTGGAGCTCCCTCGTGCTCACTCCATGTTACCAGCTGTCCCCAGAGACCAAGCAAGTGTCTGGCATGATTATTTGGCTGGAGGCTTCATCTGAGTCATGAGGGTAGCTAGACTAGAAATAGGACTGTTCACAGCTTTCTGCGCAGAGTCCTGCCTGTGTGGAAACTTCTTAAATAAAATATGATGGCGTGGCAGCCCTTCCTTCGTGTTATGTGGCCCCCAGAACATCACAGGACCTCTGCCGATCGCACAGCCGCAGTGTGGACATTGCACACATGGACATACTTGACTGCCTTTGTGTTCTGGGGCTAGTGGGTACTTGAATAAGGACCCAGTTTTACCCTAGCCATTCATAAACTAATAAGACAGGCCATCTGTACTCTCTATTTTCATTTTATTCAGACATATGTATTTGCTTTAAAAAAAAAAAAGTGTGAAACCCTTGTCCTGCTGTCAGGGGCACCTTTCATTTTTACCTGCCACAAGGCCCCATGTAGGGTGAGCACATGCCTTCGGAACAAACAGGGGGTTTGTTGAATTTATGTTTGGAGGAGACATACACATTCCTTGTTGTTCTGCTGAGCTTCTGAAGTGTGATTTCCATCCAGCTGCAGTTCTGACATCTCTCGTGCCCTTCCTAATGCTGATGCTAAACTCATTATGCTGAACACTGCCTCTTTTTCTCACAGCCTACTTTATAGCACTCTGTTCTTACACAGGGGAACTATCTCCCCACACTAAATAACTGAACCCAACCACTCTAAGGTTGGCTGGCTAGGCACAGTTGTGAAGTTCCCCAGCCCATTCTAAAACAGGTGCCATTCCCTGCGATGTAAGAGAGGATCATAGACATAGGCAGAGATTACTCTGTGAAAAGGTATTTGATGATGCTTGATTTATACCCAAGATGTAGTTATATTATGTTACTGTTGCTGCTGTAACAAATAAATACAAGTTTAGTTGTTTGAAAGAATTCAGATTTATGATGTTATATTGTGTTAGGTCAGAGGTCTTTGGGGATTAAAATTATCTGTGAGCAAGGCCAGCTCCTTCTGGGAAAGATTCCCTTTCCTTGCTCTTTCCAACTTCCAGTGTCTGCTTTATTCGAGGGTTTTGGTCGCTTCCTTTGTGTGGAAGACTTACAGAACATTGACATATTCAGACCCAACCCTGACACTCCTGCCTGCATGATGAACACTGTGGTTCCTATGATCCCTCCAGGTGACATCAGGTAACTCCGTCATACTGAGCCTTTGTTTAATCACCTGCAAGATCCTTCTTGCCCTGCAGGGTAGCATTTTCACAGGATGGAGCAGGGTAGGAAGGGAACATCTTTGGGAGATCAGATGTCTCACTCTCCTAAGGGAGAGAAGCGTTATTCTGGCTTACAATTCAAGGGTAGAGCTCATCACGGGACGGGATCTAAGATGACAGGAGTTTGGAGCAGCTGGCCGTGATGCATCTGTAATCAGGAACAGAGCTGCTGTTGCTCAGAGCACTTTATCTACATGTGACAGTCCGGGATCCCAGCCAGAGGATGCACCACCAACAGTAGGTAGCTGTTTCTAAGTAGGTCGTGGAATAGAGATAGTGTCCCAAAGGTGTGCAAAAGACCCAGCTCCTCTGTGATTGTCAAGTCTGTCAAGTTGACAGTCAACACTTAGGCACCACAGCTCTACCCTTGTTAACCTGATATCCAAAACGCACCCCTTTTAAGCTATAACCTGCTATCTTTTGTTCACACAAGCCCATGGCCATTTTACAATGATATAAAATCCATTGCTATGGTCTGGACAGCCCAGTCTCTAGGTCTTATGTCCCATCCCGGCACAGCCTGTGCCCCTTCCTACCAATGGCAGCCACAGTAGCCAGTCAGTAACATTTTTAACATCTTGAAAGTGCAAAGTCTTATGCTGGGCATGACAGCACGTGCCTTTAATTCTGACTCTTGGTAAACAGAGGCAGGTCAGGATCTCTGTGAATTCTAGGCTGGCCTGATCTACCTGGTGAGACTTGGTCTCAAAACCTAAATCCTCTTAACTGGGACCTTGACTCCATATATAGTCAAAACCAAGCAATACACTTCTAACTTATAATAAATGGCACAGAATAAATGTTCTTTAAAAAAAATCCAAAACTTAACAAGGTATGACTGTGGAAAAATCCAACATCGTAAACACCAAATCCTTCAGCTCTGTATCTGGTATCTGTGGGCTCAAGAAGGAAAGTGGCCGAGTTCCGAGTTCCAAATGTCTTAGGAAGCCTCAGTGTTCCAGCAGCTCTGCTGTCCTCAGTACACACAAACTATCTTTTGGGTCAGCTTTATCCTCTGTGCCTTCAGCTGTCTTCAGGAGACAACCATAGTTTGGGAGTCTTCAGTATCCTGTGGTTTCCATGGCAACTTAGGCTTCATCTTTACAACTTCATAAAATGGCCACTTGTGCTATCATTGCCGGGACTTAGCCACCACAGCATGCTACTCTGTCCTATCTGTTCTCTATAATCTCCTCGTTCGCATCTTCAAACACTATCATGTGGACAATTATGGCAAAGTGGGTGTTGCTGCCAGCTGGAGCTGGAGTCTGGCTCATCTGCACCATGGGTACATCTGCTCTGTACCCTCACCCTGTGAGATACTTGCCTAGGCAGTTGCTTTCAAGGAGGAGGAAACACTTCCAGCTTCGTCGTTAGTTTAGGTGATTGCATCTTTACAAGTTGGGTGCCTTTTGTGGGTGGTGTCTTGTCCCAGTGCCTTGCCTTGTCAGACACTCTATACCTGGTCACTAATCTTTCTCCCATATAGAAAATTGGTCCGTTATCTTTAAATTCAACTCCAGTCAACTACTGAGTGACACAGATGAATACAGCAAAATTTGTAGCCAAAATATCAAAAGCATTGCCCCAGTCTGCTTTCTGGTAAGAGACCTTTTTTTCCTCTGTGAAAGTTTATGAGCTGGACTTCCACTGTCTTCCGGGCTTGCACCAGAATAGCCCAGTAAGCTCGACATCGTTGTGCCTGAACCGTTCTGGCCCAAAGTAGCAAACTCTTCTATTTCCACCATAGAACAGTCACGGGGCTCCAAGAAACACATGGTCAAGTTTATCCTAGTACTCTCCCTCCTCACTTGTGGAGATAGTTTCCGTCGTAATTTTCTCTTCCCCATTGCCACACACAATGCCCTGCCAAAAGCAACTTAAGTTGAATGTGCTTATTCTGTATCATAGCTTAAGGGCATGGTCCATCATGGCAGGGAGCTCAAGGAGGCAGGACTCAAGGAGGCAGGGGCTGAAGCATCTGGCCACATTGTACCACAGTCAGGAAGAGACAGAGGGCTAGGAGCTGCTGCTGTCGGTCTGCCTGTTCTCCATTTATACAGTCAGGCTTCCAGCCAGGAAATAGATAGTGTCCCAAGGGCATTCTCAGAGGCTTGTCTCCCATGCAATTCTAAATTGACAATTAGCATTAACCATCACAACTTGGTTCTTGCTCGGTCGGTGCCCTATTGTAGATAAGACTAAAATATCCAGTAAGAAGTAGAAGCAATGAAGCATGATGCATTAGCAATAGCATTTGTATACCGAAGGCCCCCAAGGTGGAACAGATCGTTCCAGGAAGTATGGGCCCTAGGGGCAAGACTACATCTTGGAAACTGCCCTTACAGTGTGGCAGGAGAAATGGGGGAGGCTCTTTGATCAGTTCAGCAGTGTCTGACACAAGGTTCCCAGTGCTGGGAAAGTCATTTCGAATGCCGTGAGGATCGTGAGCGAAGACACTGTAGGTAGATGTTGTCATAAGAGGAAAATAAGCATATAATGTGTGGCTCAGTTTATTTATACTTTCAGGTACCAGATGCCTTTACTTCCTCTCATGTAGAGGTGAGGGACCTTGAGACTCAGTCACTTTTGATGTGCTTGTATGTGAGCATGTTTGGAACGTGTAGTATGCAGTCTAAGTGGCTCTCCCACCACTTACGACATTGTGAGAAAGTGAGGCTTATTGATACATGAGAAGCGGATGGTTCTAAGTTGGTTTCCAGTGTGGCTGGGCCATGGTGACTTGCCTTGGTTAGATTGTGATTAAGAGGACGGGAGTCATCAACTCTCTCACCCCTTTTTGGGGTGATCTACTTCACCCCTTAAGAGAGAGCGGTGGTATTTAGACTCTGTTGGGGCCTACGCAATTGTGCTTAACTGTTAGCTTCTACCGCGTGGTCTGTGGGAGTCTTCTTGTTGCCTTTTATCGTCTTGAGCTCCTCTTACTGGCATTCCCTAAAGCCTGGTTCTCGTGCCTTTTTCCCCTTCCTGTCCTGCTATAACACAAGCCTAGTTGCATATTTAAGTTGACCCTTGAGAATTTGTAGTTTGTAAATCTGCTTAGTCTTCTATGTCTGTAGTGGCCTCATCTATTTATTCCCCTTGTTTCAGTACCATACATTTATTTATACTGCCGCGACCTCTTCCCTGAGCTCATCGTATAATTAATTGCTACTTTATATATCTTACATATTTAAAGGTAATGTTTCCTAGGCTAAATTCTTGCAGAAATCCTAACCTTCGCTAGGTGTTCTCTGTTAATGACGGTCTCATCTGCCTAATTAACCAAACCAAAAAGATAAGAGTATTGTCCTGTGGGCCAGAGCTCTCATACATAGCCAGTCACAGCGCGTGCTCCACTCTAACTCTAGATAGTTCATCCTGAGCCACTCCCTCTATATGCACTCATGCCTACCACCCCGGTGAGAGCTAGCCACATCTGTCACCTGCGTCACCACGGCTCCCTCATGAGGAGTGGCTGTGTCCCCATTTAGACCATACGAATTCACACAGCTCCAAAGTTCCAGCAGGATCTTTAACATATGGGCTGGATCATGAGATGCCCTTGTTCCCGCCCTCTAATGGCTCCCTATTGCGTCCGCTATGCCCCAACTTCTCCTATTCCAACTTTATCACACTTAAAGGTGACTGCAATATTTGAAGAAAAATAGAAGATATGACATTCGGACCAGTGCCACTTGACTTGTTTTAACAATTTCCCATGTAAGTTGACGGTGAAAGTTGTCTCACAACTCTGCAAATAGATCCACATCTATCACTATGCACAAAACGCAAGTCCAAGTGGATCAAAGACCTCAACGTCAACCAACCACATTGAACCTGATAGAAGAGAAAGCCTTGAACGCATTCGTACAGGAGACCGCTTTCTAAATATCACACTAGTAGCACAGGCACCGAGAGCGAAAATCAACAATTGAAGTACTTTCCTTGAGCATTGACTATATTGCCTTTTTTAGTGCCCATAATCATAGGGTTAGTGGCTTCCGGTGGAGGTATATTGTTTTGACTGCTCATATTTATGCTTTTATGCTGAGTCTAGGCATCTGGAGCTCTGATGTCCAAGGTGTTTCTTGATGTTGATAATGTGATCTTGAATATTTGGATGGATGTTCTGTTTTTTCATTGCTGTTGCCTCTCAGGATTTTAGGGAAATGTGGTGGGTGTGAGTTCCCTGGCTCAGGGTACTTCTGTGGGTCACTGGGAGTCAGAAAAGAATAGAGATGGGCAAGGAAGGAAGGAAGGCTGAGAGGGGCTGTGGAAAAACACAAGGAGGACTGGGTCTATGCCAAGAGGTGGATTCCCCAGGGAGGTGAGGTGTGATGGGAGGAGGAGCTCTGGCAAGCAGACTGATGTAAGACAGAGGATAAATCTGTGGATACAAAGATGACAATCCTGGGTCTGCAGCAAGAGGAAGCATCTCCGGGAATGGCCCTGGGGTGGCAGGAGAACCTCCGGCAGACAGGTTGCTACAAGCCTCAGGTTAAGCCTGGAGAGACGATAATGCAGGACAAGGATAGTGGACATTGTCTGCCTGAATTCCAGCCCAGTAGGGCTGAATTGCTTTATATCTTTACAGTTACTTATTTATTTATTTTGGTACCAAAATTCAAGAAAGCAGAAGAAGGGCCATGACAACTCTTATAAAGGAAAACATTTAATTGGGGCTGGCTTACAGTTTCAGAGGTTTAGTCTGTTACCATCTTGGCAGGACACGCTGGCACACAGGCAGACATGGTGCTGGAGAAGGAGCTAAGAGTTCCACAGCTGGATACCTGGGCAGCAGAAGGAGACTGCCTGCCGCAGTTGGTGAAGCTTGAGAATTTATGAAACACCTCCTGATCGTGTCACTCCCCACAGACTAAGCATTCACGCACACGAGTCTACGGGAGCCATGTCTAGACAAGCTACCACAGTGGGTACACAGTTTTCCTATCATTATTTCTTGCATGGAAGAAGATCAGTACTTCAGTGTATATTTTTGATACCTTTGGCAAAAACCAAAAAATAAATAAAGGAAAAACACAAACAGGAAAACATGGCAGTGGCAGCCACATTGCTTTATTTCTATGGTTTCTTTTCAGTTGTTCTATATTGTTATAAGCAGTTTTCCCTCCAGCCTGGTCCCTCAGCTGTGTCAGCCCCAAATAACACACAGAGTCACTGTATTAGATAGAAAGCTGTTGGCCTGTTATTAGCGTTTCTTACCAGCTAGTTCTGTCTTAACTATTAACCCATTTCTATTAATCTCAGTATTTCCACATTGTCTTATCTTACCAGAGAGAGGGTCCAGCCTCTTCTCTCAAGTCTCTACATCTTGAATCTCCCCACTACCTCTTCCAGAATCCTCCTCGTCTCCTAGTCCCACCTATCTTGCCTTCCTATTGGACAACAGAGCTTTATTCATTAACCAATAAGAGAAACATATTTACAGAATGACACCTCCCATCACTATATGTCAGTTTTTGTGTAAGTAATGTGTAACGTTTGTCAACATGGCTCTGTGGTATAGTTTGAGATCAAGTATTGTGTTGCCTGCTGCTACCATTGATTTACATGCTTAGGATTGCTTTGTCTACTTGGCTTGTCTGTACCTGCATATAGATTTTAAGGTTATTTTCAGTCCTATGAAGGATATAGCTGGAATTTCTATGGGGACTGCGTGTTAATACTTTGATTACTTTTGTTAGGATAGTTGTTTGCATAGTTAAACCCACTGAACATGACCTCAGAGACATCAGATTGTGTTGGTGTCACATTGAGGAAGGAAAGTTTACCATATCTCCTAGTGTTCACTTGACCAAGTTTCAAGTTTTCACCTCCTCTCTACGTTTTGTTAATCATTTTGGGTATGGGCTTGTGGACCCTGTTTATCCTTTCAAACAACCAAACTCTGTTTCTTTGCTTGTGGGCCCTGTTTATTCATTCAAAGAACCAAACTCTTCGTTTCTTTGACTCTTTTACCCTCTACTTCATCAGTTTCCGCCCTGGTTCGTTATTTTGTCTTTTCTGTTGTTTCAGTACCTGGCTTGTTCTTGCTTTTATGAGAGTGGGATAACATTGTTACCAATTTGACATCTCCCTGCCTCTGTTATTGTAAGAACCCATAGTATCAATCTTCCTTTGAGAGCCCTCCCTGTTTTCTCTACACCGACGTCTCTGTTTAGCCGTACTTTAAATTTCCCTTGACTTGCGAACTGTTTTACTTCTTTCCTATTTCTTCAACAACCTTCTGTTCCTTCAAGAGTGTGTTATTCAGTCTCCAGGTATTTCAGTCTCTGGTACTATTGATTTCTACTTTTACTGGAGTATTATCTAACAGCATATATGAAACTATTTGCATTGTTTTTATATGATAATGTTTACTTCATGGCTTAAAATATGAACTGTTGCAGAGAAATTTCCATGCGTTTCTGAAAAGAATGCTTATTTGGCAGGTTTTTGATGGAATAGTCTGTGAATTTCTGTGAGGTCCATTTGCTCAAGAAAAAATTAATTCTGAAATTAATCTTTCTGCATTGAATTAGTTGGGAATACCCTGTGTTTGTTTTGCAAAATTGAATTTCATAATTTGAAGTACATATACTTTTACAACTATTACAACATCTTAATAGGTTATTTCCCAATACTAGTATGTGTCAGCTCTCCTTATGTCTTCTAATTTTGCCTCTAGGACTGCTTAATAAGCTATCAGAATAGTTATACTGGCTTGTTTTCCATTTCTATTTGTTTTATCTACTGGCCTACATCCATCACTGTTCTTAGATTTTAGTTTATTTGTATAAATAAGTCTTTTGCCTAAATGCACAATGTTTATACACGATGGATAAGCAGTGCCCTTGAAGGCCAGAAGAGGGTATGTAATCTCTTGGAACTAGAGTTGCAGATGGTTGTGCACAGCAACATAGATGATAGAATGAACCACAGTTCTTCTGGGAGAGCAGCCAGAGCTCTTAACTGCTGAGCCATGAACACACACACACACACACACACACACACACACACACATGTCTTTACTATTATCTGTGTATTTTTCTTTTTTCTTTTTAGACAGTGGGTTATGCTTCTTGGAGACAACAAATAGAGTTGTTTTATAATCAAAGAAGATAATCTTTGCCTCTAACTGGACAGTTAAAATACTCTTCTTGTGTGGGCGGACCTTACTGAGAGAAGTTTACTGATTCCTGACATTTCATTGGTTTGACTCTTTACTTTTCCTTTCTCTTCTTTATGCTCCATTCTTCCTGTCTTACTGAGCAGGACATGATTGATTTATTTATTCTTTGTTTTCCTTTGCCTTCCTATTCTCACAGAACCTGTTCTTCTCTGCCGTCTCATGATTGAGACCATCATTGTCTATGTGTAGGACTCCTTTGAGTAATTTCTTCCATGCTGGCGTGATGACCACAGATAGCTGTAGTTTTGTGATTGTCTTGAAACGTCTCATTTCTACATCATCTTTAAAAGATAACTTTGCTGGATGTTGCAATACTGGCTGGGCAGTATTTACTGGCAGCATTTGAAATATACCACTCCACGTTAGCCTAACTTTTAGAGCTTCTGAGGTGGAAGGGGTAAGTTTTATATAACCTTCCCGAAGAGCAGTAAAAAATGTCTGCTTGCCCCAGATAGGATACTAGCAGATCAAAGAAACAAGTATGCTTGGGTCGGGCTTTGTGGACTGATGAGTTCACCAGTGTTACTCACAGAAGTGAGGATGATGACTGTCTTTAACACAAAGCCCCACCATAGCATGGGTCTGTGCCTCACAAAAGCTTTATCACCAGAGTTCTAACTCTAGTCAACCTTTCACCTCCAAAATATATTCTTACATCTCAAAGACCACGTGTGGCTCAGGCAGGATTCCATGCTGCTGAGGCTAAAGAGTGATTGGCTAGAACTCAGGTGACCATGGCCCTTCCTACCCTTGTGTGAGAGGGGATATAATAGGCACAGCCTTGTCATGATCTCATACATATGCTTTGATTTCAGATAGGAATGACTAAGTCATGCCAGAAGGACTGAGTTTTACTGCAGCTAGTACATTAAAGTTGGAGGCACTTTGTTTCTCCTGTTCAATCTGGTGCTGAACACAGAGTAGTTAAGGATGGTTGCTCAAAGCTATGGAAATCACTTTAGGGGCTTCCCTCCGAGAGATGTAGAGCTGTCTTATGTAGCTCTCTTCCACACCTGACTTGTGCTTGGGCCCTGAGTAGCTCACTCTTAAACAATAGATTCAATCTCAAGATGGCACCTGGCCACAAACCTCCAGGGCATGGAACACGAGAAATTGGGTGTGGTGTTTGTTACTGAGCTGTGATAGCCGAGTCACTGTCTCACTGGACCACCCAATTGATTTCTTAGCCCATAAGAATTGTGGTCCACATGAAGTTTATTGCTTCCAGTTTCTTTTTAGGTGGAATGCCTAACTTACCTCTTGGATGCCTTCTCTTTCTCGCTTCCCCTCCCCTGGCACGACATTACGTCAGGAGCCGCGTACTACTGGCCCGTGTCTTCATGTCCCTGTTTATTGTTCCTCTGTTTCTGCTGTGCAGTTACCACCTTTGTGTTTTCCACTGTTTTCTCTTTGGCATAAAATCGATTCTTTGCCATCCATCCTGATACTTCCCATTCACCATATTGCGGGGAAGCAGCTTCTAATCTGTCATCCTTTCTTAGAAGTTCATTAGCTGTCTCTCTCTGAGTAGGTATCAAACATTTGAATGAGTGTGAGTTATAAATAAAAATATACTGATAGGCTGGTCAGTAAATAGCCATTTTCTAGGGATTCTTTATTGCTTGAAATATGTGCAAAACAAATATGCATTAGTCTTTGGATTAACTAGAAGTCTTCAACAAATTCATATATATATATATATATATATATATATATAGCTTTAGTAAGTAGCATGATATTAGTAGCATGACTAAAGGTTATGTAACATTTGGGTGATTTAAATAAGCATTATTTCACTGTAGATTATGCTTTCTTCCCTGAAATATTGACATAGTGAATCATGGTAGAATTTTAACACTGTCGAAGAACCAGAGCCCATTATGAGGCCATTACACTAATAACATATGACTAACAGTGAAAGTGTAGAGTAGTAATGGACGCATAATGGGTAATAAATGGTACTCCGAACAGTAATGGTCACTAGTGATTTTCCAGTAATAATATTCTCCTTCTGTTAAAATAATATAACAGTAGTGTCAAAAGCTGCCAGTGATAGGAAGGGTCTGGATCGTGTTTCCAATTTGGCACACTTCCCTTGTCTAAAAGCCATCTCCAGACCTCAGCTCATTTCTCTACCTTTTAGCCAAGCCTGAGAAATTCTTCTGACAGGCGGTGGTAGCAGAAGATGCAGTGTCTTCTGAACATGATGTCCCCAATCCGCTCAATAAATAGACCTCCTCTACCCCAAATCCATAATTGATTTATCTTATGCAAAATACCGTAAGGGCTCATTCACCATGATCCACACTATTTCTCCTTTCTGCCTAGATTTCTGGATAATAAAACAGTTTACACCGCCATGCTTTGCCTCTGTCCTGGACAGGCTGTAGTGCTGGCCTCTATCGATGTGTTTTTAACCTGTCTATCACTCACCAGTGTCCTTGAGTTTGCACCAGTGGCCTCTGCTGGCTGCTTCCTGCCGTCAGAGCATGCTTGGTTCAATCCTTTGCAGGCTGTTTTGCCCAAATTCTCTTTTGAACCACTCTTGGAGCTTATGGCTGCCACCAGGCCCCTAGGTGTGACAGTGTGAACCCAGAGACACATGTTTTGCCTATATTGTTCACTATGCTTCCTGTTTTTCACCCACAAGCCAATTTTGTGCTGAGTGATTCTTTATGTTGAAGTGTAGTTTATAGTCGTTGTCTCCAAAAAGTGTCGCAGAGATCTTCCACTGACCAAGTCCTGTCCTAGACTGTCAGCTTCCCTTGATTGGGGTTATTTACCCACTCCTGAGTGGTAGAACACCCCTGTGTTCTACCAATGAGCTCCGTACACTCGGTCATCTGCAGCAGCTCTCTTGATAGAACTTTCTACAGAGATGGACGTGTCCTATCTCTGTGCTTAATAGATTTGAAATAACCATTATGTTGAACGTCACAGCTAAGGGACATTTAGGAGCATTGGAGGAGGCAGCCAGCACATGTCCACCTTAGAAGTTTTAGGTAAGATATTAACCGGGATGAGGAAGGGATGTAAGAGAGGACACGGGGAGGGGTAAATATGATCAAAAGACAATGTACATATGTGTGAGTGTCACGATGAAACCTGTTAACGTTTATATTTAATATACAGCAGTTTTAACAAGTTAGGAAAAAAATAATATAGCCTCTGTTACAGTATGAGGCCGTAAGCTTCCCTCAGTGTGTGACACTCTGTTATACTGGAATTCATCTGCAGTTAGTTCCTTTGCCTTCTCTATCAACTTGTGTCTCCCAGCCAGCTGTGTGCTATACCCTTATGTTGCTGTGACTGCCACAATAGATTTTAGAAATCAAATACACAATTCAGACAAGTTGAAAGCACTGGATAAACACCAGATGAAATTAGCAATTCCTTGGTGATTAATTTTCAAGCTTACAAATCATCTAAACATTTATATTAGCCTTTCTGTTTCTCGTAAAAAATATTTTGGGGATTGTGAATGTCATAATAAACAGACACTGTTTCCTTAGTATTAAGTAAGATGTCTCACTTTCAGTACTCACAGACTGTCGTTGCCCATTGAAAAGGCCAGGAGCCCTTAATTTAGTGCTTCCTCTCACACATGGTTGTTTCTTTCCAGTTCTGTCTGGTTCAGAGAACTTTTGTTAGTTCTGCTGTTTGTAAAGATTGATTCTGTTAAAGTTCAAAGCAGGTGAATTGAGAAGGGGAAACAGGCCAAGGGTTGTGTGGGAAGAGGAGGCAGTGGAGGTCGGCATTCTTGAGATCCATGATTATTTAAAAAAAAATAAAATGTTTGTTATTCATCCAGTGGTCATAACTTGGCCTATGCCGCAGTAGGATAAAAAAGGCAAACACTGCCCTGACACACAGACCCTCGCCTGACGTCACAGTGAGTGGAGCACGCTGAGATCCATTGAGGTGCAGGTTCTCTGGGCTTTCCTCCGATCGACATCAGAAACTTTATTTCACACAGGGAGTTGTGTTCATGCTGGGTGTGGCTGGGTGCAGCCATCAGTGAACTTTGCTGCAGGGATCTTATTCAAGTTGTGTTCCTCACAGTTTTACTGTGGATTTAGAAATACCTCCAAAGAGAAGCTTAAACGATGAAAATAATATTCAGGTAAGCGTGCAATAGCTTCCAGAAATATAGAGTTGATGATCCTTGGTAATGATGAGTGATGAAGAGATGACCCCTTGTCACCCATCTGAGCCCATCTCTTCTGCACTGGGCACAGATGCTTCCGGGCTTCCGTCCTTTAAGTGAAGACGTGATTGTCTGTCTTCATGTAATCCAGAGCACAGCACTGCAAGGGAACACATCTGTAACTTGGAAGGCTGTCCCTGGCAGAAACCTTGACTCAGTGGAGGTTGGAGTGATCCTCAGAGAACATTTGAACATGAGCAGGCAGGCGCTGGATGGAGAGAGCCAGCTCAATGGCCGCGTAGGACCCAGCGGGCACCTTAGCACAGTGCGCAGATGGGTAAGGAAGCATTCGTAAGTGCCAGTGGCTGAAATAGCTGCCTAGGTTCCTAAGCTTAACTTTGAGATTCTTGCTATAGAACTTGTGACTTTAAAGGAATTGCTAAGGGACGTTTGCCATACTTCTTCAATAGCAAGTAAGAGAAATCTGGGGCTGATATAGCATAAACCAACAATAGCAATGTTTTCTTATAGCATATTTCTTTCCTCACCGGATAGGAAGGCATGTGAACCAGCTTCCAGCATAGCTGAATCCAGGGTCTCAAATGAGTCACCCCATCTTTCGGTCTACTCTCTCACGTGTACACGCTCTGTCTTTCATCTAGTGCAGTACTGGAGATCACATCTAGGATGTCATGCATCCCAGGGAGGCTGGTCTACCACAGACTATGCACCCAGACCTCTTACTTCTTTTCTTTTTAACTTTGAGGGAGATGTTTTACTAAATTTGCCTTCAAAATCTATCCCCCTGCTTCTTTCTTCTGAGTAGCTGTCGCTAGATGTCTGTGCCACCAAGCCTGTGTTTCTGAGAGAGAAATGTCTCTCTCCCAAGGCATTTCTGTGAGCCTCCTGGATTCTTTAGTGTTGATGGGTTAGCTTTTTTCTTGAAGTTGGGCTTTCTCTACTTGGCTGTGAAAGACAGCCAACAGTGTCATACTCATGGTATGCCAAAGACAGCCACTCTGGTAGCAACTGTCTATCACTCCAGCGGAAGGAACATGGGGAGGAGATGAGAATGAAAGCAATCCCTTGGCTATCATTGTGGCCACCATGATGATTAGACAACTCTCCCCTGTGGCAAAGATGCAGAAAGAGTGTTAGTCAAGGTTACCTAGTAGTATAAGTCTATGTCTCCAAAGGAAGGCAGATCACATGGCATATAAAGCTAGAGTTCCCTCACCTCTGCCACTAGCAATTATCTCTGCCACTCAGCAGATCTTCAAGAGTGAGGTCTTAAAGCAAGACCATTGCTCATCCCTATCTGATACCTCTGGGCTTATTACCAAGATAGCAAGGGGCTCTGGCCTTCTGGGCTTTGCACTAAAGCCTCTTAATGCCTGTTTGAGCATTTTCATCCTGAGAAGGGGATTAGAGTTTTATACCTTAAAGTCTTTGGACATTTTCTTTTGGATAGATAGCTGCATAGAAACAAATATATTTAAAAAACGATGGGACCTTAATAAATATTTGTTTGGTCCATAAATAGGACCACAGGTTAAAATTTTAAGAGAAATTGAACCACAGATTAAAAATTTAAGAGATCAAATACGCTGTTTTTCAGGAGCATTCTATGATAGTCCCTCCAGGCTCTATTTAGTGGAAGTCAGTTAGGCACAAGCTGGTATTTCCAGTACTGGTGATAACAGATGTACCTGTGACGGTGTTGTGAGGTGGACATCCCCCTGTGTGTGCTGTAGCTGATCAGTGTATGGATATGGGATGAGAGTATGAGAAGCATCACAGAGAGATGATGAGTGGGTTGGGGTGATAGGACAGTTGATGAGAGAAGGAAGGAGCAGAACACTGGGGTAGGCCTATGGTGATGTCATACCTGTCTGCTGAGCATGGAGTCTACTGGATATGGGCCTGGGTTTGCAGAGTTCTTCCCTCTGGAAAATTCCATTTTGCTGCTCCAGCATTGGAAGCTTGGGGTTTCAGTAGAGGCTAATAAGACCACTCAGCATGCAGCTGGCATCTACAGAAATTGAACTACAAGGAGCCAACAAAACACAGAATCTCAAGAATATCTTTCCCTCAGCAACACAGTATTTTATCTTTGAAATAATGTTGCTGTTTTAAGTAAAAATGCATTTCAGTGACTTTTCAGTTGAGAAATTATTGTAAGATCCCCTGTGAGTTTGCTGTTGGCATTCGTTGGCGTGTGTCCTCAGGCAGTTTGAGGTTGGTAAGGGACTGACTCATCTCACCCTGTCTGCCCTACCTGTCAAGCAGCAGACTGAGGGCAGCTCCTGTCAGCCACGCATAAACAGGAGAACAGAAAGCTCAGGCAGGTGAGTGAGCTCTCACCACGGCTAAGTCATCACATGAGTAAGGGGCTGAACTGGTACTGGTATTAGGCAGATGCCATGCAGAATTCAGGGCATTGGGGATACCTAGGCCTCAGGTGACCAGAGTCCCCACATACAGTGGGAGCCCATCTTCCTTCTTTGGGCCATCTATTTGCTAAGAACATGGAGTTAGATTTCCATCTCCAGGCTGACAGTGTATGCTGGCTGCCAGAGAACAGAGTGTGTTGTGATCTCCCGCCAAGTCTTACCATTCCCAACCTCACATCAGTACGGAATTCTGTTTTCCTTCTAGAGATGATAATGTCATCAACTGTATTATTGTCCAAGTGCCTGGTCTGGAAAAGGCATGTTTTTTGATGTTTCAGCTGGTGGTCTTGCATTTGGCCAAACCAGTACCCATCATTTCCACTTCGTAGGTGAAGATAGATGTTGAGAGCTGGTCAAAGTCCCCTGCTTAAGTCACTGAGCTATCTAGAGTTGCAATGTGGATTTCTTTTAGAGACAAAGTACTAGAATTTTGTAGACACCTCTTCCTACTGTCCTGTCCTCAGAGGCGGGGCTCAGTCTGCTTTGTCACTGAGGGCTCTCCTCTGACCCAGGGTCCAAGAAGACTCATAAATGCTGACAATCCATCCAGCAACCCTTTGTGGTCCTCTAAGTCACCCGTTTCTGCATCTGTTTCTCTGCCTGTATCCTTAGACAGAGAGAACGACTATGACTTGAAATTCAGAGTTAAGAGCCTTAGCACCCAAAGGAAAGGAATAGATACTTCTTTGAGGCACTGCACATGCCTGGCTATGTGAAGTGTGTGTGTTCAGGGTATACAGTGCTTTGTTTTATGTTGATAGCTTGATTGATACTTGTAGAGAGCTGCGAAGTGCTGCACCTTAAAGATGGCGCTGGCTTCCGCATTCCACCTCCCCAAGGGTGAGCACTCTCTGGCGTAAACAAGCCCTTATTTGGTTAAGTCTGTTCAGCCTGTCTGCTTCCGCATTAGAGTAGCCTATCTGCAGGGTCCATGTGGCTCACTGGGGTTAGTTAGTGCAAGGGGATTTAAGCCTGTGCAAGGGTTCCCCGGGTCCCACAGGTCAGAAAATGTTTCAAGGATCCTGATTAAAACTGCATGAAGAAGATCTTCCTGGAGTTGCATCTTCCTTGCTGGCGAGGGTAGGTGCGCGGCACAGATACTATTGAAAACAATTAAAAAAAAAGAAATAGAATACTCATGACTTGTGGTATTTAGAAGCCAAGTAATATTCACTCCCCAAATGGCATTGGGCCAGTTTTTAGAGATGGCTAGAGCCAGCTCATTAAGATTCCTTCAGGAGTTTCTTTTTTTCTTTGAGTCATAGGATATATGCTTGTGTGGTGGATATGCTACTGAATTCCATCAGAGCATGAGCAGATCTCCATAGATGGGGGATTTAACTCTCCTGGTGCCTAAAGTGTAACATTTGCTGTTCCTATGACTCTTTTCTAATAAAGAAGGAGTTAAATAGGCTCCATTCTGTTTGATTCTCCCAACGTTGCTTGGGGAAGCCTTGCTGGAAACCACTGCATGGGGTGTACTTTCCTCTCCCCAATCCTAAAAGCTATACCATGAAGATTGTCAACTTAGACAAGCTTCAACTTCTGGAGACTGTCTTGTCCTTTATTTCTTGGTGTGGCTTTGGTTGGGGGATAGGAGTTGGGGGAGTACAGAAATTGTAGAAATTTTTTCAGCTAGAAAATAGTAAATTTCTTGCTCTGGTCTATACTACTTAAGTAGACAATTATCTATGCATGATTAGATCTGTGGCTAATGCTTTAATTACATAATATTTACAACCTTATTCTACAGAATTTTAGAGAAGAGACCCAGGCTGTGAATGGTTGCCTGGGCCTTCTCCTCATTTGCTTGCTCTATATCAGGAGCCTTACTGGTCAAGTATAATTTCATCAAAAGCAAGTTAAATGTCTAACATTTGTGCAAAATGTAGGAAATCATATGAAAGCATTCACTACAAACATCCCATCCCCTTTCTTGCCTGAAAGTTATCTTCTGGCTGGAACATGACTGTTTTCCACGGAAATCTAATGTATTGTTAGGTTCATTGTTCTGGTTGCTGTGAATCCTTGGCTACAGATAAAGTTGAAAGTCTCCTGCAGTCAATGGAAGAATTTGTATCAATAACACAGTTTAAACAGGGGCTCCTTCTTCCTTAGAAGTGCATACATGTCCACAAATGACCCAGTGCACCCCACAGGACATGACTGCAATCATCGTGTACAATGGAACTCACCAACCCTGCAATGTATTCTTGAAAATTGGCCAACATCTTTGTCTGTTATGACTTAATATTTCAGATAAACAATGTCATTTTTTGAGTGCTGTTGGGGAGAACTACAAATTCATTTTGTAAAAGGGACTAAACAAAATTTAAAAATGGCAGAACTGCTGAGCACGAACATCCAGTTGTCACCAGCATCTACTGGTAGACTGAAAGTACCGTCAGCTTTCTTACTAGGCTTGTTTGTGCTTACAGACTGCATCAAAGAAAGTAATGAGCTATGATACCATAATCACACGTATTCATAATTCCCTTGCCGCTGGTCCCACGGTACCCGTGAGGCCTTGGCATCACACAGGGCAGGCTTTGAATTATCTGCTCTGAAATGTCATTTCTAAGCAGTCTCGTGCCATGCCATCTATACTGTTTCTGTTTCTCTGAAGCCTCACACAGGCCACAGACCCTGGCTGTCCCGCTACCTGTTAGGTATCCATGGCTTTCACACCTAATGTGCACCATAAATCTCAAAGCAGGTGCTTAGAGCATTTTCCACTCTCTCCCTGTCCCTTCCCTCCACTCCTTTCCATCTCTGTCGTCTGTGTGTACGTTCTCTAACTGGACGTGTCAGCTGAACAACAAACCTTGGGAGTCGCACCCTTGCCCGCCAGCTTGCCTGCTTGCTCTCTGATGTCTCTCCACCCCAACACAGGCCATTGCCTCCTGACACAGAAGCCTAGAGCTGCAACATACTCTGACCCACAGAGTCATGTCCGATTTCTCAATGAAGTTCTATTTGCATCTAGATCGGAGCAGTAAAGGCAGTGAGTCACTCCTCGCCTCTCCAGTGTTGCCATTGTAGTTTTTCTCACCATCTTGAGAGAAAATCAGTATCTCTGTTATCTGAAACCTATTTCATGCTGCTATTTCTGCCTCATGTCCTCAGCCTTGCCTTATGTCACATCTTGAAGAGTCATGCTGGTAACATGTTACACAGCTCTCTGTGGAGAGTTCACAATGTTCTTTGTTAAGCTTAAGTATATGCTGATGAGTCCTGCCTGTGTGCAGGTGACCATGGAGGCCCTGGATATTTCCTCCCCAGGATCACTTGGCTCTGGTTGCTATTGTCAGCCACACACACTCTAATATCTCCTGTCCATTTTCCCCTGTTTTGATGACCGCACCTCTCAATTTAATAGTGTCCTGTGCCTGCCCCCTGGTCTTTCCTGTCTTGACTGATTTATCTTTTATTTTTTTCTTAGGGTTGTCATTTATTATTCCTTTGTCACTTTATGATAGAGTTCTTTCCAATGTTTTTTTTTACAGACTCATATCATCATAAACACTAAACAAAACAAAACAAACAAAAATCAGTCGATACCATTGTAACAAACTGTGTGTTCCCCAGTATGGCAAGTATCCATTGAGATGTGGAGCTGGGGAACGAGTTTCTTGAGTTATTGAGTTTCTTGAGAGTCGGGTGGGAACATATTGTCTGTCACCATGGGTCCAGCGGGAAGGAAGTCTTGGAGTTAACCCTCCACATCTCTCTTCTCCTGCCCTCTGAACTCCTGTTGACATTTGGCACTGGCCAAAACCCAACCCTCAGCCAGGGCGTGAAGGCTGCCGGTGTCGTCTCTGGAGGCCTTTCTTGCCTGGCCAGTGTACTTGGGGATGTGCACATGGCCTCCTGCCTTAGCACTTTGTGTGTCTCCTACAGGTGTAGTCTTGTCAGGGCACTGCCTACCAACCCCCTCTGTCATCCTGACTTCTGACCTGTGCCTTCTCCATCCTAAGGAACACCCGGACACAACCTTCCTTTCTCTCCTACACATTTTGCTTTGACTATTTTGTAGGACCTCAATTTAATGTGATCATGATGGAGTTGTATATGCTCCCACATCCAAAGCAAAAGAAAATGCCCCAAGCAAGTTCAAATCCCTGTATCTTATCCTGGATTCCTTATTTATAAGCAAAACATGAGCAAATTTTCTCTATTTTCTGTTTGGTTCTTATTTATGTGTGTGAAAACGTTACTCAACAGGTCTTATTTTTGGAGGCTGTTTTCTTCATTGCTCTTCCTTCCGCAATTTCCTGCCCATAGAGGAAATCACATGCATTAAGTATTCAAGCTGTTAATGGTGTTTGTTATTATTTTTTTAAAGTCTTAAACAAATAGCTTTATTATTTCTGGGATTTTATTTGTCACAAACTTCTTATGCACTTGTACAAAAGTTTATTAAAATTAGGAACTTGAGAAAATAAGCATTCATTACTAGGCCTAATGCATAAGCAGAATAATAAAATAGCCACTCTTTTTTTTTAAATAAAACTAATTTATATCAAACAGCATGATTATTGAAAACAATGAAGTATTTCATGTATTAAAGTGTGTCAAGAAAATACCTAATAAAGTGTTATTTGTAGCATAAATATAAGCTAGTAAATTCATTTCTATAACATACATTATGATTTTATGTTTCATAAGCATAAAGTCTAATATCTTAAATCATTGACAAATAGAGGTTTTTTGTTGTTGTTTTTTAAACAGGAATTCTCAAAAATAACAATTAAAGGGAATAGTGGCTCACTGCACCAGTATTTCCTTTGAGTATGGACCCAACATTGGGAGATATGCTGGCTTTTGAGTCGCTATTCTCATATCCATTTTCACATCATATTACTATAAGCTCATTATCAGAATTATAAGTGTTAATAGATCAGTCTCTCTATAGACTTTGGCTCGTAAGAAGACTAAACTCAAATCTTAATTCTTAAATACTAGTTGTATCAGTCTCAACAGAGCTGTACCCCATCCCATGCAGGACATGATGCGAAAGGAATGATCCATCCCATGCAGGACATGGTGCAAGAGGAATGATCCATCCCATACAGGACATGGTGCAAAAGGAATGATCCATCCCATGCAGGACATGGTGCAAGAGGAATGATCCATCCCATACAGGACATGGTGCAAAAGGAATGACCCATCCCATGCAGGACATGATGCGAGAGGAATGATTCATCCCATGCAGGACATGGTGCAAAAGGAATGACCCATCCCATGCAGGACATGATGCGAGAGGAATGATTCATCCCTTGCAGGACATGATGCAAGCGGAATGATTCATGACATACAAGTTTTACTGTTGCTAACACATAAGGCTCACATTCGCTTTGTAAGGCCATGAGTTTTGTTTTATTCTGTGACCTTTATGTAAGCTGTGAGAATAGGGAAGGTAAACGTTAGGTGGTCATTGCTGTATTTCTTACTTCAGACATTCTGGAAGTCATTCTCATGATGCATCAGCTCCTAGTCACTCTTTATATCTATTTCAGTATCTGTATTTACATCATCTACAGCTACATCATCTACACCTACACATCTTGTAGACCAAAGTTTCTGTCCTACCTGGTCGTGCAACCATTCAGTCTCAAATAAACAAACAAAAGCTTCTATTAATTATAAACTGCTCAGCATTTTGCTCAGTCTTATTACTAACAAACTCTTATAACTGAAATTCACTCATAATTATCTGTGTTTAGCCACATGGCTTGGTACCTTTCCTCAGTAAGGCGTTCTCACCTTGCTTCTCTGCCTCTTGTTGGCAACCCTTTCTCTGCCTTTCCTCTTCCCAGAATTCTCCTGGTCTGGTAGCCTTGCCTATACTTCCTGTCTGGCTACTGGCCAAATCAGCATTCTATTAAACCAATAGGAGTGACAAATTTTTACAGGGAAGAACGTTACCCCACATCTACATATACTCGTGGTGGACAGAGCATAATTGTATGGTTTACTATGAATGCATTGTGTCATGTTGTACCTTGCTTTTGCGAAATTTCTTATATTGATTTCTGGGCATTTAGTGATCACTGGAAAATTTTGAAAAATCACATGAGAATTGTGTACTCCCGCCCTACCCCCATCCCAGTTATTGTTTACCAGGAATCAAATGTGTACTTGCAGCCATCTCTGCTATTTTTTGACTTTCCTGGGAGGTTTACGTTGCACTCTATGGAATTGTGTGAGGGAAACAATGACCTCTTCGTGGATAGCAATCTCCATCTAATATTTTAGTTCTTGTCCTTATTTGTTTCTTGGATTTGTAGTCCAGGCTGGCCTTGAACTTGCTGAGCCCTTCTGCTTCAGGATTCCCCATACTTGGGGTTCCAGATACTGGCCACTAAGTCCAGAAACTTAGTATCACTCTGGACATCACTACCTCGCTTCACAGCCTTCATCTTCACAGAATTATTCTTTTACATAAATTGCTTGCATCCTCCTTGAGTTGATAGTAGACAAATAGATCTCCGGTGGAAACTTAGAATTGCAAGACAAATTAAGAATGTGTGCTGAAGCAGTCTCCTTCACAAGGGCTGGCTTCCCGAGAAGAAGGTGAGGGTGGTGGCAGCCTGCCGAGTAATTGTGACAGGAAATGAATGGTCTCTGGATTAACGGTGAACGTGCAGTGTTTGCCCTCAGTGCTCAATTTAATGCTTCAGCGCTTCAAACTTTATAAACTTTATGGCAGAGGTAATGAAAATATTTATGTTAGCTATAATCATAAACTGATTTCGAGGTCCCTTGCCCTCCTCACACTTCTTATGAAAGAGGCTTTTGTCGCTAGCATATACTACCCACAGATGTGCAGACACAGGGCACCAAATGTGTCTCATCTCCTAGAGATGAGATATTTACAGATCTTTTTCTAAACGAGAGAGAAAACTCTTGGAATTCTATTATACATTTTGGCATTTTTATTTCTGGTAGTAATTTTATGGAGGAATCATAGCCTACGGGAGAGTGGCTTGTCTTTGTGATAAGTGTGGTCATGGCTCTGGAGAATCAGGAACTTACGCGGATGCTATTTGTCCTGAGCGGAACCATGTGGAGGCTCATGGCCGCTGCGTCAGCCCCCAGCTGGACTCCTCTCAGATTCCCTGTCTTATGAGAGTGAGGCGGCATATGACTTTCAAATGTCATTCTTTATTGTTGTAGGTAGGACCTTGGGTTCAACAGCAAACACATGGACGAACCAGTCTGTTGCCATGGCCATACCTTCCAGAAGCACTGAAAAACTTTATCTCAAAACTACACTCATCAAGTACTGTATGATGTGCAGCCAAAGCACCCAGGCTTCCGTCTTCAGCCGCAGTGTGCTAAGAGTCTGTTACAGAACGAAATGGCTGCCATTTGCTCACTAAATTTTCCAAAACCCACTCCCTTAAATGTAATCAATGTGAGCATTGAAAAATGAAATTAAGTTTAGAGCAGCTGTAGTGAAAACCATTAATGTTTAATATAAACCTAGAAGTTTCCACAGAATTTGCCTGGGGGAAGTGCTTGGCTTAGGACTGAGTTCTGATCCCCAACCATGCAGGGCACCCAACTGTAGTGCTGGCAGTTGGAGGCAGAGAGAGGGGGTCCCTGAAGCTCACTGGCTCCCAGTGGGTGAGCCCAGTGGTGAGAAACCACCTCAGGGGAAAAGGTGAAGAGCAATCATAGAGAGAGGGAGACAGCAGACCTCCTGACATACCCGCAAGCACATGCACACATGCACACATGCACACACATGCACACATGCACACACATGCACACATGCACACACATGCACACACATGCATGTGCATTTCCACAGTGCTTATCAGAACATTAGAAATGGAATAGGCAGGGGGTGCCAGTATATGGTTTTGGAAATCATGAGTAGATTTGGGGAAAGGATTGAAGTTATACGCCTAGAGTGAGGGTGGGCATGTGATGGCAATGAACACAGGAGATGGCTTGTGCATTTTGTCTGGAAGGAAGCAACAGTTTCAAAGTCACAGTGATGGAAATGGCCGCTTCACTATGTGTATCTTAGTAGCTTTGCACATAGATTTGGGTCAGTGAAATATGAGAATAAAATGTCTTTGAAGTACGTATATGTGGGGTTTGTTTTGTTTTTTTTGTTTTTGTCCTTCACGGTCTTCTCCCCGCCCCCAAAACTTTCTTGGAAAAAAACAATTTGATTGGTCCATTGCACAAACAGTATTTATCATAGAAAACTACCTGTTGTTCTGAGCTGCACCTCTTCATTACTCAGTATTATTTCATTTTATACCATGAGTGATCTCCTGTGGTGTGTGTGGGGGAGTGTGGGTGTGGGGTGTGCACGTGCATGTCTGTGAATACATGTGCGTGCTTGTGTGTGCATGCATGTATGTGTGTGTGTGTATGTGTGTGCATATGTGTATATGTGTGTGTGTGTGTTCATGCATGTATGTGTGTGTGTTGTGTGTGCATGTGTGTGTGTGTGGTGTGCTCATGCATGTATGTGTGGGTGTGCATGTGTGTGTGTGTGGTGTGTGTGTTCATGCATGTATGTGTGTGTGCATGTGTTTGTGTGTGGTGTGTGTTCAAGCATGTATGTGTGTGTGCATGTGTACATGTGTGTGTGCATGCATGTATGTGTGTGCCCATGTGTGTATGTGTGCATGCATATATGTGTGTGAGTGTGTGTGTGGTGTGTGGTGTGTGTGAGTGTGTGTGTGTGTGTGTGTGTGTGTGTTAATTCTGCTACATGTATTGTTTGCAGATTGTGATAGCCCCACAGTCCATTTTCTTGCATAATCCTCTCAGTAAAATTTACCATTTTCTGGCCGTCACAGTGATCTGACTTTGCGAAACCCTTAACCTTCTCAGAAGCTCTTCAAATCATTTGTCAAAATCACATATTGTGAACAGCGTAGTACATGTAACATATATATATATATACATACATATATATATATATCATGTATTATATGCAATCAAAGCGTATGCACCATGCTCAGCATTGCTGTACTGGATTACAGTTGTCTGTAAAAGCATGTTCCAACATTCTGCCTGTAATGGGACAGATTCCTGGCGTGCATACCACTCTGAATGCCTGAATGTCATCCCTTAATAAAGCTCAGCACTCTGCCTCACAGGGAGTGCAATGAACCGAAGCCTTGTTAGCATCAGGAGCTGTGAGTAATAGATGCCAGGATAACACTCTTAAATCCAATGCTTTGTCTGTAATGAAACCTAAGGGTCCAGCTTCAGCTTAATGCATTTTAAGTTATCTAAGCTACGCATTAAATTGAAGTTGGACCGGATATTGTAAAGAACATACATAAGTTAGTATCACTGTGTGCTGATAATTTCTGTAGTCATTTGAATGCAAGACTTGGAATATATAGCTTCAAATCCTGTCAAACTGAAAATTAATATTTTAGAATCATTTGGCAAGAGAAACAAGGAGTGTAATTACTTATGCTAATAAAATTATTGTGACTGGATTTTAATTTTTTCCTAAATATCCTATTTCCTGTCTATCTTGTGTGTTTTTCCAAAAGTGGGTTTGAGCCCTCACGCTGTGTGATCCATCGTGCCATCAAAGCCTGAGGAGAAAAATGAGCTCACTGGGGTGGGCCCTGGAAGACTAAAAGACAGTGTCTCTCGGGTGGTACATAGCTTCAAATTTTTACTAAAGGGTTAACCCTTAGCGATTCCTTTTAACATGGTGATTTAACTCCTAAATGTCTTAGGCATTATTTACTAATAACTACTGGGTACCAAGCCTGTGCATTGGAATGTTACTGCCTGATGGCGGCAACACAAGGCGATGGTTGATTAATGATCTAACTTCCGGTTTGCAGTTCACGGAAACAAGAGCAAGATGAATCTGCATTTTCCCTATGGACTCTCAGATTTGTGAAAATTATAAATGAACGGAACATGATGAGAGGAATGACTTGGTGTTCAAAACGCCTCTGAGCTTTTCAGAGAGATTCTGTAAATAGCCATCAGCGCCAATACCCTCTAATAACTTGACCATCTGGTTAGGATTTTTAAAATTGGATTTTTCACTTCAGGGATGTGAAGATCAGAAACGATGAAAATGTCTTTCATAAAGATTGTATGGGTTCACAATGTTTACCGTATATCCCAAGTGTAGATGACATCTGCAGAGGAGCGAGAATCCCGCCCAGGAGATAGGGAAGATTTGATCGAAGTCGGTGTGCGCAGCTTTGGAGATGACATTAAGGATGGCTACGAACGTAGGAAAATGTTGAGTGGAGTACCAAAAAGCAATTTATCTGCTGTCAAAGGTACTCTGGAAATGGTGTTGCTTTTCCTTTTAGACCTGTTTGCATGAAAGGTGAACTACAAAGGTCCGTCTGACTCTTCATGGCAAAGTTCCTAAGCCTGCTTGGCCTGTCTTGTGTATTTTGTCTAACATCTCCCCGTTCTGGTACACTGGCGATCACCAGCCTCACCAATGACTGGCGTCAGTTGGGTCTTAGTCACTGGAGTGGTGTGCAACGGCATGGGCGTGGCCCCCTGGTTTGTTGACCCTTTGCTAGCCTCAGTTTTCAAAGTATCTGCTGAGCTCTTTGCCCGTAATTTGATTGGATTTTCTGTCATCTGTAGTCCGATGGATATGTTGCACTTGCCTGAGCTTACATTTTATTTTTCTTATTATTTTGAGAAGCTGGAGTGTCTGATTAAGGACAAAACTGTATTTATTTATTTATTCTTGTGTGGTTACCCCATGTACATGCAAAACCCCAGATATCTCAAGATCACAAAGGTTTTTGTATCCGATTCTTAAAATTTTTATCACGGGTTTTACAGTTTTAGATTTGCCTAAGCTGTTGGTAGGACAGTTTATAAATTAATACAAGTCTTTGTGTGTTCATTTGGGGCTGATCGGCTGTGGGACCAGGTGGGACAGAAACTGTAAGTTTCTTATGGCCGTCCTCCCGTGTCAGGCGGAGGGAGCCCGTCTACACAGGAGAACCTGATACGGTGCGTCCCTTTTCATGTTGGTGATCCTCTTACTCTTCACATCCTGCTGTGTAACTGGCCGTGACTACGGTGGGAGTGGCCCTGCCTGTTGTGTCTCTGCCCCTCATTGCTCCTCTGAAGGGAGCTCCGTTTCTCACCGTTTCCCTCAAGCCTGAGATGTCTCATCTAGCAAATCTATAGTTGATTACTTTCCTGTTGTTGTAATTGCTGTTTCCTTGTTTTCATCCGTTGAAGGATGTCCTTGTAGAATTTAAAATTTAGTGGTGGCTCACCATTTCTGGTGCAAAGTCAGGCAACGGTCCTGTCCTTCGGGGTTTTCATAGCTCCCATTTCCTCTCTGTATTGGGCTTGAGTTCAACCATTATCCTTACATTTGTAGAGCGGTGTTTTAAGCTGAGGTGGTGAGGAGGTTTTTAACTTCCGTTCTCCTGGGCTTGCTATGTTGTGACTGTCCTGCTGTCCCCGTCAGGCCTTTCTTTCTTTCTGCTGCCTAGATTTGATGTTCCTTGGCAAGTCCCCAGGCCACTGTTCATCCTGTAAGCCTTGCACTCTCTGTTAACTTATCTTAGTTCATGGCCATTTACTCCCTTTCCTGCCTCTTCTCATATGCCGTTCGTTTTGCAAGATCCTTACCCTGGGGATTTTGCATTCCAGGTCTAGAACTTTCTCCTGCTTAATCTTTATACTATGCTGAGGCTCTTTGTCTGTTCACCAAGACTATTTTTATTGAAAGTATCTTAATAGATACTTTAAAGCTCTTGTCTGTTAATTACAGCATGTGGGCTATCTCAGTTTGTTTCTTTTGGCTTTAAAGGTCGGTCATCTTTCATGGTCATTTGCTTACTTGTATGTCTAGTAACTGCATTGTGTCATGGATTTCATGAGTGGTAGGGATTATTCTTTAAAGGGTAGGAGTTACCAGGCACATTACTATTTGTGATTCTTTCACGTGTTGGTTTTTGGCTTATCATATCCATAGAGTTGGTCCAGAGTGGTCCTTACTTAACTTCTTTCTCCAAACACAGTGGTTTTAATGGCTCAGTAGAATTCTGAAGGTATAACTAAAGAATCTTCACCACGGTTCTCTGCACTCATAGTAACATGTGACCTCTTATGGTCTTGTTTCTCATGGAGTATGCATGACTTAACATCTCAAACTAGAAAATACGTAAGAGAATAGTAGAACTATTTGATGTTTTACCTTATAAAAATTCACTTTGTCATCCAGAAAGCATGTTTTAAAACAGTTTTCTTTTGCATTCAAGAACTAAGCACTTAATTTTCATTTCATAAATTGTTGAATTTGTAATTTATTATATGCATAATTGCAATGTGTGGGAGCACATACATATATGTACATACACATGTATATATATGCAGATGTCTATGTGCTTAATAAATAAAATGCAAAATGATAATAAATTAGCCTGTATACCAAGTGGGTGTCTAGACTTGACTCAGGCTGTACCACAAGAGCTGTGCTCATACTGTACTTTAATAATCTATGTATCCAGTAATGTCCCTCGTGTGTGTGTGTGTGTGTGTGTGTGTGTGTGTGTGTGTGTTTCTGGGAATTGAACTCATGACCTATACTTGCTAGGCAAGTAATGCGTGGGAAGGGAGATTCACTGGACTCAGTTAAGTGAGATTTATTCAGGGAGAAATCACTTACACCTGAAACAGATGACTGATGCTGGTTAACGCTCGGGGTGCCACCTGGATGCTCTCCTCAACCCGACCAGGAAGCACAAGAGTGAGCTGGGGTACAGGACCCCAGTCCTAGCTTTCCCCCATCAAGTCCTCACCTGTGACAACACCCAAATGGGCGTGGTCAGTGCAACAGGTGTGGGCAGGGTGGATATCTCACCGCAGGCAAGCAGTCTTCTACTGAGCTGGCGGTTTCCCCAGCTCCAGTAATCTTTTTCCTCCTCTGCTTGCCTCCATTGTGTGCTGAGTCTCTGCCTGTCTATCTGCGAGGATTTGGGAGCACACTGCTTCTTTGTGCTGTGATTCACGCCCTTTTCATCGGTAATGGGCCTGTGATGAATTCAATCTGTTAACTGTCATTGCTGTGGCTGTGACATGGGGGCTGCAGGACAGTCACCACGAATAAGCAGCATCCCCTTCTCTTCATTCTAGCATTGGCTTCGCTGAGAAAACACACCTGCCTTGCTCCTTCCAGGGTTAGTCGATTGCTGATAAAGCCCTCATTTTCCTGCCTCCTTAATTCATCTGAAAATGTGTTGCAGGAGCCTTTCTTGGCAACATTACAAAGCTGTATGATACAGCATTTGAAATATTGTTTACGCTGAAGGTGTGGTTAATACCATTTCAATTTCAGCCTCAGATACTTGTTTTCACATATTTTAATGAAGGAAAAGTGAAGTAATAATGGCAAAAGTCGTAATCCCCTGAACACCTCGTAACAGATTCACTTTGATGGCTGGGACCACAAGTATGACCTGGATGGGAGCTGACAGCCCTGACATTCACCCCGTTGGCTGGTGTCGAGTGACGGGGCATCCCCTGGAAGTGCCACATGGTAAGCGATTTTCTCTTTGTCGTTACTTGGAAATACTCAGCCCGAATTCCCCTCTTATTGTTGCTTGTCCGTGTCATTGTAGTTCATTTGAAAGCTAAGTAACAGATAGGTGGATTAATTAATAGCTGTTAAAGCTAACTCTGAAAGCCAGCTATTCACAATTAAGGCTCAGAGGACACGGTTTAGATAGGTGAGATGCAAATAATCACTGAAAAATAATTCTCATGTTTTCCGAAGCAATCCTTTTTTCCTCTATTTTGGCTTGAAGCAAAATTCAGCCAGCATTTCTAAAATCGTCTGATCCTTGTCATTGAAGCTGGATCAATCTTTAAGCACCCCTTGTTAGTTTTATCACATACAATAAATACATTATAAAATTTTCCCCAAAATATTTTTAAATTCCAGCAGTTTTAAGCATCAGTGTGAAGGAGCATTCTTTTCTGTTGGGATCTGTGTTATTTCTGCCTTTCTAGCTACTTAAAGCTAAGGAGGAAATTAAGCACTCTAAATTCTACAGAGCTTCCAACTGAAATACTGTATTTTGTCTGAGGGAGTCCACTGACCCGATCAGGCTGGCATGGTGAATCACTAGTCCCAGGCCTTGGTTCCAACAACATTGTCCATTACTGAGTGTGTTTTCTCCCTTGCTGTTTCTATGTCCATCCCTCAGCCTCGTAAGGGGAAGCTTGAATGTTAGTAGTGAGGGTTTCTTGTTGTGGGATATTTGTGCGCTGTGTGAAGGTGTTTTGCTGTGATTGGTGTTATAAAAAGCTAAACATCCAATAGCTAGGCAGGAAATATAGGCAGGACTTCCAGGCAGAGAGAGGAAGTAGGAGATGGAATCTAGGTGCACGGATGCCAGGAGACCCAGAGGAAGCATGGTGGGCGGCATGTGACAGAAAGTAGATTAGTAGAAATGGGCTGATTTAAGTTGTAAGAACTAGTTAAAAACAAGCTTAAGCTAAGGCCACACTTTCATGATTGACAAGTCCCTGTGTGTCATTTGTGAGCCGATGGCCCAAAGGAAAACCCAACTACATATGGCATTCAATGTGGATGCTTCAGTATCTGGGCGTAAGGCCTGAAAATCGAGCTGAGAGAAGCTCTGGACAAGGAGTCAGACGTGGATTCCTAGTCCTGTGGTCTCTCAAGTGGGCTGACGCTCAGTGACACACACAGACATGGCTGTTGGCTGCTACCCACAGGCCGGAGCCAGCCATCAGCACCATATATTACACTGAGTTTCATGTTTGTATCACGTGATTGGAGAACACTTCAGGTGCTTAGTAAAGCCAGGTCCAGAGACAGAAAACCTCTAAAAAGGTAGAGCATGTATACTTAGGTGCTGAAGAAAGAAAAGAAAAATGTGTATAGACAGTCATTAAATGTAAAAATAGTTTAAAAGTAATAAAGTCTTGGAAGACAGAATAAAGTAACAGAAAAAGAACAAGCCACATAAAGATGGAAGATACACAGGGCATCTGTGTGGTGCTTTGTTGACTTGTGATTTTTTAAATGCTCATGTGTAAGAAGTGAGAGACACTGGATTATGGAAACTGATAGATTAAACCAACCTATATATTTTAAGGATGTCTTAACTTCAAGATGAAAGTCAGAAAACATGTTGTGTTGGGGTAGAGGTTGTGCCCTTGCTTCCTTAGGATACAAAAAGTTATGGTTCTCTTATGAGGATCAGATTTGATTGGGGGAGGGGCTCCTGGAAATCTTGAATACAGTCAGGAAGAAAGAAAACAAGAAGTACTATGGGACAGGTGACCCATAGGCTCTACTGTGGGACAGCGCTCATACTGGTCAAAACGTGATAGATCTTGTTGGCTACAGAATTCTCATGACTTGTTATTGCATGCCACCCTCACATGTGGCATGGATAGAGGTTATGCAAAGACACCATAGCCCTCAGCTAAGTGTCCAGTGTCCAGTGTCCATGCGGTGAGGAGTGAGGGTCTATCTATTCCCAACCATAGTTCACACAAACAACCCTAGTAAGTCATGTTCTATTTCTGTGCGGTACTTTAAGTTAAATAGTTAATTAATGTATTCATATAATTCAAGCCATGCCCTTTTTCCTTTAGGTCTCTGGTATCCTTGACAATAAGATGAAAATAATTGTATTTCATAAACCCAAACAAAACAAAGCCCACACATAGTACTTATCATCTAGGAACAGATGAAGTCATCCAAATAATGTTGATGTTGAAATATTTTAGTGACATTTCTACTTTAAGATAATTTTTTGAGATGGGTTCTTACTATGTTGTTCTGGCCGTACTGGAACTCTGTACGTAGACCAGGCTGGACTTGAACTCACATAGATCTACCTACAATTGTCTGTTGTGTGCTATGATTAAAGACCATGCTGCTACAACTGGCTTGGATAATTTTTAAAGTCTGTTACTTTATTTGTAATTCATTATATCTGATACTCATGCTTTATTGATCAAACATTACAAAGACTTTTTAAAAGATTAGACAGAAAATTTTAGACATCACGTAACTTATCTTCTTAAAGACTTAGAATTTGTCTCAGATGTCATCTATTTTATTATATTAGGTTTGTGAAATTTCACAAGATATTGTATCAAGTAACTTGCCAGAAATATCAAGTAAAAATAAGATGATTAGAAGGAAATGTGATTTGAACTATTTGTAGCCTATTGTCCACATTGCCACATTGCTTTTCTTGTGTTTTTAAAGTATTTTCCCTTCCAACCATTCATACTACTATTGTGACATAACATAATATTTAATAAAATATATAATATAATAAATTCCCAAGAAGCAAAGAAAAAAGGAAGCACTTCCATATATGCTATATTATATACTATATATATATATATATATATATATATATATATATATACCTGTGTATTATACACACACACACACACACACACACACACACACACACACATATACGTTTTATTTTCAGTGAGCTCATACTTTATGTCTAAAATAACTGTACTTTCTGAGTGAATGAACTAGGATAAAGAAAACCATGTGGCTGTCTGCCTATAGTGAATATTAGATCTGAAATGCTGATGTCTTAAATACTGAGGAGTTGCTCTTGGGTTGGGCCTGTAGGGGTCTACTGTAGGAAGCGCCTGGGCTGAGTTCAGATGTACACTTGGACGAAAGCTGGGCTCAGGTCTACACTTGGACGAAAGTCAACCCCTCAAGAGGCAAACAGTCCAGGAACAAGCAACATTTGAACTCCTTCACATTTTATGAGAATTTATTAACATTTTAGAACTTTCTAAATAAGTGATAGTCCTTTTTGTTTCCATTTCACTCGTGTCATTTAATCTCATTGCAGAAAGTGAGCTGAGAGACAGTATGTGCTCTCTCTCCCTCTCTCTCCCTCTCCCTCTCTCTCTCTCTCTGTCTCTGTCTCTCTCTCTCTCTCTCTCTCTCTCTCTCTCTCTCTCTCTCTCTCTCTCTCTCTCTCTCTCTCTCTCTGGCCCTTGCAAGTCTCCCAGATGTCTTCCATACCCATGGGTGGCCATGTCACAGATGAGGGTCCTGTTGCAGATGCTGCCTCCCTCAATCAAGAGTTGGGTAGCCCCTCAAGAGTAGCCCTACCCCGACAGTCATTTGGGAGGCTGCACCACAGATGTTCTTCCCATCTTCACAAGTGTGGTTCACATGTCCGCCCTGCCCCGGGGAGTCCTTCCCAGAGCCCTGCCTCTACGCTTGGAACCCAAGTCTATGTCTCCTCCCAGACTCTGGCTTTGCCCAGTTTGTCACCTGGGTGTTGATTCAGCTCCTTTCCCATGGGCTAAAGAAGTTCTGCTGGCTGTGTTCAGCAGAGTTCTGTAACACTTGCTCTAAGTCTCCCAGAACTGTGGTTCACAGAGTATACAGGGACCCACAGGATTGCCTTGTAGTGTGAGTGTGTGTGTGTGTGTGTGTGTGTGTCTGTCTGTCTGTGTGCATGCATTTATGTAAGCATACATGCATGTGCTCATGTGTATGTACACACACACACACGCATACACACACACACAGGCAGGTGTCCTTCTTCAGATTCCATCTGCCTTGGTCTTTTAGACCATCTCTCGTGAGCCTAAATTGTAGTTTAGCCTGGCTAAGTAGTAATCTTGAGGGATCCACCCATTTCCTCCTCCCAGAGCTGGGATGACAAGCATCTCCCACCATGCTCTGCTTCTCTGTCTGGGTCCTGGGAACTAAATGCTTGTGAGGGAAGCACTTCACATACTAAACCTTCCTCGGACCCTAGGGTTGCCTCTTGACAGCATCATTTTGGAGCTGTAACCCTAGCCACATATCATACCATGAAATAAACCTCATTTATACATTACATCATTCATTATTTACAGACATTGCCAATTGTGTCCAGCATTTCTTGTGTTAGAAATTAGCCAGGTTTTAGAAATAAGATTGGTAGAGGTTAAAGCTAGACAGCCCTGGGTTTCGATTTCTGACTGACTTTGAGCATACTGCTTTACTTCTGAGCTATGGTTTGGGGAGGAAGACTATAGCCCTCCAGCTTTCATGCTGCCTTGTGGCCAGCAGGAACCAAGCAAGGACTGAAGGCAAGGGGTTTCTCAGGCCTCTTCAGTGTTTTTCATTGGCCCAGAAAGTGAACACGGTGTGCGTTCCTCCTGCATACCCATCACGGTTGTGCTGTACAGAGTGGATGGTATTGATTACCATTTCAGACAATTCAAAAGCATTTAGAATTGATCATTGGTTTGGGCATATGATATGCAGATGCTATAAACCAAATTTGTCTGAGAACTAGCTTTCCTATTCTCTAAACAAACATAAGAATACATTATGAATGCAGAGTCAAATAAAATCACTCCCATCTATTTGTTCAAAAATTTCTAGTTGTCCGATAACATGGACATGATCAGTCTTTACTTCTGCCCTCCCCCGCCTCCTCCTGCCCCTCTGCCCCCCACCCCTTCCGGTTCACTCCCCAGGGTTCTGCGTGTGCAAGGCAACCTCTCCACCACAGACATGCATGCGCCCCAAGTTCCCATCTTTCATTTGTGATTATGGCAATGAACCTTCCTTTGGCCTCTGGCTCTTGCTCTCTGCTCAGTCTCTGTTCGGCTCCTCCTCTTTCGTGTTTTCTGTTCATCCCTTGTGCTTGGTGCCGATCTAACATGTGAGCACTGACGAAGAAGTCCTGTGCCATCCAGTGCCGTAATGCGTGGATCAGGACCGCCTGTAGCAATAGCTCTGCACGCACCTATACTCACCTGTACACACACAAACATACATGCAATTTGAAAAGTAAAAAAATGAAACCAGGTAGCAAGAAAGTCCTCTCTTGTGAATCAGACTTAAACAAAATAAAATCTATGACGATGTGAAAATTCTCCCTCTCTCCCTCCCTTTGTCCATCCCTCCCTCCCTCTCTCTCTCACTCTCTCTCTCTGTCTCTCCCTCCCTTTCTCTCTCACTCTCTCTCTGTCTCTGTCTCTCTCTCTCTCCCTCTCTCTGCAGGAAGCAGTTTATTTAGCCGATAAAAGAGATAGAAGTCAGATCTGAGAACAGTGGGTTTGCTGGCAGCTCAAAGGTCAGGGTCTTTGCTTAGGGAGATGTCTAAGCTCTTTCCCATGAAGGAAAGCCCTTGAGAGGCCTTTGGACAATCTTCTGGAGTGATGCCTCAAGGCAGCCCCCTAAAAGAATGATCCCTGACTGTTCACTCCAGCCCCTGTGTATCTCTCATGAGAGCTTTGCTCCTGGCCCCAGAATGCTCACCTACTATGTCTCAGGAACTGTCCATCTTCTTTCTGAGGCATGCTGGAACTTCTGGAACTTTCTATAGCCAAAGCAAGCCCATCTACGTGTCCAACAGCCTGTTGCATGTGGATGGAGCCAGGTGGGATCTCTTCCTCAAGTTATAAAAGCGCTCCAATACCAAGCCAAACAGATCACCAAAGGCAACAACCTAACCAGGCCCATTTGGGGGCTTTGTGGTTGTAATGGGTGCCCACTTCAGAGCTAGCACAGAGAGATAAGCGGGAATATGGATGATGGTGACCTGAGAAGAGACCAGGGTTGAAGCCCACACCTCTGAACCCCTCTTCCCTCCCTCACCTTGTCTGTTTTGTCAGTTTCCGGAACACAAACTACACCAGAGCTTTGGCTGTGCTATCTCTCATAGCTTCTATATCTAACATGGTTCTCATTTTACACATTCACTCAAATATGTCTTCTTAGAGAAGCCTTCCTGGCTACACTCTCACTTCCTGGGTGGGAGACAGTGAGTGCTGAGGCAGTGTTTGCCCATGGTCTGGCATCCCCAAATGTATACCTGTATCTCAGCTAAGAGTTGAATAATGACTTGTGCGTAAGACTTTGGTCTTCGCCGCCATCTTGGGGTATCACCTCAAGCTAGCTTTCTTCCTTTTTTCTCCCCCTCTCTCCCTCCCTTCTTCTCCCCTTTGTTTCCTATGAGGTAGGCTTTATATGAAGCTCAAGATGGCCCCAACCCTGTGACCCTCCTGCCTCAGCTCTCCAAGTGCTAGGACTCCAGTGTGTGACTCCATGTCTGCCTTTGTTGATGTGGCTTTTTCAGCCAAGGATGTGCAGTTTGTCAAACCAGGACCTCCTAGGAGACACAAGGACCGGGCAACCTCCACAACGGAGAGACGACATTTTCACAGATGGGAAGCTGGCAGGCAGAAAATTGAGATTTCCTAACTGGTTTCCATGCCTAAATAACTTTGTCATTGTTCTTTCTTTAGCTTCTGTTTGACTTATATTTAGAAGTAATTACAAAGCTTGATTACGAAGCCAATGAAATGAAATATCATTATGAAATCAAAGTGTATACTGGTAGAATACTAGGCCTGCACCATGACGATAATACATGCAGCCTCTGTCATTTATGTTAAGGACATGGGGAGCAGGACTAATCAGTTTATCTATGAAACATAAATGAACATATGACATAGCTTGATAAAAAGGTTCGGTTTTGCTTCATTACATAGCAGATGTATATGATGGCAGAACTACTTGAAAATATACCATATGGTCTAGTCCATTGTGTATCCTGTTAAGTGAGATAAAATACTGACAGTTCATTTAGAAATGAACAATTAATAAAGCTTTCTCTAGCAAGCTTTTGGGACTCTGAAGAATAGGAAAGTTTTATTCAATTAGGTAAAAATTTTCTTGGGTTGTGAGATAGAAAGTAGTCCGAGTACAGACCACACAGGGCACAGTAAATGTGTTCGTGGAGACCAACCCTGTAGAAACAGGAGAATTGCTAACCTAGCCAGGTATCAGCACGTTTTAAAACGTGTTCTGTTTTAAAGAGAATTGTGGAAGGGATCTTTGTGGAAGTGCTTGTTCTTCCAAAACACAGCAAGAAAGCAATCAGCAGCTTTAAGAGTCCCTGAGTACTCATTGACTTAATAGACAATTACAGCATATTGTGCTTTAAAAAGTTAGCTATTTTAGAAGTCCCTAATTACAGATTTACATGATAGACTTATCAAGAAAAAATAATACATTTTGAAATGTGCTTACAGTCTTAATGATATTATCTCCTTTGAATGTTCCCTGGTAAAGGGCTAACCCAGTATCTGCCTTCTGAAGGGGCGAGGGCGGAATTCTCTTTGTTCTAAATGCGGTCCTGGCTTAGAATGATTTGGCAGGAGGATTTCCTCCTCACAGCTAGATGACTGTGCTCCTGGTCTCCATTAACACGCAGAGGCGCTGGCTGGAGGGCTAGCCTAGGCTGTCACATGGACATGCCGGCTCTCCCAGTGTGGAGAACAGAATAGTCACTGACTTCTCAAAGTCCTGAAACGCAAATGTGTTAGGGCCTAACACATTTGCATCCTGGCCCTAGTTATGGTTGACCTCTGGCCATGGACGGACAGAGGTCAAGCGTGACACAACGCCTTGAGTCTGGCAACAGATCTTTCAGGATTTATCTGGGAGACTTTTAATCTTTTCCAGGGAAAGGAGCAGGACTTGGTCAGGGATTATATTTCTGTCTGCAAATATCTACATCGATAATGATGGTAGCTCCCTGGGTGGAGGCTGACATCGGGTAGGCAAACCTTATGTTTCTACTGTATTGGCTGCTACTCTAGAGAATGTACATTCCCATGGGATGTAATTTCTGCCTCAGGGGACCATGGATTAAGAGGGTCACAAGTCAGCTCTCCCCCCATGAGCACATACCGTTGCCTGGCCTGGCACGTCCATGGCTGTCTGAGACACAGACTGTTGCATGGCCTCATTGGCTACTGACCATACTAATCATACTAATACTTAGTGCTGGGGCAAAAAAAACAAGAGCACCTCCTCTCGGTGATGGGAGCGTCTTCTCTCATAATTGGGAGGATGGGAAGGGGCGCCGGGACGGGGCAACTCCAGGGTCAATTTCAAGGCAAGCCGAGTGGTGGTGTTTAATCTCCTGCTAAACCTCTTGTTCATTTGTCTTCCGTGGTATTAGAAAAAGTAAGTAGTGCTTGACGGTTTGTTTTACAAATAGATGTCTCCTTAAACGACTCAAAGGGGTAAACATAGAACCAAATGTTTTAATGAAAAGAAGCATTTTATGTTCTTCATATGGAGCAGTACTGTGCGATGATGGTGAGTTTCATTCACTCGGTCTTTTAAGTAAACGAGAATGAAGAAGATGAAATTGTACAAACCCAGGATCCCCAGAACACTGGGGAGAGACCAACTTAGGGAACTGCAAATTGTGTGGCATATTTAGGAACTCTGAGCTTTCGACATAACCTTTTCAAGAATGCTTTGGTACTCACTAGAAAGTAAAATTCAGAGTTTCTTTTTGTTAGCAAAGCAAAGCTTGTAAGCCCCACACAGACTCCTATAATTATGGGAAGAGATACTTACCACACAGGTCTTTGGGGTAGTGGCTTTGTGTGTCTGTCTATCCAGCAGTGATAGCCATTGAGGGACACACCCTATGAGACATCCACAGGACTGACGTGTTTGCAAAGATCAGAACTATTCTCAGAGCCACAGCCACCGTACCATTTCTGATATGACCCATTAGACCTGACCCCTAGCAGTCCAGGCTTCTGCTGTCACTCACACATCTAGTGGCATTCTGAAGAGTCTTGCTACGTTTTCTTGCATTTAGACCTCCACACAGGTTTTCCATATTCAGGGTTATTTCTGTAAGTATCAAAGGGATGAAGGCCATTACAGCAATTGTGGGAGGGTGAGATGCAGCTGCTAAGAACACATCACTCTTTCTGCGCTGTGGACCCTCTCCTGCAAGACATTAGTCCACTTAGACCCTCCCCACTCTTCTTACTTTGCTCTACTGTTTTTCTGAACATTAAAAGCTTTTATTGTCCTAACAAATTGTAAAACAGAATAAAAGAAATGCAGTTATGTAAGTTCTCATTCTTTAATGTGCAGTTTATGTTTCTTAGATTGACAGGAACATCTCCCGTCATTCCCTTTGAAGTCATCAGTTTCTCTCTTTATTGCAATGCACTTGTTTTGCGATGGAAGTCATTAGAACAGCAGAGGAATCTTTTATGTAACCTCCCACAAAATGGTATTACAACACCAACAGCCAGGCGAAAACAATCCGATAAACTAGACTAAGCTGCGACTCAGCAAGTTGTCCCAGTGATAAGTTCTAAACTCTGTAAGCACTGGGAAAGCTTGTCTGGTCACAGTCAGTGGAAAGCGTATCTCAGCGAGCTCAACAGAGTGGGTTTCTTCCAACCATCCAAATAGACCAAGGGAGTCATTGAGGATAAGGTGAAGTCATCAGAAAGAGTTGAAAGACGCTTTCCAGGAAATCTACCATGCCTTAACACACCAAAGCATCCTAACTTCGGGAGACTGATCATACTTGAGGAACATGTTGAAACTGAGGAGGAATGTGACCATCTCTGACTTCTGTGGCCTTGTAGAATCTACTCCAACTTGGACCTACTTAATAGCTCACTTCCTGTCCCTTTCTTCCTATGTGCGTGTTTGTGAGTGTGTACATGTGTGCACACATTTGCTTGTGTACACTTGAGCTTGTAGATGTAGGGTAACTCTATTAAGTTGCATTCGGTTATTCAATCACTTCAATGTGCATAAACATGCTTGCTAATTTTAAAGCTAAGAATGGGTGAAGAGAACTTGTATGTACATAAATGTATAATGATTTTGAGTATTGTGTAAATAAATGTTAGCAGAAAGTTAGGGGAAAGTAAACACAAAAGCAGTGATAATAGTGCCTCAGTGTGTGTCTGGATAGACTCATCCGAGCAGGAAGTCAACAGGGAATGTTATATTGGAACAACACTATAGACGAAGTCCTAAAGACCAATCGCACTGTAGACCAACATACATAGGACATACATAGAACAGTCTGCCCAGCACGTGCAGACTATACCTTCTCACGTGCGCATGGAACACTCTGTAGTGTCCATCATAAGTTGGACCTCTAATCAAATGTTTAAAAAAATTAAGAAGATTAAAATAATTTTAGTATCTTTTCTTATTGCAATAGTGTACAACTAGAAATTAATAATGAAAGTACTTCGGAAAAGTGACATAATATGGACTAATGGGCGAAAGAGGAGATAAAGAAGTCAGCAAAATTATCTCCAGGCAACTAAGATGTAAACACAGGAAATGAAAACATTGAGGAGACCCCCAAATCCACAGTGGGAGGGGCTTATAGGAGTAAACATACCAGGAATAGGGAGGACTCGGAGTCAACAATTTCACTTTACACTTCAAGGAACCTTCAAAAGTTGGATAAATATCAAAACAAGAATAAACTAGGCCAGAAGTCAGTGGAAGGAAGGACATAAACATCAGAGAACTAAAATGACGAATGGTCCAGAATAAAAAAGAATCAAGAAGCTAAGAGTTGTTTTTCCTTAATTAAAAAACAACAAAAAGGCAAGCCTTTGACTGAAAGGCATTCAAGTTGACACCACAGAGATGTAAAAGGCTCTGCAGAGCAACTATGAACAATTACACCAGATACTATGAAAAAGGATGAATTTGCAGAGAAATCCAATCTACCCAAACTAAATCATGAAAAATATAAAATCCTAGTTTATTAATAATAAACAAGGAGATTGAATCGTTGATAAAAGAAGTTCCTCATAAAGAAAGCCCAGAATTGGATGGTTGCACAGTGAATTGTGAATTCAACCAAGAATATAAGAAACTAATGGCAGTCCATGGGACATTTTGTATGCATATCCATATGCATATTTACATGCACCACATATGTTTGCATTCAGTATACATCCACATACATATGCACATGCATACATCATGTATATACATACATGTGTATATATGTGTATCTATATCTACACACACAATTGAAAGGGATACAATACTTCCAAACTCCTCTTACGAGGCCACACTCATCTTGATGCTGAAGCCAGACAAAAGGAAAGAGATGGAAAGGAATGTGTGGGTCAATAATTCCTAATAGGCAGAAAGGCAGAACTGTAAAACATCTCTATAAAATGCAAAAAAAAAAAAACCAACCCTGAATCCAATAGTTCATTTAAGCAAGATTTATCTCTGAGATTCAAGAATGGACTCAACATAGGCAAATCAATAAATTTGGTACTTTATGAAGCAAATGAAGGATAGGCACCAGGTGATTATGTCAGTAGATACAGAAAATGCTTTTGAATAAAATTCAACATACTTTGATAGCAAAGACACTCTTAATGAAGTAGATATAACAGAGAGGTCACTATCATAATGAAACCATTATGACAAGCCCATAGCTAAGATCACACTGAGACCGGGCCGAGAAAAGGTGGCCGAAATTCAGCACTTTTACTCAGCGTGTTCCTCAAAGACATTGTCAAAGCAATCAGTGGAAGACAAGAAATTAAAGACATTCAGATTGGAAGGGGTAAGACAGCGTCTCTTGCCTGATTGCATGCACACACACACACACACACACACACACACACACACACACACACACTATACCTACATGCATATACAGAGAGGGGTGATGCCATCACAAAGTGTTCTGATTTTCCAAATGTAGAAAAACTGTGTTAGACCCTTACATTATATGCATAAACTAGCATTACATGCTTACATTAAAAGCATTAGTGTTAGGTCTTGAAGCTGCAAAGCTTGCAGAAGAGAGCATAGAGAAAGACCCTTGACACTGGTCTGTTTGTTATTTGTTGGTGGCTTTGCTTTGAGACAAGCTATAAGTCTATGCAGCAGGCCTGGCCTGTAGCTCACTACACAGAGCCAGCGGCCTTGACCTTGGCAAATCCTCTTCGTTCATCTCCCGAGTGTTAGGATCTCAGACATGCTGCATGCCTGACTCTGGCATTCATTATAAAAGGGAGCTTCTGGCTTTCACAGCTCAGGCAGCCACAAAGCAGTGGGTCAGTCTAGTGAGGAAGTTTCTGCAGACAAGGGACATGACCAAGAGCCGATCTTTCTGCAGAAAAGAAGGAAGTACTCTTAAAGCGTACATGCCATGAACAGTGAAGAGCCCTCTCTGCCAGGGACAGGCACAAGTGACCCACATGGGTCTGCCCAGCTGTACAGCCCCAGAAGAGACTTGGTCCTGGCTCTTTGAAAGGTTTAGAAACATCTCCACGAAGGCCAGTACTGTTCTATAATAATGAAAGCACGGTTTGTGCATTTGGTTAGAGATAATAAGCTGCAGTATAAATTATTTACTTTGAAATATTGTGGTATATTTGAATGGAGAAATGGCTCAAATTCAATCTATAATGTCCCCTTACTCGTTAATGTCATTGTACTTACATGTCAGCTCACACACACACACACACACACACACACACACACACACACACACACACACACACACACACTTCTTCTGTGTTGTTCTAACCCTGGTTTGCGCAGCCCAGTCTAAGAGGTTCATTCAGATGCTGAGTCAGAACATTTTGTTTCCCACCAAAGCTCTGGGCCCATATTTCTCCCCCACACCGTATTTTTTCAGGGAGCCCTGTGTAACTAATCACTTGTGGAGAGCTTAATGCGTAATAAATACATTTTACAGTTTTGTTAAGAAAAATGTTGCCTGTTCATCATTAGAAAGGTGGCTTTCTACTCCTTTTAAATAATAAATAAAGCTCAAGGTATCATTCCTCTTTTTGACTTAGCTGCTAGGAAGCTCCGTCAGGTCTGTAGAAGGGATTTCTGGGAAATCACTTTTATGTATTTTCCTGACCGCTATGTGAGTGGTTACTGTTGCAGGCGCTGGTCTTTGGGATTGCTGTAGTTCTGAATGTTTTCCTGCGCTAGGAAGATTCTTAGAATACCTTTCCAGAGGCTTTTTCTAGATTATCAAGGAAATATAAAATTTACACTTTAGGGTATTTTTTTTTTAAGTGTCTTCTTTGCAATAGCATGGAACCATTATTTTCCCGTCTCATATGCATATCAAAACATAATGTTCAGACATATGTAAGATAAGCACACATGACATTTGGTTACTCAGCTTCCTTTTGCTTGAGAAATTGTTCTGATACAGTAGGCATCAGTCAGCTCTGATTTCATTGGTCAGGAGAGAACAGTGTGCTTGACTTATAATTTCAGTTTGAAAGATGATGCTTATTGCTCCCACAGTAAGTGATAAGCACTCCGTTACAGATTTGCAAGCTACGAGTAAATATGTGGCAGGTTAGAAAAGATGTAGCATCTGGCCTGACAGTTTCTAATTTCAAATAAAGGCTACATAGCTTGCATTACGTGTGCACACGAGTGGCCTATTTTATCTAGTTTAGTTCTAGCTGTAATGCATTTTTCTCCTTATCCTTCCCCTCTTCACTGTTGACCTTACTGCCGTCGCTGAGATTACAGAGGGTGCAGTGGAGATGTTTACCATACCCACAAGGGATGTGGCAGGCCGTCCCGTACCTGCTGTCTCTGCCCCAGTTTGTTCCTGTTACGTTCCTGTCTTTTCTAATATTATCCCCTCACCATCTACTGAGGAATTACAACCATCACTCAGACAGAAGCATAATAAAAATACTTTTTATAATAAGCCCACTTTGGTAATTATTTTTTATCTCACCATCTTTATATGAAATCCAGAAAAAAAAAATTCTCAGACTTCTCCTTTTCCCTCCCGCCCCTCTCGCTCATGCCTTTCATGAAAATGTTCTTGTGCCAAAGTGGGGAACGGTGGGCTGCCTTGTGTCTCTCCCTCGGCACCATCTCCACGTTCTCTCCCAAGATTCCTTCTTCCCTGGCTTCCCTCCTCTCCTCCTCTCTGTCCCCTTCTGTGCTTACCTATAAGCATTTTGGTTTGTGCTCCTGAGACTTTTGTTCACTGGCATGAACTCCCCAAAAATCCCATCTCATCCCTTGGGCAGGCAGCATCCACCCTGATGGAGAGGTCACCAAAAGCCTGTGCAAGTTCAGTCCAGGAGAGGAAGTGGGTGGAGCTCCGCACAGCTGGAGTTCTCGCCCACTCGTTCTTCAGTTGGTGAAGTTTTTCCAGTGCATCCCAGGAAGGAAGAGTCCATGCACGCCACCTCTCACCACCCTCTTTGCTGTCCCCGTGGCTCAGGAACTCTGTGGTGCCTCATGGCTCATATTTCTGCTAACTGTAGGACCTCGGCTGCCCTGCCTTAAGGCACAACCCCAACCCCAAGGCCACCTTCTCTTCCTTGCTCCCCTCTATGTGCCTACATACCACCCTCACTGTCTGTCATTGTGTCCACAATTTAAGCATCAAGAGGACCAGGCCTTTCTGTTTGGTGGTGACCTATCCTGACAATGTGGAATGCTGGGGAGGGGGGGGGACATGGAATAATACATACAGGATCTTTCGTAAAGTGAACAAATAAAGCCCAAACCATTCTCTTTGCTTTTAAAACAAGAAGGGATAAATTATCCTCACTTTTGTATTGTCAGTGACATTTAAATCCGTCCACCTCTCCAAACAGCGGTATTTGTGTATCCTGTACTGGGTGTTACTGCTGAGTACTAATGCTGTGTCTTTAGAAAAAGTTGCTAAAGGAATTAGGTCAAGTGCATGCGTTTCCAGCAGTGAGTCATTTCTGGTGACATAGGGATACGGATGCTGCAGCCTGGTCCCTATTCTCTGATGCTGGCCAACCACTGTCTGGACGTTTGTGCATGTGTCTTTATCGTCATTAACATTGTCATTCTGTCCTGGGGTTTCTGTACACCCAAGCAAGTGATCTTCTGAGAGGAAGCTGTGACCAGGATGGCCGAAGTCTCTGGTTGCAACGCCCAGCCTGTTTTTACAGTAGGTTATATCTCGGTGGATTATATCACAGTGGGTTATTGTATCACTCAGACACAGAAGGGCATTTGGAAATAAAGGACAGCCCGCTTTCCCAGTCCCTGGGATCCGGTACAATCTCTTGACTCCTGATTCTGCTTTGTTTGTTTCCATCATATTATCTTTACATGATAAAAAAGGTCTGACTCTTTTTGTAAAAGGGCAAATTTCTTGCTTTTAACAAAGGAAGAAAAAACAACAGAATTGCTACTTTAGCTTCCTGGTTTTTCAGCATCGTGACCCGTGGGAATCTGTTCACATACACTTACTCGGAGAGGGCTGTTTGGACTCTGTTTGATCTGTCAATATTCTGGGTCAAAGTTGTGTCTTTGCTCTCCTGCCTCAGTGCTTTTGTCCTTGTGTTTGCCACCTCAGGCAGTGCACCTCTTCCTCCAGGAAAGTAACCCAGCCTCTCCTTCACGCGTCACATAGGTCTTACTGTGATGGAAGTGACAAATAGCATTGTCTGCGTGTAAGAAATCCAGAAGGGTGTGCCCACCTTCAGAGAGCACATGGCTATCGTGAATAAAGGTTAGCAAAAAAGAGGAGGTGTGAATATGGAAGCTGCTAGGTTCAGTGCATTTTCATTTCATATTCTTCTTCGCTCTGTCTTTGTTTTATCTTTAGCTATGTTCTTAATGTGATAACCCTCCTCCCAGTCTTTCAGACCATGCCTCTCCTCCAAGCCCTCACAAGGAGAAACATACAGCGACCATCAGGGACTGGGAACGAAAATGTCTGGGCAGCTATTAAAAATATCACTCTAAGGTATAACTTAATCCAGGGCATTAAGACATCCCAGAAAGTGATATTAAGTAGCACTTCGTGTAGACGGTGCATTGTCCACTGAGCTGCTTCTGCGATGGTGGAGATGCTGACTGTTTGCTTGGCTTTGACCTCCGAGATGGCACAGGATGGAAAGAAGTCTTGTGTGTATTCCCATTGTTTGTTCTCTCCCATGTCCCTCTGTTTGCTATCACAAGTTAAAAGATCCCTTTATTTACTAAACGTGGAAGAACCGTATCTCTTAATGAAGGGCTTAATAATTTGTGAGCATCAGACCCTCTGGTTTGTCCAAAAGTTAGTTTTTATTTGCCTGCTTATCAGAGCTGTTTCCTGGGAGCAGTTTCCTGGGGGTTGAACCTTGGGGGCCTTGAGGCAGGAACTAGGCAAGCACTTAGGGCTTTGCCCAGCTATCGACGAGGAGGCCCATGCTTTCCTCCATTTGTCCTTCAGGTTGTTCTAACGTCAAGAAGCATCTAAGACGATAGTTCTCTAATAAACAGAGTGAGAATGTATGCGGTGGTTAAATGTGTTCAAATACTGCCAGGTGCTGGGACCTAGCCTCGCTTAGTGTTTTCATACAGTATAATCACCCTGTGCTGTGAATTTCTGGTTACCAGTAAGCCTCTTTTCTAGCCAATGAGCATGTCACAGGAAGAACTCTAGGTTGTTAACCCCCAATTCATTTATAATCACTTACCGAGGACCTGTTATGTGTCAGGCTACATATTGTCTTCAGAGTGGCAAAAAACAGATTCAGCATCACAGCCTCTCATCTAACAAAATAAATAGACATCAAACAAATTGTTTAATTTGTAATTGAAATGGGGTTTCCTGGGTTGAGGATATATATGACCAAGGAGGCTAGATTAATGTGGGTCGAATAGTGAAATATGGAAAGGAGCAGAGGTTATTACTCTGAGACATCTGTCTTTGATGGGGAACAGCCACTGAGGGGGGGACTATGAGGTCTATTATTTCTCTTTATTTTCCTTTAAATGATGCACAAAACTGGACTCTATTTAAATATTGGTTACTTATTCAGCGTGATAGCCTAAAGATCCTGCAGAATGAGGCAGCAAGTCCACACAAAAGTGGTGAGGAATTTGCTTTGAGGAGAAACAAATGCTCACTGCATTGCAGTGGAGGGGGGGAGATAGTCATGAGAACACAGGCAGGAGAGGACATTTCCTGTCCAGTGGAGGGGGGGAGATAGTCATGAGAACACAGGCAGGAGAGGGCATTTCCTGTCCAGTGGAGGGGGGTAGTCATGAGAACACAGGCAGGAGAGGACATTTCCTGTCCAGTGGAGGGGGGTAGTCATGAGAACACAGGCAGGAGAGGGCATTTCCTGTCCAGTGGAGGGGGGGATAGTCATGAGAACACAGGCAGGAGAGAGCATTTCCTGTCCAGTGGAGGGGGGGATAGTCATGAGAACACAGGCAGGAGAGAGCATTTCCTGTCCAGTGGAGGGGGAGATAGTCATGAGAACACAGGCAGGAGAGGACATTTCCTGTCCAGTGGAGGGGGGGGGAGATAGTCATGAGAACACAGGCAGGAGAGGACATTTCCTGTCCAGTGGAGGGGGGGGGTAGTCATGAGAACACAGGCAGGAGAGGACATTTCCTGTCCAGTGGAGGGGGGGAGATAGTCATGAGAACACAGGCAGGAGAGGGCATTTCCTGTCCAGTGGAGGGGGGGGGAGATAGTCATGAGAACACAGGCAGGAGAGGACATTTCCTGTCCAGTGGAGGGGGGAGTAGTCATGAGAACACAGGCAGGAGAGGGCATTTCCTGTCCAGTGGAGGGGGGGGGATAGTCATGAGAACACAGGCAGGAGAGGGCATTTCCTGTCCAGTGGAGGGGGGTAGTCATGAGAACACAGGCAGGAGAGACATTTCCTGTCCAGTGGAGGGGGGTAGTCATGAGAACACAGGCAGGAGAGGACATTTCCTGTACAGTGGAGGGGGGAATAGTCATGAGAACACAGGCAGGAGAGGACATTTCCTGTCCAGTGGAGGGGAGATAGTCATGAGAACACAGGCAGGAGAGGGCATTTCCTGTCCAGTGGAGGGGGGTAGTCATGAGAACACAGGCAGGAGAGGAAATTTCCTGTCCAGTGGAGGGGGGGGGTAGATAGTCATGAGAACACAGGCAGGAGAGGACATTTCCTGTACAGTGGAGGGGGGTAGTCATGAGAACACAGGCAGGAGAGGACATTTCCTGTCCAGTGGAGGGGGTAGTCATGAGAACACAGGCAGGAGAGGACATTTCCTGTCCAGTGGAGGGGGGGGAGATAGTCATGAGAACACAGGCAGGAGAGGACATTTCCTGTCCACTGGAGGGGGGGTAGTCATGAGAACACAGGCAGGAGAGGACATTTCCTGTCCAGTGGAGGGGGGGTAGTCATGAGGACTCAGGCAGGGGAGGACATTTCCTGTCCAGTGGAGGGGGGGAGATAGTCATGAGAACACAGGCAGGAGAGGACATTTCCTGTCCACTGGAGGGGGGAGATAGTCATGAGAACACAGGCAGGAGAGGACATTTCCTGTCCAGTGGAGGGGGAGATAGTCATGAGAACACAGGCAGGAGAGACATTTCCTGTCCACTGGAGGGGGGGTAGTCATGAGAACACAGGCAGGAGAGGACATTTCCTGTACAGTGGAGGGGGGAGATAGTCATGAGAACACAGGCAGGAGAGGACATTTCCTGTCCAGTGGAGGGGGGTAGTCATGAGAACACAGGCAGGAGAGACATTTCCTGTCCACTGGAGGGGGGGAGATAGTCATGAGAACACAGGCAGGAGAGGGCATTTCCTGTCCAGTGGAGGGGGGAGATAGTCATGAGAACACAGGCAGGAGAGGGCATTTCCTGTCCAGTGGAGGGGGGGAGATAGTCATGAGAACACAGGCAGGAGAGGACATTTCCTGTCCAGTGGAGGGGGGGAGATAGTCATGAGAACACAGGCAGGAGAGACATTTCCTGTCCAGTGGAGGGGGGGTAGTCATGAGAACACAGTCAGGAGAGGACATTTCCTGTCCAGTGGAGGGGGGAGATAGTCATGAGAACACGGGCAGGAGAGACATTTCCTGTCCAGTGGAGGGGAGATAGTCATGAGAACACAGGCAGGAGAGGGCATTTCCTGTCCAGTGGAGGGGGGGGATAGTCATGAGAACACAGGCAGGAGAGGGCATTTCCTGTCCAGTGGAGGGGGGGTAGTCATGAGAACACAGGCAGGAGAGGGCATTTCCTGTCCAGTGGAGGGGGGTAGTCATGGGAACACAGGCAGGAGAGACATTTCCTGTACAGTGGAGGGGGGGTTAGTCATGAGAACACAGGCAGGAGAGAGCATTTCCTGTCCAGTGGAGGGGGGTAGTCATGGGAACACAGGCAGGAGAGGACATTTCCTGTCCAGTGGAGGGGGGTTAGTCATGGGAACACAGGCAGGAGAGGACATTTCCTGTCCAGTGGAGGGGGGGGGATAGTCATGGGAACACAGGCAGGAGAGGACATTTCCTGTCCAGTGGAGGGGGGGTAGTCATGAGAACACAGGCAGGAGAGGACATTTCCTGTCCAGTGGAGGGGGGGGAGATAGTCATGAGAACACAGGCAGGAGAGACATTTCCTGTCTTCTCAGTTGGCATCATGCTCGCAAGCTCAGCCGCAGAGCCAGAGCCTGGAGGTGAGTGTAGGATTTTGCACAAGCAGTGCTATGCATGATTATTGACCCCCCCCAAGAGAATGTAGTTACGTAAAATATTTGGGGAGCAGCCTGACTGAATTGATCCAAGGTTCCCCTTCCCATATTCATAAAGCACCAAGGAGCTTCAATAATTTGCAGTAGAATGTCAAAGCATGGCAGCTAGGTGTGTCCTGGCGAGAGGGAACTGAGGGAGGGAATAGATGGGCTGGCAAATACACTGCTGGTGGAAGCAGCAGCAGCAGTTGGGTCTCCTGAGCGGGCAGGCTAAAGGGACATGCTTTTGTCATCAGCTGGGCTGCTCTTTCACTGAGGGGATGGGGACAAAACAGACCCAATGTGGTCCACTCTTCATAGTCAGGTGGCTCAGGGAGGAAGACACTCCAGAGGTTAGTGATGGACAGGAAGTCCTGGTGGCCTCTGAGCTTGCCTGGGCCAGCTGTTGGAAACAGAATAGAGTGAAACTCGGTCATTTGGATGTGACATGGTAACAGGAGCATTTGGTGACTGTGTCTGGGAAGGTGAGACTCAAGAGGGCTTGGAGTGACACTGGGAGGAGAGATACCTCCTAGATCAGTGTGAAGAGAGATGCATCCATGCGTGCGTGCATGCGTGCGTGCGTGCGTGTGTGTGTGTGTGTGTGTGTGTGTGTGTGTGTGTGTGTGTGTTCAGGTGGAGATCGACACTTGTGAGCACAATTACAAAGATCAACTTGGGGATTTAGCCCCATTCATCTTTAGAGCAGACTCATTTGGGGGTTATCATAAGTCGCCCGCAGTCTTGGCGAATTAAGTACAGTCCAGCACAGTGTTATCTAAACGAGGGAAGGGAGAGAGGGAGCAGGGAGGGAGGGGAGAGAACATAAAGTTGATTTTCCCAGCCTGCTCCTTGCAGCGCAGCGACATGCAGCGGCTTGGCTGGGGAGAAGGTGCTGGGCTCTGCACCCTCACTCACTGGCTCGGTGGAGGACGTTTATGGAACTTTGTCAAGTTGTGGATGTGCAGCCTTTGCCATCACTAATCTCTAAGGGGAAAAAAGAGTGAAAATTCTCATACGTGATTTTTTTTAAGTTCTGCCATTCCTATTCATCCCCCCCCTCTGGGATGCTAGCCGAGCTGTAGTGATACCTATTTACAGCCATCGTAGGCTCACTCATGCCATTTTCATAAATCATCACCGTGTGACTCGGTGTTTTGGGTGACAATTTGTTTTAATTTGTAAAGTCTCAGCTAACATCATTTACGTATTTTAGACTTTCCAGTTCTTCTTCATCAAGAGTTTTCAAGCTATGTTCTTTTACTTCCTGAAGGGGCAAGTGATGTGAACACCCTTACAGGTCAAGCTGCATGTCCTACTCCTGGGTGCCGAGGAATAGGCCATATCCGTGGCCCACGTTATGCAGGACACCACAAGTAAAGACTTTTCTCACTTAAATAACTTTAGGTGTGAAAGAGAGCATCATGCAGCTACATGTAACATCATAAAAAGTCTCAGGCCTGCTGCTCTGTCACTGTCCCTTCTCCTCCGCTAAGACCGGTCCTTGACCAGTCTTCTGCCTGCCCTCTCCTGGCCTTGTAGGGTCATGGGCTTCAGAGGCATTTCTAAGCAGACTTCTGCTTGAAGTCTCTGGCTGTCTGCTGTGCAAGGCTTTCCCTGCGGTGCATTTTTCTGATGTACTCACCCTGCTGCTCCTGTGTGAACTTCCTCTTCACCTACCCACTCTTTCTTGTAGAAAACCCTTGGAACTCCTGTTTTCCTTGTAATTTAAGTTCCTCTCCCCTTTTTGTATTTATGTGAAGGATAGATGATTCCATTAAAGAATATGAAATGAGAATGAAATTATTTTCAAGGTTTTAGGTATTTAAAAGAATACAGAGTACATGGTACTTATAAAGACATGCATGCAAATAAATTCATACATTTTCGCTATTGTTTCTGTCCCCGGTAATTTGTAAAGTTATGCACAGATGAGTCATTCATATTAATAATCTAGCAAGAGAACACAAATTAAAACCGAAAAGAACCAATATTAAATTTTCCTAATACAAACATCAACAGTCACTACAACAAGAAAGGAATAAGTCATGTAACACGTGAAGCAAGAAGACATTTGCTCACGCAACGGAAATTTAATTGCGTCACAGGAAGCCCTCGCTTTGCCAGGGAATGGCAATCTGAGAAGGCAGCACCCAAAGTATTTCTAAGGTAATTAATTAATGGAGGTGTACCTGGAAGCTACAGTGGGAAGCATGTCATGTCTCTACCTGTGTGTAAGTGTTATGTGTGTCGATGTGTAGAATGCCCTTGGGAAAGAAAGATGTCAAGTGGTAGCACAGACCTTGGATGCCTGTGGGCATCAGTAGGTCTTGGGGACTTGAGCAGAGCTGGGTCTATTGAAATGTCTCAGTGTCCTGGGAGGATGAGAGAGAAGCAGTGATCACACAGAGGGTGTCAATGGGAAGAGGTTGGCGTAGAGGTAGCAATGCTGTCTTAATGTGAGGGCTCTGTTGATGCTGGAGCTGCTTTCCAGGCAGTATCCGAAGATGTGAGATGTGGCTACAGTCTTCGTTAGGCTGTGTGTGTGTATGTATGTGTGTTGTGCATATGAGTGTGCAAGTGACTATGTATGTACTTTGTATGCACTGTGTGTGTGTGTGTGTGTGTGTGTGTGTGTGTGTGTGTATTCTGAGCTGCAAATTCCAATCTGGTGTTCACTAGCCCCATGAGTCTGTTTCAGTTTAAATTAACTAAGATTAAACAATATGAAAACATCATCTCCACGTTTCAAGTGCTTAGTGGTCATCTGTGGCTGTCGTCCCCAACAACATATGTGTAAGACAGAGTTCCATTTGACATACCCAAAGGAATCTCACATAGTATTCTGCCTTCTTTTGTGCAATTTTCTAAGTGAGAGGTTTTTCTTAGTCCTTCATTTACAACTTGAGTCATCATCTTCCAGTGTGGCTAAGTCATAATGTTGCAGCTAGTCCTGCCTGCAAAGCTCTCTGAAGTTGCCCTCCCCTCCCGTGGAGCTGGGGCTCCCAGAACACGTTTGCAGCCCCCTGTCTGTAGCTAGACATTTTCCTCCAGCCCGCCTGGTCCCACTGCCACACCAGCCCCAAATAATAACACACAGAGATGCTGTATTTGATATAAGGCTGTTGGCCAGTTAATAGTTTCCTACCGGCTAGCTCTGTCTTAATTATTAACCCATTTCTACTAATCTAAGTATTTCCACGTGGTCTCATCTTACCGGCCAGAGCAGCTGGCATCCTACGTCTCCGGGCTCTCCATGTTGACTCCTCCTTACTCCTTCCTCTCTCCTCCTTGTCTACTAGTCCCGCCTATCTTGCTTTCCTGTTGGCCAACAGTGCTTTACTCATTAACCAATAAGAGAAACATATTTACAGAATGACATCTCCATCACCTGTCCAGCAGTATCGCCCATGCTCTCTCCACTCCTCCCAGCTGCCCAGTGCTGTGTGTCACTGGTCACCTTCCCTGCATGGATTCTCAAAAAGCCAGAGTCTCAGTGGGCATGGATTCCCTATGCCATAAGTTTCTCCAAACCCTTTACTAACCCGGTATGTCAGAAACAGAGCCGGCTCGCTGCTCTTATCTGTGTTGTTTAATCCGTTAATGTGAGTCTGTTTGATGTGTTCTAGCCACCAAGTACTCTTTCAAGGTTGGATGGTACAAACTAGAACATACAATAAAGATGAGTAAGACACGGAGAACGAAAAGGCCCCCTGCAGACGTATGGTGGTGCAAACAACTGGGCACTGTTAGCGAACCTGAAGGCATTAGAGATGGCCCCACATCCAAATCCACAACTGCTCGGGGCTTCTCGGGGGTTGTGGTGGTGTTCGGTTGGGTAACTGCTCTTGTCTAGTAATCTAGACATAACCAGTTGTCTAGAACTGGTTCTGACACAGAGGGACTTCTCTAAGTAAAGACAAGGTGTGCAAAACTTCCCAATTCCAGGGATCCAGAAATGACTAATGACAAGAATGAACATCTGTAATTACTTTATTTTTAATTTTAGAAGAGATACAAATTTCAAGATTAGATTGTTTTACATTACATACTTACTAAGTACAAACAAGGCATTTAAGAAAATCCATAATGTAAATAAAACTGCAAACATGTATGAACAGGAAGCCTATAACCTTACTTCTGTTTAAGAGTATTTTATATTGGAAAATGAGGCCATGTTGCCCCGTGGGGATGTGTAGGAAGGCACTCATTGAGCGTGGGACCTCAGGGGACCTGGGAAGATCCTAGTCCACGCTGAACATCTCTGCTCTGGCTTTAATCATTTAATCAATTGACTGCCCTTGTAACTTGAGATTATATTTAAATTGTCTTTCAGTTAACTAAATAAGATTTGTTACATTGTGTCTAGTCCTGGAGCTTGTGTTTTTTGTTTAAAAGTACCATTCTTCACTGCCTGTCTGTGATGATGTCTATTCAGATACACGCCCACATCCACATGTACCCATGCACAAGCCTGTTAAAAATATTATTATTCCATCTCCCACCCAAAGAGATTATCCCAAACTTTGTTCTTATAGTCAAAAAGATGCAAAGTAGCACATGAGGATTTTTGATATTTTTTTTATTTAAATTTGAAACAAGCTTGTTTTACATGTCAATCCCAGTTCCCTCACCGTCCCCTTCTCCCTTGTCCTCCTCCCAAGCACCAACCCATCCCCTATCTGCTTCCCAGGGAGAGTGAAGCTTTCTATGGGGATCTTCAAAGTCTGTCATATCATTTGGAGCAGGGCCTAGTGTTATGAACACTTTCCCGACAGCCTGGTCCCAGGGCCATATCAATCCCAGAACAACATCCAGAAACTCTATTAGTTATCAAGTATTTCCACATGGTCTTACGGGGGGAGGGGTGTGGTCCATATCTCTTACTTCTCTCGGCCTACATCTTGATTCCTCTCTACTACCTCTCTCAATATCCTCCTTGTCTCCTAGTCCCGCCTGTCTTGCTTTCCTATTGGCCGTCAGGGCTTTATTCATTAACCAATAAGAGAAACATATTTACAGAATGACATCTCCCATCAGCCTAGGCCCTCCCCCATGTGTCTAGGCTGAGAGAGTATCCCTCTATATGGAATGAGCTCCCAGAGTCCATCCATATACTAGGGATAAATACTGATCCACTACCAGAGACCCCATAGACTGCCCAGTCCTCCTAACTGACACCCGCGTTCAGGGGGTCTGAGTCAGTCCTGTGCTGGTTTCCCAGCTGTCACACTGGGGTCCATGAGTTCCCCCTTTTTCAGGTCAGCCGTTTCTGTGGGATTCTCCAGCCTGGTCTTGCACGGCACTTATATAGCAGAGAGAATCTTAAATCCTCCCTGATCCTCACACCCAGACATACTTCTGCATCAACTGTAGCTTAAATCACTCTTGACAAATTTAAATGAAAGAAATTACATATTATAAACAGAGGTACTTTTTTTTCTCTTTGCATAGATTTATTTTTCAAACTAAATGGCATCATCCTGCAAGATGCCTCTTGCAATCTCATTCCAAAAATTATTAGGCAATTATTATTATTATTATAGTCAAAGAAAAAAAGAAAAATAAAACAAAACTCAGATTCCCAAGCACTTGCACTCAGGGCCTGTTTCATGTTTATTGCTGTGATGAAAGGCCATGACCCAGGCAAGCTATAAAAGTTAATTCGGGCTTACATTTGCAGAGAGTCAGTGCCCTGATTGGGGAGCAAAAGCAGGATTGCAGGAACAGCTGACAGCTCGCATGGTGACCCCAAGCGGCAGTCAGGGAGAGAGGGACCTAGGGATTGGCATGAGTTTGAAATCTCAGAGCCCTCCCACAGTGACATGTGTCCTCCAACAATGCCACATCCTTCCTCCTTTCCAAACAGTCCCACCAGCTGGAAACCAAGTCTGCAAACAGATGAGCCTTGGGGGCCATTCTTACCTAAAGCATCACAGCTGGTATAAAGCACCTCCTGTTTCTGCCTCCAGAGCCTGGGGAAGTGTGAAGTCGGTCACCCAGGTCTGCTGCCTGCAAGAGCAGTGGTGGTCAGCCCACCACTGCCAGAGCCTCCCAGGTTGGAAAGAGCACACAACTGGAGTATACTCTTCTTCCCTAACCGTGTCAGAATTTCTAGCTCTCATGCTGCAGAGCTGGTATTCTGAAAGGACGTAAAGTCCTCCTATTAAACAAGTTGCCCATTAAACAAGCTCTGTTCACGGTACCACAGAACTTGAATGGAATCTAACCGGTCAGGCAGGCAGCAGACCCCAGAAGGCCCTTTCTCGACAGATTTCAGTAGGCTTCATTTTCATTTTTGTTAAAGTAGTCAAGGAGTTAACAGCAATATGTGAGGCCGTTTGGAGCTTCTGTGGAATATGCATGAGCGTTATTTGGAAGAAACCGTATCAGTTCTATCTGTGAGAAAATGGGACTTTTTGGCACCCAATTATCGCACAATTTACATTTTATTTGAATTAATTTGCATAGCGGAGAGAACGAAGTAGTTGTATCCGTTAGCATAAAAATATTTAAAGATAGCCATCTAAAAACTTAACTTTTGAGCCAAGATCCAGGATGAACTAGAAATTGTTGGTTATTTTCTCTCTCTCTCTCTCCAAATAAGTAGAACAGTCTTGGAGACTCGATCTACTTCTGTGTCATAAAAGGTGCAAAGGTAATTTATTTGGGGATGAGTAATTACATTCTTCCCACAGGTAGCCAGGGGGTCCTGTGGCGTGGGAGCCTCTGGGGCACTGCTGGTGGGTGGGAGGCAGCGCACTCACAGCTAATGTGTTGCAGGGACACAAGGGGACACCTGGCGCTCAGAAGAGGGTTCCGCATCCGCGAGGTGATTTGGAGTGCGTTCTTCATGCACTTAGACCACAGGTCAGCCTCCAGGTGGAGATAACATGGAGTCACATTGTCAGCTCAGAACTGAAGGTGAACCCACTGCAGACATTCTCTCTCTCTCTCTCTCTCTCTCTCTCTCTCTCTCTCTCTCTCTCTCTCTCTCTCTCTCTCTCTCTCTCTGTGTGTGTGTGTGTGTGTGTGTGTGTGTGTGTGTGTGTCTGTGCATGCTTGAAAGCACACACGTGTTCATGTCTAGATTAGCCTGGACTGAATGCCCAAATCAAATTGGATGCGCTGGCCTCCTCTCACTCACTCTGTGGTATGGATCAGGTTGCCCCACTATTCTTTAATTGAATTTCCACCTATCCGATAGCTCTTTGGCATTAAAAGAAGGTGGTGTCAGCATTCATAAGAAATTACAAGTGGGTCTATTATTTGTAGAGAAAGAAATGTAGCATATAGATCAAACTGTATAGTTAGTTATGTGGGCCAGTCTGGCCTTACCCTCAATTTTCCTGTGTTGAGATTGCAGGGAGGTGTTACTTCTCCTTCAGGCATAATCTGAGCCTGGATTCCAGGATTTCTTCCCTGCTTTGTTTAGCCTCCTGGCCTTTTAAGGATAGAATGTAGCAAGTAGAGAGAGAGAGAGAGAGAGAGAGAGAGAGAGAGAGAGAGAGAGAGAGAGAGAGAGAGAGTGTGTGTGTGTGTGTGTGTGTGTGTGTGTGAGACTAAATTATCGCTTTTATTTCAGCCTCTGTAAAGGCAGATTTCCACTCAGAATTCTTTTTTCTTTATTACATTGAAGGCCTGGCAGCATGTTCTCTTACCGTTTTCACTGTTGAGAAGTCAGCTGTCATTCAAACATAAGTCAACCAGGAAAGCTCTGGACGGCCATTTCCTCTAACTACCTTCTTCACAAGTCACATCTTTTATCCGTGGTGCTCTGAAATGGGCCTCTTTTCTCCTATTGTTTAATCCCACAATTGTTTTAAGCTCACATCTTCCACCTCTGGGGAACATTCTAGTAATGTTGCCTTAATGATACATTTTTCTCTTTTCGGTTTTCTCCTTCCATTATATTTGCTCCTGGAATGATACTTGAAATTCTCTTGCCCGGCTTTAAAAAACCATGCCTCTGTAACTACTAACCCTGAAGCTGAAGCCTGCAGTTACACTCTGGGTTCTATCAGTTTCTGGGGACACATCCTTGTCTGATTAGTTTCTTAGTTGAACATTGGTCTCATTTGATGGATTGTGGTTCTTCCCTTGGCTCACCCATGACATTGGGAGTTGTTCTTGGTGCTCTGTGCATTGACTCTTCGCCTCAGGAATTGTGTGCGTGTGCTGCGTGTGAGTGTGAGTGTGTGTGTGTGAATGTGTGTGTGAGTGTGTGTGTGAGAGTGTGTGTGATTGTGTGTGTGATTGTGTGTGTGTGCATGTGTGTGCGTGTGTGTTTGTATGTGTGTACATGCATGTGTGTGAGTGTGTGTGAGTATGTGTGTGCATGTGTGTGTGAGTGTGTGAGTGTGCGTTGTGTTTGGTGGTGAGTGTGTGTGTGAGAGTTGGTTTGTGTGTTGTGCATGTGTGTTTTTTGATGTGTGTGTGAGTATGTGTGTGCATGTGTGTGTGAGTGTGTGTGTGAGTGTGTGTGTGAGTGTGTGTGTGTGTGTGTGTGTGCGTGTGTGTGTGTGTGTGTGTGTGTGTGTGTGTGCGATGTGTGTGTGTGTGTAACTTGGTTGGCTGCTTTCCCATCATGTATCAAAGGCACTGCTCCGACCCTGATGGTCTTTCTCTGTGTTCACTCCTGGAAGCAGGGTCTCAGAGAGCCGAAGAAAGGGAGGATTTTGTGTATGCTGTGAGTTGTGAAAGGGCTCTGGAAGGGAGACTTGGTGCTGACTGGAAACGCTGGGGAAATGCATTCCCGAGTGAACGTCATTCCCTAGGGCACCCTGTGGCCGCCTCCCTGCACTGACCCCCGACTCCAGAACCTTCACCTTCGGTCTTCATGTTTCTTTTCGGCTGAGGAGCTTCTCTTGGGATTCACCTGTATGCACCCCTACCCTTTCACCCCTGGGTTGGTTCTGTGAGGAGAAAAGTAAAAGAAATGATGTCAAAGGCAAAAGGAACCGTTCAGTCCCCTCTTCGCCATGTTTTTGTCCTCATCCCAAACTATTTGTCTTGGCCATGGTAGTTACCCTAATTGCTTAGGATCCCAGTCCTGCCTTTTTACTTTATCTCTCCATGGTGGAACTCTCTTCATAGCGAGAGAAGTAAAAGGTTGCCTAAAATACCTCCCTTGTATAATTTGTCTCTGTAAGTTGTAAGAATTTTCCAGGGCTGATTGAAATGGGGTCTCAGAGTTTGGCCTTGAGGTCATACGCACAGTCCTTCTTAATTCCTTGCCACCTTATTTAAAACTTTCTCATACCAAGACAGTGAGCGACTCAGCGCCATGTAATCACATCCGTCTCCTGAGTCCCCTGCCATTGCCCCGGCGTTGCCCTTGAGGCTGTGTTACCCACATAGTGGAGCTGTGCTGAGTAGAATTTAAAAATGTGATTGTCAATGTAATTTTCCCCCAACAGGCAGATGGAAAAAGAGCCTTTGACTTTAAAGAATACTTTCAATTCTCAGAATGACATGATTAATTACCCAATTTTTGTAAAAGCATTGATAGTGTAACAAAAGGTCAGCTATGGGGCCTAATATTGCTTCTATCTATTTCTGTAAAATTCTTCAAGGCTAATGTATAAGTTTGACTTTATGAAATTTGGGATAATTATATGAGAGTTCAACATTTTCAACTTTTTGAAGACAGAAATTGCATGGGAAGTGCTTGATTCTGTAGCAAAAGCACTAGGCTGTAACATATTCTCAAGGTTTTATTAAGCACAGCACCCCAGCTGCATGAAGTACCACATTCTGGAATCATATGCGTGGTGGGATGCAAGGGGTTTGGCTTTTGCTCATTTTGTGTGAAAACACTGAAACTTCAACCAAGGAGATTAAGACCGCCTTGTAAACCTAAATCACAGTCAAACAAAATTAAAGGAAATCCACGGTCTTGAAATTAAAAATAGCAACCATAGATTAATGCAGATCTCAGTCTGGCTCAGAGATACTTCTTATTTCCCTGCTTCTGGTTAGTACAGAGATTTGTACCTGGTCAAAAGCAGCAGAAAATGACTTTGGAGTTCTTGGCCCTACATGGAAAATTTATATCATACCATACCCTTATCATCCCCAGATTTGGTAATACCACAGAGGAGGAGGTAGGGAGTGTGTAAGAGCTGAGCCAGAGTGGATGGCATGACAGGGTTAATGCACCAACGAACTTCCTGTAACTGTGGCTACCCACGTAAGACCTGCCCGAGACTGGCCCACCAACGTTCATCGTGGAAAAGAGGAGGGCCACGAGACCCCAACCCTCCCTGAGGGATGATGGGCAGTCAGTGGTGGCTAGGGAAAGGATGGGTAGCCATGTTCCAGTACATAACCTACTTGTGCTCATATGTGCCATCCCACCTAAATTCAATGGTCTCGCACTCGATAAAAATGCCTACCTATTTTGTTCCTCTATTCAAAATGGTGAGATCCCCTCTTCCACTTCCTGTCTGCACCCCTCCTTATCACTTCCTGTCTCCACCCCACCTTATCACTTCCTGTCTCCACCCCACCTTATCACTTCCTGTCTCCACCCCACCTTACCACTTCCTGTCTCCACCCCACCTTACCACTTCCTGTCTCCATTCTGCGTGCTGGGCTTAAAGGCATGAGTCTCCCTAGTGCTGCTATTAAAGGCGTGAGCCACCACAGCCTGGCCTCTATGGCTAACTAGTGTCTAGCCTTGCCCTCTGATCTCCAGGTAAGCTTTATTTGTCAGAACACAAACAAAATACCACACAACGGTAGAAATAGAATGAAGATATATTGTCTTAAACTTGGAGTCTATAGTTAATATGAGAATTTTCATTTCATAGGCAAAATTAAAAAAATTGGGGAACACGAGGAAGTATTTGTAAATAAGCCTGGGAAGTAGGCAAGCTGAGTCATTGGGCAAAGGTGTTTGCTGCATAAGACAGCTGGGTTCAAGCCTTAGGATGCCCTAAAAGACAAAGGGAAGGACTGACTCCCCAAAGCTGTCATGTGACCACCGTGACCACCGTGTGCCCTCACATACTTCACCCATGCATTAATAATAAATATTTGATTAAACAAAAATAACCTCTAGTAACACAAATACCAACTTATGTGCTTTAAATGGATTTAGGTTTTCCTTTCCTCTTTTTATTATATGTATGTGCATGACTTTTTTTCATATCTGAGCATTATCAAACAGAATATTTAGTTTTTAGTTTTGTTTCTAATTTTTAAAAATACAGTACTTTCTCGCATAGCTAAAATTCCCTTAGGCATAAAATAGGACTTTATGATTTTTGGTGCATAAGTTTCAAGATCACTGTCTTTGTGTTGTAGCTTTTATAGCAGTTAAAAATGACTAATTTCTTCCACAGCCCCCCAATTCTACCTCGCCTCACATTAAGAGTGCCTAAATTATTTGTGTGTGTGTGCATGCGTGAGTGCATGTATGCATGCCTGTGTGTGTGTGTGCATGCACACATGTGCGTGTTAATAATTTTACATAAGTCCAAATGTTTCTGTTTAGTTTAGATATTTCAGTTCTTCTCCTCAGATTGCCTTTGAATAAAACTCTTTCTTTGGGTAAGCTCACCTCTGCCCATGACCTAATTATCAATGCTATATTAGATTCTTATCACTGGAACCCCAGTCATGTGATATTGGATCAGGAACAGCCCTACTGTCTCTCTTTGCTTTTATTGTTCTCACTGTGGGAGCACTGGGGAGTCACTTGCCTGCGTGTCCCCAGAGTTAGAGAACACTGTGCCCTCTGACGTCTCTCTCTGGGACCAGTGTGTCACCCCGTCACAGGCTACCCAGCCTCCACTCTGACATGTTTGTCACTGCTTGTGCAGCAGCTAAGGAGATCTGTTTTAATCTAGTTATTGGTGTCATATTTCAAAGGCAAACATAATGCAACATAAACAATCAAACATGACTTAAAATCATATTTCAAAGGCAAGCATAACGCAACATAAACAATCAAACAGGACTTAAAAGAGCTGGCACTTCAGTTGGTCTTAAAAACATGTGAACGTCTGCACAATGGAAACCACAATCTCTCTGTTATTTTCAAAATTAGCACAATCCCAAGTCAGCTTATCCTTTAAGTAATGGCACATTCGCTGCTTCTCTAAGGCCAGAGTAAATTCATATCATTTTGGGGCTTGTAGGACATCATCTGTAAAACGTGATGACTATTGTTGGTGAGTTCTCATTCCTCTGTATGAGAGTAGTTTCTCTTCCCATAGCCACAGGGAATGTGTCCAAAGACACCCAAGAAGGGCCTGAAACTGACAGTGGAAATCTCCTGGACAGTCCCCAGCATCCTCTTTAACAGCGTATGAATCTTCTCCAATAATATTTGTATTTTTCACTCCAAAACTATTCCTGAGTCGTTATGAGCACCTCGGAGTCACTGTGATTGGCTGGTGGCACTTGCATCAGGGGACATCTTGCCAGAATGCTCACCAGACACCACACTTCCTAGCTCAACCTGCCACCATCCATCAGACATACTTCCTTTAAAAGCTTCCTCCAACAATTCAAAGCTTTTTTTTTTTTTTTTAAAGTCTCTGTCATTCATTGTGCTGGCCATTTTTTTTCAGTTTGAGATACAATAGGGATATGACAATAGGGTGGCCAGAGACATGTTTCAGTAGGTAAAGGCAACCTATGACCTGAGTTTGATCCCCAGAACTCCCTAGGTAAAAGAAAGGAACATAGTCCCACAGGGTTTCCCTCTGGTCTAGATATTTGCACCATGGCACAGCACCATTCCCTCTTTCCAAGACAAAAGAAAGAAGAGAAAGAGAGAAAGGGAGGAAGGGACAGCCAGGGAGAGAAACAAAGGACAAAGCAAGGAAAAATGGGGCAGGATGTTTCTTCAGAGTCTCGGGCACAAAGCTTTGTTCTTACTAGAGCTCTTAACAGCCTCAGCATATGACTTTTATTTCTTTCTCTATGTAGAAAACATAAAGGGACTACTTTTTTTTTTTTTTTTTTTTTTTTTTACACATCTTCTCTTTTCTCTTGTGAGTGGCCATAACACTGCTCTTGTGTTTTGAACGGAAGACCTGTGCAACCAGAATAGTGGGCCAATATTAAAGATGCCTTCTCTGTATCTTACAGTGAATGAGACTCTGATCAAAGGGATGTCATGTTCCGTGTGGGACTAAGCAGGGCCGTGCAAGATCTCATCACACACATAAATGGATATACAATTTACAACATTTATTTCTGAAATTTTGGGTCAATATTTTCAGATCACTGTTGGCCGTGGGTAACTAAAATAGCAGGCACTTTAAAATGTGGGTAAGAAGGTGAAATGTGATATATTTTTTGTTTACTTTAAGAGATGCATTGCAATATTGTGCCTTAGGACCTGGTAATACAGTCTAGATGAGACGTATTCCAGTTGGAGATTATGTATTCACATATGCAAGTCACCCCATGCTAACATGAAGATTACCAGGGTCATTATTCTAAGGGGAGGTCCCAGATGGCAGGCTGATTGCTAACAACAGGAACTAGACTGCAGGGACCTCCTTTCATAAAGATGCTTCTATAATCAAGATTAATGATTCTTCCATCGTAAGTTAGGCATAAGAAATATGTAATTATGTCATTGCCTTCATGTTATTCCTTGAGATTTCTGGAATTATTGAAGAATTTATCCTAGAGAAGTTAAATAAACATCAGTGAAATGTATTAAGACGGGTTTCTTTTTCTTTTCCTAAGACAGGGCATCCCTAATCATAGGAAGTTGTTCACTTTTTAGAGCGCAAAAGTGAGCTAAAATATATAATATTCATGAAGACTCTATTTTTTTTATTTTTTAGGGGCAAGCCTATACCATTATTTCAATAATGTTTAAGAGCTATAATTTAAAAAAATTAATGTAGCCAGGGCCAGTCTTAACTTTTGATTGAAGATAATAAGGCTGATAGTCCAATTGAGTTTTGGAAGCTTCTTGAAAAAAGTGGTGTGCTATTTGAGTGACAGTTTGTATGCTGTGTTTTCATCACCCATGAAGCCAATGTTATGAGTTATGACAGGCAACATTTGTTTGTCATTTACCCACTTTCAGAAAGTTTTCAGATGCATTATCTCATTAAATAAACACCACAGCCTTATGCTTTAGGGTTCCCCCCTATTTTATGAATAAGACATTAAAACTTGGACAAATTGTGTTCTCCTGTCCCTGCATAGCTGATAGCTGGTGATGGGGTTTTAAATCAGCATCTTCTAACTGCCCACGCTATGTTCTTTCTCTGGCCCTCAGACTCTCACAGGACTGGAGTCCTCCTTGCTATGTCATGACTATCGCTTGTAGGTTAGGAAGGATTAAGGTCTAAAGGGGGATACAGTAAGCACAACCTGCTGTGTCTAGATGCTCAGATATTGCTTCAGCCACATTCTTTTGCTGTTAAGGGGTGCCATGCCCAAGGCAATCTGTGAAAGAAAGCATTTAACCGGGGCCCTGTTCACAGCTTCAAAGGGTGAGTCCAGGACCGTCATGGTGGAGGCCCAGCAGAGGCGGCAGTCAGGTGTGGCACTGGAGTAGCTCGCAGCTTATACATTGAGACAACAATCCTGAACAAGACAGGGATGGATTAGGAGCAGTGGCAGCTTTTGAAACCTCAGTGGCAGAACCCAGTGACACACCTCCTCCAGCAAGGCCACAGCTCCTAATCCTTCCCAAACAGTGCCACCAACAAAGTGACCTCTGGGATTACCTTCAGCTGTAGCTGTTACTTAAACACGTGACAGAAAGTGAGGACTCCAAGCTACGTGAGTGCCTTCCTCCGCTTTGCCAGGTAACGTTGGTTAAGGAACCCTTTGTGAAAACACAAAATCCGTTAAGAAAATTACGAATCAGAAACCCAGAATAAAAGCTTCAGTTATGAAAATATTAAGCCAGGTCTGATGAGTTTAGTTATCCCTTTGTCTTGATTATACAATAATTATAGCTTCACATGTCAGTTTCAATTATTATATTTCAGGTTCTGAACATGTCAGGTTTAATATTCATTTCCCTGTCTGCATGTGGAGGTGCATTGCCTATTTATGAAAGCTAGCCGTTATTGCTAAACTTTTCAAATTCCTGCAGGGGTAAGAGTGGGCAGTGTTGAGGGTGGCTCTAGGCTACATTAATCTAAAGTAAATAATGCCAGAGCGATAACCTGAATTAGCGTGCCCTGCATCTGTAAGTGATCTTCCTGCTAACTAAGAGAGGCAGTGTGGTGTTGACCTTGCTTATAATAATAACAACGTGTTCCAGAAGGTTCAAGCATAAATGGACAACACATAATTCTCCACATAACTGGAGACCTCAACTTGGGCATATTTATAGAATGTTTGAGCACCACTTTTGTAATAAACACTGATTTATTTTTTTTTAAATAGCTGCATGCCCAACAGAAATGTTCGCATTAAATCAACTAAAATATGTGTGCCATTCCCTGGTGTCTTCTTGCTTCTGTGATAAGATAACATGACAAAATCAAGTAACAAAGAAAGAAAGGCCTTCTGGCTGGTAGTGAAGGGTGTGGTCCATTATGGTGGAGCAGTTGAGGTGGCAGGAGCTTGACGCAGTGTTCACAGGACATCTAGTCAGGAGGCATTGAGGGACGAAATGTGTGCTGCTGTTTAGTTCTCTTTCCCCATTTGTATGTTGAGGATCTCAGCCAGGAAGTACCACCCACGATAGACAGGTTTCCCCATGTCAGTTAAGACACAGAAGGAAGTACCACCCACGATAGACAGGTTTCCCCATGTCAGTTAAGACACAGGAGGTGGGACTTCCCATCTCAATCAATACAGTCCGGAAGTCTCTGCAGACCTCTGGAAGCCGTTTTCTGCAGCGATCCTTCTAAGCTGGCAGTTCACACTAACCATTGCAGCCCTACTCATTGCCTATTTGATACCCGGACACATTACTGTAGAACCAGAACATTCCACACCTTGTTCCCATAATTTGAAAGGTTGATTCCCAGCAGGTGGCTCTGTTTGGGATGGTTCTGGAAGCTTTTGGAGGTGGGTTTTCACTGGAGAAGTTGTTCACTGCAGGTAGACCTTAAGGGTGGGTGGGCTGTCCCTGGGACTCTGCAGGCTCTGCCTCTGGAATATGGATACAATGTGACTAGCCCACCTCCTACACCTGCCGTCATGCTTTCTGGGGCTGCTGTCCTGCTCTCCCTGCCATGATTTACTGTATCTTTTTAGAACTCCAAAGTCAAGATAACCCCTTTCCCTGCAGTTGCTTTTCTTAGGGTGTTTTGTTTTTTTTAATCACACCACAGAATAGAAACTAAGACATACCAGAAGGCATCATCAATATTAGACACCGTAGCACTTCATGCCCATCTTATGTAGGCGATGTGTATTTGCTTACAGAGTTGGGTGCCAGGTGGCAATGAGAACTCACAGATCAACAACATAACCATAGATGGAACTCACAGACACAATGCTCTGGAGCTCACAGACACAATGCTCATTGGAAGAAAACAAATACAGAAATCAAGTAGCAAATGAGCTAATTAATACAAGCTACAACATGGGGGTCCCTGCAGGTGTCAGAGGGAGCAGTGAATTATGAGAAGAGATGAGGATGAAAACCCAGTACAGATTGCCCTCATCAGCCTGGACCAGGCTTCTGGGAGTCTGTTGCCAGGCGGCTCTTTGTCAGCATGTTTAAAACACAGTACATCGTAGGGACATGTTTCCAGGCAACAATCAGACCCATCAGTCCAATTCCGGGTGCACAGCACAGCTTACAGTGTGACGACATAGAGGCACTTGTGTGGGACATGTGGGTTCCATTCTTAAAGACATAGAGTCCGGTGTGCTGTCCGACCAATAGCATAGCTGGCCATAAAGTGTATGTGACGTCTCCCCTAAGGATGGGTGATAGTCTAGGATGGGAGGGGCTGGGACAATCATTCTGGGGAATCTGGGTGATGTCTGCATCTTCAGATAACCAAAAGGTTACCAGGTCATTAACAAAAATCCACTCCCGACATTCTGGGCAGGAGAACAGTATTTTTATCTCCTCCACTGAGAAGAGTTCCCTGTGTGTTTAACATTCCTAGTTTCCCTAGTGATCTGTGGGCACAAGGACCTTTGTTTCCCCAACAGTACAAAGGAGGCAAAACTATCTGCAGTATTGAAATTCAGCGCTGTGAGTGTCTCTGGGAGGAGTGATTACAAGAGAGACGTGGATGGGGTCATGGTTTGCTTCCTGATGTGGTGTCTGTGATAAAAGTTTGTTCAGTTTACAGAGGCAACTCATTATATGTGCTCTGTGTGTGTGTGTGTGTGTGTGTGTGTGTGTGTGTGTGTGTGTGTGTGTGTGTGGTCTATTTAATGGAAATCATCTACAGATAATTCTATTACCCCATGAATATCAAAGCAGCCTTAGGAAGCTAGCATGAAAGTTTCCCTAAGTTCACCCTGTATGTTGGCAGAAGTGGGAGCAGTCTCCTCTGTTTGTTAGCAGGAGCCAAGCCAAAAGGAAGCTTCTAGTCTGTGGCTATGAGATATCCTTCCTAAGGCAATGCAGACGAACAGATTAGTGACATTGCCCCACCCCTGAACATGTGGACTCAGCCAGCCCCCAGCATTCCCTGGTAAAACTAGCCTTAATCCTGCTTGGTGAAGTTGTAGATTTGTCTGTGCTATTCTGAGCCTTCATTAGCTCCCCAGCCCATGGCATTCATCCCAGGCTTACTGTCCTTTGCTTGTCTTTTGTCATGGATTAAAATGATCTAACAGAACAGATTAAAGTGTTTAACTTCCTCCAAGTTAGGAGTTAGAAGGCCTTGCATTTCCTCTTTGTATCCCAGAAAACATTACCAAGCTGTTGTCCTGTTTTGTTCTATTTCTTCTCTGCTTTGGGGTGCAATGGGGTGGATCTGTGAGACACAAGATCATTCAGAGGTTTGTCAGTTACGTCAAGAAACATCCTTAGCCGTGTCTGGGAGTAAGCCCAAGACTCAGTGCTGTCCTACACCCTCAAAAGTCCTGGAGTCTTGCGCCAAGTGAGGCAATCTAAAACGTGGGGTAAAATCCTGTGACGAGTAAAAGAATATACATCACTATTTCGAGTGTTTCCTGAACGGGACCCACATGCAGTCAAGCCTAACACCCTGCCTCTTTCTCACCACCTACTCAGTTATCTAAGAATTCTCCACTGCTAATTCACAAACACAAAAAGAGTCTTTAAGATGAACCGAGAACCACATTCCCCAAGCAGCAGCATGAGCTCGTCGACACGGCATCAGCAGCCATCGTTTACACGGCTCCTTTCGACGGTAGAGCTTCAAGTTTGTCCACAGGTACAAGCACTGAGGGTCCATGCTACGTCCCAGCTACTGCATTTCCAAAGAGTCAAGTCAGCTGGTATATTAAAAAAAAAATTGCCCAGTCTTGTCCTCTTGCTGCTATTGTGTGTGACTTCTCACTGTTCTTGTCAGGTTAGGTGGTGAAATCTCAGGTATGGGCTGCCAGGTGCCTCTGGCGCCGGGGTGGAGATCAGCTCAGCAAACGGGATTCCTAGAAGGGAAGGATGTTGTTCTGATGGCAGAGTAGACCATGCCAAATTCCGGAGGAAGTTCTGGATGAATCCAAATGTCATTGGAACCTGGTGTAGACTCTTGATGCCAAGCGATGGGAGTGGTTTCCCGTAACACACGACGACAAATTACTCACCCTTAAAACATGAAACGCTTGGTGTCCACTCCTCCAGCCACGGCTTGTGTGACAGCCCAGTGTTTAACACCAAGCTCACATAAATAAGTACTCCGTCAGAGGAACTACCCTGCTGTATTCTAGAGGTTTCCTCTACATAGAACAATGCAGTACGTACTTCACATAAGAGAACAGAAATCTACGAGCATGGCCGTTGAAGGCTTTGGAAAACAAACTTATTTCACCTGGAAATGGCTTGCGTTCCTTTTCGTCGTCAGAGTGTTTGCGTTTTGGTTGAACAAGCATGTACCGGCCACACATTACACAGCCAAAATGATGCCGCGTGAGGCGTGTGGTTGTTGTTTTCAGAACCTCCAAGTTGGGGAGGAGACGGATGGTGCTTGAAAAGCTAAGTAGCTAGCATGAGAAATGCGGCTGGCTAGCACGGTTGTCTCGGTAACCACGCTGAGAAGATAGTTTACCTACTGTTCCTGTGTTAGCCCTGAAGGATGGATAAGATGTCCCAGAGACATAGTCCATCAGAAGAGAGCAGCTGAGAGCCACAGCCAGTGTGCCAGTACATGTGTGCATGTGTTCCTGGGGGTTATGCAATTGTACCCGGAGACTGGAGTTGGGCAATACTGGTGGGAGACAGAAGAGGGACGCCAGAGGGCTAGACAGGGCTACAATGTGACAAGAGCTCCTTCTCCTGTGCCCACCCTTTTCCAGCCTCTCCCGTGCCCACCCTTTTCCAGCCTCTCCTGTGCCCAGCCTCTCCTGTGCCCACCCTTTTCCAGCCCCTCCCATGCCCACCCTTTTCCAGCCTCTCCTGTGCCCACCCTTTTCGAGCCTCTCCTGTGCCCACCCTTTTCCAGCCTCTCCTGTGCCCACCCTTTTCCAGCCTCTCCTGTGCCCACCCTCTTCCAGCCTCTCCCGTGCCCACCCTTTTCCAGCCTCTCCCGTGCCCACCCTTTTCCAGCCTCTCCCATGCCCACCCTTTTCCAGCCTCTCCCGTGCCCACCCTTTTCCAGCCTCTCCTGTGCCCACCCTCTTCCAGCCTCTCCCGTGCCCACCCTTTTCCAGCCTCTCCCGTGCCCAGCCCCTCCCATGCCCACCCTTTTCCAGCCTCTCCTGTGCCCACCCTTTTCCAGCCTCTCCCGTGCCCACCCTTTTCCAGCCTGCTCTGGTGTGGACCCCCAGACCTTCTGGGCCCAGAGTTTCAGAGTATGCACCGACTTGTTCTGCATCTCAGGTACTCATGCTCCCAGCTGGCTGTGACATGTTTTCAGACAAGTGGGGGGAACTAGGGGTTCACTTTGCCTTCTCCTGCTGCCAGTACTTGGTATTAAACGTCCCTTCTCTGGGTTCGTTCAGCACGTTTTTCTAATCGCAGACATAGCATAAGTAAGTGCCGGATGCTTTTACTCGGGGAGTTTGCTGGCCATGAGGTCTTTGCGGGTCGCCCTGACTGGAACTTGCTGACAGCCCCTGCCTCTGCCTCCTGAGTGCTGGGGTTACAGATAGGCTTGTTCCGTTACACCCAGATTGCTTGTTTGCTCTGTAGTGCTTGGGTTTGACCTCAGGGACCCTCTCGGGCTACCCAAGAACTCGACATCCTCAGCCTTTAGCGTTCATTCTCTACTGAGCAAGGCGTTTTCGTTTTCCAATGACATTTCAAATACTGTTTCTGTTGTAATAAGGTTTTGAAAGGCCCTGCTGTGTTTAATTGCCAGAGCCTACCTTTTACAGGTGAGGGACCCGGGATCAGATTGATTCAGGCTCGCTGCTAGATTAGTGAGTAGCAGTGAACAAAGGCAGGCTGAATCTCCCAAGACCACTGCCTTCCCGAACATGGAGACACCACCTCCTCCACAGCCGTGAAACTGAGAACACCCACAGCCGCCCAAGGAAGTGGTGCACCTGTCAGGTTGCTGTCAGCAGTAGAGCCCTCATCTGTGACACCGGCTCCCATCTCATGCTTGCTGTGAGCTTTTTAACCCTCCTTACGGGAGATTTTTCCCCACAGAATACCTACTTATGCTCCGCCAATACCGCTTCCCTCCTCCGCTGCTCCTCCCCGACCTGCATGCAGTTCCTGCTTTACTGAAATAGCAACAGCATGCGGTCAGGTCTCCTTCCCGAGGAAGAAGGAAAAGGGTTCTCCCTCATGCTGAGCAACCCTACTCTGGTGACCTAGCTGCCTGTGAACCGGTCCGTCTTAGCATCCCCATATCCCTTCCTGTTTCCCACGCCTCCCTTTTGCACAGGGCTAAACATTTCATGCTATATATAGGGAAACCATGTAGCAGTGAATTTTACAAGCTGAAACTAAATGTTACAACCATAGAAGCATGGAGAAAGCAGCACCCAAGAAATTGTGGCAGACCAGACTCAGTAGGGTGACCTACGGATGCCGAAAAAGTAAATGGCAAAAATCACTAATGGAAGCAAGAGATTGATAGAGGGAAGATACTTGCTTGGTGAGGGCACAGAGGATGGCTTGCAAACCTGGCAGTATTTTGTTGCTGGCTAGGATGGTGGTCACACTGTAGATGGGGTTTCTGTCCCACCTGGTCCCACAGCTGTTTAGCCCCAAATAAACACACAGAGGTTTGTAATAATTATTAACCGTTTGACCGATGGCTTAGGCTTCTTACTGGCTAGCTCCTTCTTAATTATTATCCCATTTATACTAACCTGTATCTCCATGTGATTTTGGCCAACCAGCTCTTACTCTTTCAGCAGCTGCCTGGCGTCTCGCTGGCAGCATCTCTCTCTTTTCCCAGGATTCTCCTCCTCTGGAAGCCCCGCCTATGCTTCCTGCCTGGCTACTGGCCAATCAGTGTTTTATTCATCAACCAGTAAGAGAAGCACACATACAGAAGAACACCCCCATCATCACACATGTACTGGTTCCTAATTATCTTATAAACAACACAAATATGTGTTGTGCTGTGTTTTATGTGGTATGCACACAACAGCCACACGCTCTCCCAAGCCCACGTCACACATTGAAATGAGAGTGTTCCCCCACGCACTTCTTTCTGATTCGTGGCCATCCGGGCATACTCGCGCGCCCCAATCTCTGTAGCGGACACCGCTGGCGTCCGCCCTGTTCAGCATCAGGCCACTGCTGTCACTGGCCTCCCCATCCCTGACTTCACCATCAGTTGTCATTCTGTCCTTCTGTGGACAAGACCCCTAGAGTAATTCTAACAACATCCGAGGCCTGAGCTGCCTTCCAGGCTAAGACCTGGGCACTGGGGTTACAGATTCTCCGCTGCTCCTAGCGTGCAAGGGGACTGAAAACGGCTCCTGTCGTGCTCACTCACACATTCGCCCATGGCCACTTCCAGTTTCCGTTGTTGCCATGGCTGCACGTACCTCTAAAAGCTCCAAGTGCCTCTGGCCTTGCTCCCTTCTGCAGAGACTATATATCTAACTGCCCCTTAAGTACGCCTTTTGATGATTGCTTAGTTTCTTGTGCTCAGAACCGAGCTTGTGCCCCCTACAAGGTTTCAGTGGACGGTCCAGTGCTCTAACCTGATGTCCCACTCTCGGAAGTGACAGATCATCTTCAGCCCCTCCTTCCTCTCTCCCTGTAACAGGTACTCAGTCTGCTCAACACGCTCTGCCTCTGTCACGGTCTGTCTGTTTGCCTCCTTACTCATCATTGTTTGGTCCTCACTCCTTTCTTAGTGAGTCACCTGCTGTGCCTCTTTGTCCTCCTCACAGCCAAGTGTAGGCAGGGGTGCTGTTCTGACTGCTCCCACCACCCTCTGGACCCAAACAAGCACACGGAGACTTATATCAATTATAAACTGTTTAGCTGATGGCTCAGGCTTCTTACGGGCTAGCTTGCTCTTAACTATTAACCCATTTAAACTATGTATTGCCAAAAGGCTATGGCTTACCATAATCGGTCATGTTACTCCTTCAGCAGCGACAAGTCATCTCCCTCTAGACTCTCTCTGTCCTCATTGCACCAGAATTATCTGTCTACAGCCAAGTGTGAATGCAGCCATCCCCACATTGCTTCCAAGTGGCTCCATATTCTTCCTCAGAATATCACGATGTCTTATAAGACCATGGTGCCCTGGCCATGCATAGATCAGAGATTCATTATGCTCCAAAATGTTCAGAGTCAAGGTGCTTCCTCTGCCACCAGAGACCCCCTCACAGTCCCCACACACTTCAGCATGGAGCCTTGCCATTTACAACACAACTGCAGGGTCACCTTTCAAAAGATCCAGTGGCTGCCCGTGTACATGTGGTGTGCAAAGGCCTCTGCTCTCCTTAGCTGCAACCCCCCTTGCAGGATCCATGGACTCTGTCTTCAGCACTGGACAGCGCATTCCAGAGGGACACATCCCACTCAAGACCTGTCCCTGGGAGAAGTTGCAGGTAGGAGAGGGTGTAAGATTGAAGACTTAGGTACATGCAGTGTTCACATGTGTCACTCTCAATACAATAAAATAAATTAAGGGGGAAAAGTGAGAAGCAGCTCTCATGCATTTTCAGAAGTGAGCAGAAAATAAATATCTTAGTAGAAATGCAGAAGAAAGTCCTTAGGGTTTCAGTTCTAGATATGGGTCAATCTGAGAGGAAGTCACAGCAAATGTCTTTGAGGGAGTAATATCTACGCAGATATCTGAATCCAACCAAATGCACTGTTAGAAGAAGACAGATAGGCGGAGACTGATTCTTCACAAAGGGGAGGTGCAGATGTTCCCGCAGGGAGGCCAAACTCAAAACACATGAACATCATGTTATTATTTCCAGATTTGCCAGCCTTCCTCTGGAAGAGCTCACATAATCATATAAATATATATATATATTTATGTAATATGTAACATATACATAAATATAAATGATACCTGTGTGCATGTAGTTCTCTAGTTGTCTGTTCATCACCCTACAGGTGATGAACTACTATCTTTAGAATGAGGTAGAAGAGAGAGGATGAGAGAAGAGATGTCACTAATGTCATCATGTCACCAAAACTTGGACCTACTCTTTATGTAGGTATTCTATGGCTATTGTAACACAGAGGACCCGACAATGTCTTCTGGAAGGGACAGCATTACCTTTGCTTTCAGAATCACCGTACTTCACTATCCAGGATTTGTGAAAATGGTTATAACTATAGACTCAAGTGGTCACTGGCCTCTTTACAAATAGTAAACCAGAGGAAGTCAACCCAGGAATAAAGGTGAGGAGGCCAAGGGTTCAGTAATATCAAATACCTCTCCCATTTCTCGACATCTACATCTGTCCCTCAAGCAAGTATTCCTGTAGCTTTTACAATGGCTGCTGACAAGTTGTTATGTGTAGTTGATCCAGCATTTCTGGAGTGATGTGTTATTTCTGCTTGAGATCGTCTCTCCCGCAACCCCTTCAGTTACCCGTATGACACAGTCTTGCTTTTATGTGACAAGCTTTGTCTTGTTTGTGCACTTTAGAGTTGTTTTGAATATGCTTTCTCTCAGAGTCTTTGTTGTCATCTCCGAATTTCTGGAAAATAGACAAAGCAATTCTCATTTTCATGAATGAAGATTTTAGCCTTTGCTACTCATCAGATATTACCTGGTTGTCCACAACACGTGCACACATCATTGTTTTTCCCCCAAGGACTTCTGCTTATTGCTTTTGCTTCTGACATCACATATCCAGTTCTGTAAAGGATGTCCCCATGCATTTGTCACTCCTGAAATGGTGTTTTGGAAAACAGTGAGGGAAAGATCATTATACAAACAAATTGAATTATCTATGAGAGACAGACGATGCGGGCTCTGCTCTGCTGATTTGCTGGGGAGTTGACCAGCCACAGCTCATTAACACTAATGGAAAAATTCATCAATTACCATGTGAATTTCCAGGCACTGCAGAAGCAACTTTTCCCTCCTAATTTGCTATATAACTTGATTATTTCTAAATGCACAAATATCCAAAAAGGAGCTATTTTATCAATCATGAATCTCAAAGATTACCTCCCATTAGTTTTAATTTCAATTCTATGGGGGAAGTCACTTCCTCTCTAGAAAACAATTTCTTTTCCTGTCACTGTATCTGTGATATCCATGCTCTGCATTCCAACCCACCCTCCCAGCCCTGTCAGCTTCTAAGTGGTACGTAGCTCATACTTGCCAGATTTTAATTTTAATTTGCATTTTCATTGTGTTTTAAGCACTGCTCAAAATTCAAGGAGGGCTGGGGAGACAATGTTTTCTCACCTTGGTTGGTTTGGAAACCTGTGTGGAGTAGAGACTTCAGAGGAAAAGCACCAAGTGTCATCCGTGACTCCATTACCCAGCAGACCAGTGGGCAGGGCAGGGCTGAGATGCAGTGATCCGGATGGGTAACCGTGTGGCCAGAAGGTACATGCAGCCTTCGTTGCATCTCCGGCTGTGGTTATTGCATCTCAGGCTGTGGATCACACATGCACCACACATTGTGAAGACTCTAGGCCCATAACAGCTGCTTCCACAACTACAGAGAAACTAGAGGTTCCCAGTTAGTTATACAGGAAGTTAAGGGCAGGAATGGTACTCTTTTTTGAAAGGGGGTTTAAAATATGTGGCATCAGTTCAAAGACAGACAGAACTGTTTGACAGTAAGCCAAGCTTGTTGGTTCAATTGCTTTCTGGTGTGTGTGTGTGCACATGTGTGCGTGTGTGTGCGTGTGTGCACGTGTGTGCGCGTGTGTGCGTGCGTGTGTACGTGTGTGTGCGTGCGTGTGTGTAAGTGTGTGCGCGTGTGTGTGTGTACGTGTGTGCGTGTGTGCGCGTGTGTGTGTGCGTGTGTCCGTGTGTGTGCGTGTGTGTGTGTGTGTGCATGTGTGTGTGTGTGCCCACACACAACTCAAGACATGTAGGTTTTAGCCATGTAAAACAAGTAAGCATGTATGCTAGTTAAGTGGCCATTTTCTCTCAATTAAAATGAGTAGAGGACACAAACTCTGCATCACGTCAATGAGCTTTTATATCAGAGCACTGTTCACAGAGTGTTTGTAGATTGGAGGTTCCCAGGTGATAGACATGGGCACAGGTGGAGGATATGTTGGCCAAAGTGTATACAGTTTCAATTAGGAAATAACTTCCAGGGGCTGGAAAGATAGCTCAGAGGTAAACAACACAGGCTGTTCTTGTAGAAGACTGGGTTCCATTCCCGGCACCCATGTGACCACACAACCACCTGTAACTGAGCTTCCATGGGACCCAGTGCCCCCTTCTAGCCTCCACTGGCACCAGGCACACTCACAATGCACAGGCACACGCATACCACATACGCAAATCGTCACGCATGTAAAAGTAAATAACTCTTTAACTGCAGCTGCTAAACAACTTGGTAGTTACAGTTAATAATGATGTATCTGTGACTATTTCTAGGAAAGCAGGTTTTAAATATTAATTTAAAATTAAGTTAATGTAAAATGTAAGTGCGTTCAGTAAGTGACTAATTAGCCCAATGTAGCTATTCTACATATATACCCATTTCATAGCACCATATTAGCTGATGCATAAACCACACACACACACACACATACACACACAGACACACACACAGACACACACACAGACACACAGACACACACACACACCTACACAGAGAGACACACAGACACACACACACACAGACACACACAGACACACATGCACACACAGACACAGAGACACACACACGACACACACACAGGCACACACACACACACATAGACACACACAGATACACACACACACACAGACACACGCACAGACACACACACATAGACACACGCACAGACACACACACACAAACACACACACACACTACAGGTCAATCAGTGAACACAGCATGCACAGCATGAGCAGCTGCTTAGTCACTCAGACTGTGAAGAAACTGTCCCTTTCTTGTCTCCTTTCCCAGGTCCCAGCTTCCTGTTGAGCACTCTCGGCCCCAGTGGCAGTGAGAGGCCCCGCTTTAGACCTTCACTACCTAAGTAGTATGGAGTGCTGGGATGGAGCTTTTAGCAAAACAGCATTGCATGTTTAAGGCTGGCCTATGGGCTAGCGCGTTTTAAAGCGGCATTGCTTGTTTTGTGAAGCCCTAGTCCACTTGTATTAACACACAATTTACTGCTATGTAATTCACATAATTCCTGCACTTAAAGTGTACAATTCAGTGGTTTTGGATGAATTCACAGATAGGCAGATGCCAGCAAGGTCAACTTGGAGCACTTTCTTAATGTTATTTTTCTGTCTGTTTTAAGCACTCCAGCTTTATTTATTTTTCCCCCCAAGGCAAATTCTCTTTTTATCGCCCCCCTCTTCCCTGCCCTGCTTGCTTCTTAGGCACACTGACACACACTGACTCCTGTTCATCGCTGAGCTATAGAAGGAGGGAGGATGGGAGACACAGAAGAGTGAAAGGGAGGGGAGGAGATGAATGGGAAAAGATATCGCCTCCCCCAGGCTTGATGCCAACAAGGCAGACGTGAGCATCACAGACTTGGGACTGGAAACATGCCTTCCCAGCCCTTCCCCCTTCACCTTCTCACGCCTGGTGTTTTCTGTTCTGGGAGAGCATGCATAGGAAGAAGAGTGATGCCTACCCATTGATATCAACAACATTCCACTCTTTCACATGTAAGTGCACACATACACATGTTCCACACGGACTTACGGACATACAGATGCTTACACACACTATAACACACACCACACAAAGAATGAAGAAACAATGAAAACCTCTCTCTCTCTCTCTCTCTCTCTCTCTCTCTCTCTCTCTCTCTCTCTCTCTTTTAACAGAATAGACTAGCAGCTATAGCTGGTAAGGGCTGTGTCTGTTTCTGGATCTCACTCAGGCACATTCTGTGTTTATTTTCACAGATAAATTTGTTAAACCAAGAGATTCATAATGTCCAGCAGAGGTCTGTAAAGATTTGACTCCAAAACATCTCTTAAACCATGGTGATTAATCCCATCGCTCACATAATCTGTCACCTGGACAGAGTTAAGGAAGTGAAAGGCTTAACCTGAGCCTCTTGAAGGTTTTGGGGCTGTGATTATTGGGTACGTAAAACGTGAGCAGCTACCAGTCTGTGAAGATAGAAACATGAAGCACGCATCCATATTTTAACTGTAGGTGTCTGCCGGTGGCCCCAACAATCTTCACTGGGCCGTGGCTCCTTACCACGGTCCCCATCCGCAACTCTCAGCATGCTAGAAGCCATGTATGTTCTAAGCCCAAGACAGCCCCCTGTCCTGCCTACCTCCATCCTCACACTCAGGGGGTTTCTGTGTCGTTTCCTTTAAGAACCTCCAGAGTTAGTAAACTCCACGTGCCAGTGGTTGTGTTTTCCAGAGTGTTTGTCAAACCCATCTCACCCTTCTGTTTCTGGCCAGTTTCCTGCCATCCATCTGTGTCCTGCTGTCCACTTTTCAAGTGCTTCTCACAGCTGGGGATTCAGGAACAGGCTTCCAGAACGTTGTCATTTTCCCATCTCAGAACCCCATACTCTGTTAGATCTGAGCTGGACATCCAGCCTCTAACCTCGGCCTATGCCTCTGGCTCCTTGACCCACTGGAGAACCTCTTCCAGCCTCTCCCTTCTCCCTTGAAACTTACCAAGCCCGGTTCTATTTCAGGAATCTGGTCTTGTGCCTTTCTTGGCACAGAAGTAAGACATGGCGGCAGCAGCAGCCACAAAAACAATTTTATGCACATTTTTTTCTCACCTAGGTTTTCTTTAGTCAAACAATGCTTATAGTGCACTATCTACTTATAGAAATTGTTCCCTAATAAATGTTTACTGCATATATTTTCCTATTCAATGACCCTAAGGCCCTTGCATGAATGTGCCATGGATAATAATTATGAACCACAGTAAACTTTTTGCATCCCTTAGTATTATTTTTTTAGTTTATTTGAAGCGGGGTCTCTCTCTATATCTTCCACAATAGCCATAATCTTGCGAGCTATTGCCTTAGTCCTCCGGAGTCCTGGGATTGTAGGTGAGTGCTGCCACATGTGAAGCCGTTTATATGTTTAATGTGCTTGTCTTTTCACTGTTGAGGTCAAAGAACTAAAAACTGTTTGCCTTATTCATACCGTATTACCACACACCTAACACAGCGCTATGCACATGGCGTCATTTCGTGATCAAAGCTTCATTGTCTACTGATCCCAGATTCCACTAAAATTGAATGTGTTCAGTGTTATGATGGGTGATTTGTTGTATTTGGCTGTTGTAGTTGCAACTTCAGTGTATATGTATATACGAGACGTATAAGTTTTCATTTTAAAACATAGTGAGTTTTGAAATCTTTTTTTTTTCTGGCAGAAAGTCAAGGCTTTTTTAAAATCTCTTTCTTTCTTGTGGTTCATTAATTATGGCTCTTCCCAATACAAAAATTATCCAGACGGCCAGTTCTTCACGTTGGGTTTCACTCCATGGTGAGAGCCCGCCCTGTTCCTGAAGAATCCCCTCTGCCACATGTGCTGTTCTTGAGGCACCACCGCATTTGAGAATGGAACACTTAAAACGTGAAGCAGCTGAGGCTCTCTAAGAGCCCCTAGTGACCCTGCTCAGTGTAAGTGCCCGAGCCGTCTAGGAATACGCCAGTGTGTCACTTACCGCTCAACAAGGCACCTCCTGTGTGGAATGCGCTCTACCAGGTGTCTCTTTGTCTTTATTTTCTCAAGTATTTGGGACATCTTTCCCAAGAAACAGTTCTCGATGTAGTTATTGAAGCCTAGTCCCTGGCATCAAGCTGGCAGCACTTATACCCTGTGTGTATAATTCCCCAACCGTGTGACCGTAATGGAGTAGTCTGTGTTTCACTCTTGGCATCTGCCAAATATGCAATAGAGAGACCTCCTTCCGTTTCCTTTTCTTTCTCTGTGACATAATCTCATCCAGTAGCCTGAAACTCACTACGTAGCAAAGGTTAGCCTTAAACTGGCAGACATCCCCCTGCCTCAGCTCCCCAAGGCCTGGGATTACAGGTGTCACCCATCATCTCCTACTTTGAATTTTTCCTCCCCCCCCCTCCCTTTTCTTCTTTCCTGAGGCTCTGGGTGTTGAGTCCAGGGCCTCAAAAACACAAAGCAAGTATTGTACAACTGAGCTAAGCCTGCATTTTAGTTTCTACTTTAGTGTTTTTATGAGTGGCTCTCTGTTTCTTGTGTCTTTCTTGGGCCTTTTCCTTCTGTTTATCTGTTTTGTCCAATTCCAGTGTGTTATTTATGTTTTGTCCTATTACATTTTATTATATTTTTGTCCTTTAGAAGCCTGTTTGCTTTCTTTTCCTTAATTGTACATTTGTTTTTCTAATGAGAGACAGAAAGGAAGTAGATCCAGGAGGGAGAGAAGGTGGTGAGGGACTGGAAATAATAGAGGGCAGAGAACCTGTAACCAGGGTATATCAGTGAGAAAAAATGTTCTATTTTCAATAAAAGGCAGAACAGGAGAGGCATCTCTCATGGGGGGTATTGTGAGAATTATAGGGATGAGTTAATTTAGAAAGATTTGCCATCAGGTTCCGGTGCATAGCAAAATATGAAATTATAATCGCTTTAATATTAGATGATTCAAGTTTTATTTTAATATCATTTCCTTTAACTTTAAAAATAATTTTATAAGCTAACATTAATAGAAATAAAACATATGAATAAACACTTTAGGATAAATTCATAGTCTTTCATAAAACAGAATCATGTGTTGTCAATAGCAAATAGTTTATTTAAATAATATTTTTAGAATAGTTCATGCTAGAAAAAGTAATATTGATAGTATCTTTCTATGACAGGTATTTGTCCTTATCAAAATTTATGTTGATAAGCCAACCATGTCATATCACAACGAATATTTTTTTCCTTAAGGCTGTCTTAAATATCTACCTTCAAAATTTAATGAAAGGTTCCTAATTCCCAATTAGCCTCTTATTGCTGATGAGGGCAATATTGCTTTATGCATATTAGATTTCAGTACACATTTGCCTTTTGGCATGTTAACTAATTTAGAAATAATGTAACCGACAATCAGGTTCTTTAAGTGGAATCTGCCTCTACACATTCAACTTGCAAGTTTTACTGGCTATAAAATTTTAAGCAAACAGCATAATGCTGTTTACTGGGGAGCATCTAGCGGACTTGGGGATTTATCCTATTGAGAGGCAGCTTTGTCGGGTCCTGTTCCTCCAGTTCCCGCGGGTCAGCAGTCAGCTCTGCGCCTGTACCACACAGGATTCGTGCAGTTTCTGTCCTTCAGCAGTTGACTTATTTCTGTTAGCATACTTCCCTCAGAGTTCACCCATGCTGTCCCATTTCCGTCATTTAAAAATGGTAGGATTTTTAAAATTATTAAAAGTTTTAAAAGGTCGTAAAAGTGTGGGAAGGTAGGAAGCAAGCAGAAAACCCACAACTCGGATGATGTGTTTAGTCTGTTGGTGATAGTCGACCTATCGGATATGTGAGCTCTAAAGTGGAGATCCCAGGGTAAGCTTTGGGTGACACCAGGGGACTCAGAGAGCTGGTGAAGGTGACGGGAGCCAGCAGGACTTCCAAAACCCCCCTTGAGTCTCTCAGGCTTTGAGAACACTTGTCTTAGACAGGTAAAGGATGACTTGGTTTCTTTTTTTTCTTTTTGGCAACCCAATAGCACTCCTAGTCTTAGCTTAGCACAGAGGTTTGCCAAGATAATTGTGAGGAGTAGCGTTTAACCCACAGGTGAGGCATATATTACTAATATGCAAATACCCTCATGCATACCTAATAGCAACAGTCTAATTTACTTCGATCATGTTGAATTTAAAGTCTTCGAGCAGATGGGATTACTTCATTAGGCTCCGTTTGCCAAAATGTATACATTTAATTTACAGATGATTTTCAAAACTCATGCTTGAAGCATTCTTGAACTAGGTAATTACCAAGTTCTTTTTGGACCACTGTTCTGGAAGCATACTTTCTGTTCCAGGTGATATTTTATCTTTAAATTTTTATGTTCATGATAAAATTTAAACCAAAAATAAAAGGGAGGAGACACACCTTAAAGTCCTTCAAAGGAACTAAACATATTTCAAGCCTAGGTAGTAGATTTTTAAGTTGCATTTGCGAACTGAACTATAAAAACCTACTTTGACAGGATCACACTTCTCAACTAAAATACCATGATTAAAAGGACGAAAACATCTTGTATACTGTAACAAAAACTTCCTTGTAATGACAGAAATGCGAAATTTTTGCAATAATTGTTTTGATTGGATTAATAATGTAGCATGCTAATCACTGCATTGGTTTAATTTCCGGCTCAATGTTAACTGTGTAGATAGGGTTCTGGCAGGATATTTTTAAACCCCACAGATTCCGTCCATCAGATCATCTCCCTGCATAAATTACACAAATTGCTTATTCAGTACATTAAGCTGATTGCAGTGTAAATTCTCCAAAGGCCATTAGTGTGGGTCGTTAGCATACTATCTCATTCCTTAAGTCCAATTTACACCTTACAAGTTTCTAATAACTACACACTGTGCCTCCTTCCTCATCCCCCTACACACACACACACACACACACACACACACACACACTCACAGACACACATACACACTCACACACACACTCACATGCACGCACGCGCACAAAACACTCACATGCACACACACACACACTCACACACACTCAGACACACACTCACACACTCACACACACAACACACACACACTCACACACACTCACATGCACGCACGTGCACACAACACTCACATGCACACACACACACACTCACACACACTCAGACACACACTCACACACTCATACACACACTCAGACACACACACACTCACACACACACACTCACACACACACTCACACACACTCACACACACTCACACACTCACACACCTCATACACACACTCACACACACACACTCACATACACACACACTCACAGCACACTCACACACACTCACACACACACTCACACACTCACACACTCATACACACACACTCACACACACACACACATACACACTCACACACACACTCACATGCACACACACACACACACTCACATGCACACACACACACACACACTCACACACACTCACACACACACTCACACACTCATCACACACACTCACACACACACACACACACACACACACACACACTCACACCTCTTCTTTCTAAGTGTACTTCCTTCCCTGTCTGCTTTACTGAACATATTTCCTACGACAGAACTCGGCAAACATTTTGGTACAAGCTCAATTAGAGGGCATCTCCTAAAGCAATCAAGTGCTGCATCTTGGGTTTGTCTCTTTGATATTGGAACAGACGTTAATGAAATTACTACGCTCCAAGCTACCACGAAGGGGAAGTAAACAGAGATGGAACAATACGTCCCTCTCTTTCTGTGTACACCAGCTCGAAAGTTCATTTTCGTGCCTCGTACTGTAGTCTTTAGTGGTTTCAAACTTGTAAATATTTCTGAAGGCTCTCGCCAGCAGCCCACGGGGCTGAGCTGTGCTAGGAGACCCTCTTCCGGAAGGGGCAACTGGCCCTCCAGTTACCAGTTGTGCAGGTGAGCATTTCATCTGGGTTGGGACAGATGCCAGAAAGTGATAAAGGTCCACGGTTTCTGAAATGACAGCGGTCCTTCCTTGGACGTAGCTACCTAGAATGGCTAGGTCAGCAGTTTCCAACCTGTGGATCTGGACCAGAACCCTTTCCCAGGGGTCTTCTAAGACGGTAAGAAAACACAGATATTTACACTAGGATTCATAACAGTAACAAAGTTACAGTCACTAAGTAGCAAGCGGAATAATGTTCTGGTGGGGCATCACCACAACAGGGGAACTGCATTAAAGGATGGCAGCATTAGAAAGGTTGGGGACCACTAGGCTAGACAGTGGTAGCGAAGATGGGCTGAGTTTGGAGACAGTGAGACAGAGACTGAGAGGAGAGAGAGGAGGCAGCAGACTAACCTTCAGCACTGTGCTGGACAACGCCTCTCACTAATCTGAGGGGTAGGAGTGGCTATGCGAACTGTTTGGGAGGTGATGGCATGCTGAGTTGCCAAGCAGCAGGATGCTCAGTGCTAGCGAGTTCACTCTTCCAGCTTCTGATTTCTAGAACGTCTATTCTGTTGAAGAAGATCAGTAGTTCAGGCAGCCATACCGTTGACACCCACAGTCATGGAAGTTGGAAAGGCTGTGAAATCTGGAGAGCAGAGATCATTTAGACCTTCGTTTGGGGGTAATGAAGGTGCAAATGGCTTGGTAAGGAGGTGTGCTTGGGGTGGAGGGGGTCACTGAACGGCGTGTGAAAATATTGCTCCTTGGGTATAAGAGCGCTGTCTCAGTTATTTTGTTGTTGTTGTTGTTGCAGTGGGGAACACCACATCCAAAAGCAATGAGGGAAGCAAAGGTTTACTTACATCTCACAACTCAAAGGTAGCACACTGTCACTGAAGGAAGTCAGGGCAGGAACCAGGAGGCAGGAGCTGAAGCAGAGATCACAGAGAGTGCTGCTCCCCACTTTACCTTTCCTGGCTCAGGCTCAGCCATGAGCATATACAGTCCAAGAGCATTCGCCCAGGGTGATACCACCTGCAGTGGGCTGGCCCCTCCTACGTCAGTTAACAATCAGGAAAACAAAAATGCCTCATAGACATGACCACACTGGCTGGTCTCAGCTAGGCTAGGCTCACAACCCAAAATATAAGAGATTCCCTCTCAAGTGTGTCAAGTCTTGACAGCCAAGGTTAGACATGGCTAGGAAAAGGTGGGGAGGACAGAAAGAATGGCTTTTTCTTTCTCAAATGCACTGTAAAAACTGGATTCCCCTCGCCAGGAGCAATTACGGGAGGATGAGTTACAGCTGGAAAGAACTTTCTTTTGTTGGAGGCACATATGCAGTACAGTCTGTGCTGCACTCTCTACACCGATCGACTCCACAATCTGGGATCTAGTCTTCGTGTCACATATGAGCAAACCCCGTGCTGCAGAACATTTGGGTAGAAACAGGAATGAAACTCGCTTCCGTCTGTCCCAAAAGCCTCTTGCTGTGTTTGTGTCCCCAGAGCGCTTTAGTGGAGAAGCGTCTTCTCTTTGAAAAATGAAGATACGCAGATTGCTACGGTCCAGCAGGCATTCTCAGTCCATTTCTTTAATGCTAAAAATAACATTAGGGGAATTCTGCTCCTTCGACACACGCCCTGTCACCGTTACGCTACGTCTCCTTGAAGACTGAGAAATGACAGGCCTACCCATGGTGCACTTAACTCTTTGGATCCATGAGTTAAAATAATCCTTCTTTAAGTTACTTTTGTGTCAGGTGTTCTGAGTAACGAGCAATGTAATCAATGCAAGGGCCAATGTTTGCTTCCACCCCTGGTGACACTAATTCAACTCTACATACAAGATGACGGTAGAGATTAACGTGGGTTAGGTCCCAGTCCAGTGGTCGATCCTCATCTGCGTGGGGTGGGGAGATAGAAGACAAAAGAAGTAGCAAAACAGGGCTCAACAACACGGTAACTACATGCTGACCAAATGCTCGGCAAAGCAACATCCAAGGCTCTTAGTCTTGGCGTTTTCAGTCCATGTTCCCTGGCTTCTGACTTGACATCTAGGCTTGTAGTGGTACAGATTTCCACAATGAAGGACAGAGCATATACATCGCATTGCAGACAGATTCTGTCAGAGGAAGTGTGCTTGGGTAAGGAACAGCTTCCCAGTGACCTTCCAGCTAGGGTCCATCCCCTCAAGTTTCACCAAGTTCCAAAACAGTTCTACCACATGGTGGATAATCCTACATACAGTACTTGAGCTCCAGAAGAGAATCTTGAAATTTTGAAATCTTGAAAGGCTGAGAAGTCTTGACGTTTTTATGTTTTTTTTATATTATTATTATTATTATTATTATTATTATTATTATTATTATTATTATTACTGGCTTTTAGAGACAGGGTTTCTCTATGTAACAGCCCTGGCTGTCCTAGCACTTCCTTTGTAGACCACGCTGGCCTGGAACTCACAGAGATCCACCTGCCTCTGCCTCCCGAGTGCTGGGATTAAAGGCGTGCAACACTACCACCTGGCTTTATTTGTACTTACAATTGCGAAGACTTTTATGCGAACTCACATTTTTCACATAAGCCCTTGCTACTACAGCCATTTCATAAATCTGAAAATAAAAAACATAAAGGTGGAGTGTCATCTTTCCACTGCTTTTGTCCATGCTATTTTATCGCCCTGTTAAGCTGATTATGATGCTTGATTTAATCAGTAACTGTCATCTAGCTTCCAGTTGGCCATTTCCCTGAGTTCCTAAGATCTTGGAGGACTGTCCAGGAAAGCTTAAGAACCAGGAGGTTTTTTCACTCAACTCTTTAAGCTCTGTACATATTTAGATTTCTTTTGAACTATAAAACTTTTAGAATTATAATTCTTTTGCTGTGTGTGCACAAAATTAGCTGATGTTTGAAATAACAGCTATGTGATGGGTGAAATTGGGTTGTATTGTTTTGGGAACTTATTTTAAAGCTATTGAATTTAAGTAAAAACTGAAATTTGAGACTTTAAATACTATATATATATATATATCATACATATATGCATATGTATCTGTAAATATACATATGTGCATACATATATACATTTGCAAACATATATGTGTACATATATATTCACACATTTGTATGCATATGAGAGAGGGGGGTTTCTATCTTGATGTGAGAGAGCAATAAAATCATGTCACATTTCTAGTATTTAAAATCAGGTGATAATGCTTCCTAGTCTACAGTCAAATACATGTCATCTGTACTAACTCCCAGTCTCCCTAAAAGTAAAATCAGCTGCAATTAAGGTCATATGTCAGCTTTTAGAAGTTTTATGAAGAGCTGCATAGCTATAACATAGTTTCAATGATTTGTATTTCAATATACAGCCTATCTTTGGTGCTGTTTTTGTAAGTCAATACATTTGTAAGGGAAGACAAGGATGTTTGCTCATCATCCTGTAACACTAGGTAAGATTAGACTTCTTATATTAAAGGCAGCACATCCTGGGGAGGGTTATCTGCACTTCTAATTTGAAAGCAATGGGGACAGAGCAGCATTGGAGGAAGGAGTCCCTTCCTTGATTACCAAGTTCCCACCCACTCATCTCCAGGGCCAATGATAACTCAGGCTTCACTTACCTCCTTCCTTCTCATCTCCACTGGAGATCCCCTTTCTCTGCCAATTCCCGGGGATCCCTTTTGTGATCTCATAGAGGTAGCCATTCAGCCTTTCCCAGTGGCCTTGGGTTTGGAGAGGCAAAAGCCCAGGCCATGGCCTTCTTCTGATCCATAAAAACGTATCAAGTGACGATGCCTCCTCACAGTGACTTTAGAATCAAACCTCCCAGCTGGGGTGTGACTCTTCAGCGCTATCTGCCTATGAGAGAGAAAAGAACATTATCTGGTAAATAAAGCCCTCACTGAAATACCAAATAGAGGCGGGTTCCTTGCATTTGAGCAGAGCTCTTTGAAATGCAGCTGCATGCCTGATTCCTGGGCTGGATGGGCCAGATTCCTGCATCTCCCTCCCTCCTGGGGACCACTTGCTGTTTCAGGCCACCTCACTTCCAAGGATGAGAGGAAGGGTTGTCAATGACTTGACACTTTGCAGTTCTGCTGACGACTACTGGGTTGTTATTTATGCTTTGAAGGGCAGCACTCAGGGGGCTGCACCGTGCTCGCCGTCTGTTGTCTGTCCTGTCATGCTGTCATAAAAAACAAAATCATATTTGGGAAGGAGCGGGAACCTGGTGCTTAGAGGTTGCTAAGGGAGGGGAAAGCTGGCCCAGGAGCCTGGCGCCTCAGCCCCTACTGGCTATGCAGAGGCTGTAGCTGCATTGCAAATGGAAGGCTGCCATTACGTAAGTTGTGACAACTTAGTTATGGCTCTTAAGGTCCCAATCTCCCATCTCCAGGTCTTGACAGGGCATGGCTCAATATCTCTAGCAGAGCGACAGTCAGAAACAGGAACCAGATTCACCAGGCAGCGAAGACAAAATAAGGATTGCCCAAATGTTAGCGGTGCGTGGAAATAATTCTTGGTTCTCAGAACTTGAGGTCTCTGAGCTGTCACCCAAGCCCACATTAGACACACTGAAGCCAGAGGCTGCTTGTCAGGGCCTCAATTAGGAGACAGAGAACACAACAGGAGAATGTAATTCTGGGTTAGAAGCACCTGAAAGATAGGGAAGACAGCATGTGGGAAGTGAATCTGTGCTTCCTGGTTTGAGGTTAGGAGATAAGGGTTGAGTCCCAGGAAGAGATCGCAAGGAAAGCTGGACCACAGTGTGCCATACCTGGAGGGCACCCAGATTCTAGTCACATGACAGACTGGACATTTTGAAACAAAGACCAAAGCTGGTGTTGATGCCGGGGGACCAAACCCTACAAGACTCCTGGAGCTGCAAAACAAAGCAAGCACAGATTCCAGGGCGCCAGAACCTTGTGCTGCTGATGAGGCTTGTCAATCACCCCTGGCCTCCGGTCATCAGGGCGGGTCCTGGGGACATGGAAACCACCGCGGCCTTCAGGATGAGGCGTCCCTGATGAGAAGGGAAGGAGGACAGAGAAGCAGAGGGGTCCCTTGGCCAGGCACCAAATGCTGGAAATTGGCATCAGCTGCCTGAGTGGCTTCCTCCCACACACTGACCTCATTGAAACGCAGAGGCAGAGCCGCCTTCAGAAAGCTGCTCTGAAAATGCGAGTAGCTCGTGTTTCCACTTACCTTCAGATGCTCACTCAGACCTGGTCTTGCATACTCTCATTGCAAATCTCCACCACCCCGTTACTGTAATGGCTAATATCTCAGAGTGTTGGCATTGTGAGTCACTAATGGTGTTTGCCACCCTTGCTTCCTTTCATCACGGGGTGAAAAGCATCTGTCAAGAAAACCAAACCCCTGGCTTGCTGCAACCTGCCTTGCAGCTTCATACATCCTCTATTCATCGGATTGACGGCTAAAGAGCCTGGCACTGACAGTTCTTAATAAAGAATCTGAGTGCTGCATGGAACTTCCGATATTCAGATGCTTGCATTTCCTGTGGGCCAGCCTGAAAGATCACGCTGTCCTCTCCTCCTTCTGCTTACAGTGGTCCTTCTGTGAGTTAAGCAGGAACACGAAGTGGTCAGCTCCATCAGAAGAGCCAACGCACCCAAAGAAGCAGCTGCTGCCTGCTGGTGCCCCCAGCCCGTCGCCCTGTTCTGTGTGCCCACCCACAGGGACCTAGGATCTGATTATACCCTTCCATCATGGAGACACTGCTGTTAGACCCTGGTGCCAGAGCTTCAGTTCAGAGCCACTCAGGTTTCTTTTGCTGTGTTAAAACTTCATAGCCAAAAGCAACACGGGGAGAAAGGGGTTAATTCAGCTCACAGTTTTAGGGAACAGTCAGTCCCTGAGGGAAGTCTGGGCAGGAACCTGGAGGCAGGGGCTGAGGTGGAGGAGGCCATGGAGGGCGCTGCTTACTGGCTTGTTCCCCAAGATTTGCCCAGCCTGATTTTTATATGTCCCTACTCAGGGGTGGCACTACCTACAAAGGGGCACACACACACACACACACACACACACACACACACACACACGGTCAATCACTGATGTAGAACAGGCACAGTAGGCTTGCCCACAGGCCAATCCGGTGTCCGGTGGGGGCATTTTTTTTTCCATTTGAGGTTCCCTTTTCTCAAATGATTCCAACTTGTGTCAAGTTGGCATAAAGCTAGCCACCGCAGACATTTTCTCTGGTTTATTCCCTTTAGAGCCATATTCCCCCAACACTTAGCTAAATCTAAAGATTCGGAAGTAAGTTTAAGTGGTTGCCACCTCTTCGAGGGTTTTTCCGAGTGACTAGGCTGCAGCCCTGCACGCGCTCTCAAGCACTTGCGGGCCCATAGAGGGAGCAGAGGAGGCGGCAAGCCTCCCTCCATCAGCATCTCTACTTCATTCTCCGTGGCTGAGAACGCAGGCTGTGGGTGTCGCAATGCGAACACAGGCTCCCCGATTATCCTAACCTTGCTTCTGAGGCCCAAAGTGAGGCAGACAATTAGAGGAGAAGCCCCTTCGTCCCTTCGGTGCCCGAAAAGCTCGGTGCTCCCTTCGGTGCTCGAAAAGCTTGGTGCTCCCTTCGGTGCTCGAAAAGCTCGATGCTCCCTTTGGCACATCTTTTTCATCCTCCATCAGTATCTTAAATTTGTCACCATGCTCTTCGGCAAAGCATGCTTCTGTATTCTTTTGAACCTCTCAGTCTGTGTCATCGCGACCCAGGTTCTCACACGCCTGGCCTGGCTGAATTGGAAACTGCTTTATCCTAGTGATGCTCCCTCCGTGTGCCTTCTAATTCCTTATGACCATGACTGAAGGAGAATGAGAGTTCCATCAACACATAGGCCACTGATGAATGGCGCCATGTGCTGATTAACGAAGTAAGACACAGGAGAACAATTTCCTTCCAGTACAAGGAAGTACTAAGCAAGAGAGATCTAGCTCTGTTCGCTGCCTCTCCATGCTGGACCAATAAGCCAGAGAGGTAGGCATGGGGGTGCAACAACAGGTAGCAAGGGTCTCCTAAAGTGGTTACAGGAAGTTAAAAATTAAATGAATTAATAAAAATTAAATGGACTGAAAAATTAAATATATAAAAATTAAAATTAAATAAAACAGTTGGTCATTAAATCCTCAGGTCGGGAGTCTGTGTTAGATGGGCATTAATGATTCCGAGTAGCAGCCCTGTGTGGGACAAAAGATCTCTATCTCTCTTGTTAGTGTCCGGCCTTCTTGGCTTACTCTGTGGAAAGTGCTTTCTTAGATCTCCGGTGATGCAGCCTAACAGACATAATAAGCAGCTCTGGGCTCTGCAAACTGTGCTTCCTCTCAGGTCACTCACCGAGTTTCCCCAGCTATTGGGCTATTGTCCAGACATAACACTGTATCCACATTCCCAAAGCCTGCACATAAGTTATGCCTTAATTTTTAAAAAAAATTCCTTGAGAATTTTATACAGTATATGTATTTTTACCGTAGTCTATCCCACCCCCAACTCCTTCCAGATTCTTCCCCACTTCCCTGCCCATCTGATTTCCTATTCATGCCTGAAACTGATCTATGCCCTGGCTTCTTGATATGCCTTCCTGAGATTCCCCACCTCTGCCCAGCTCTGGGAGTAGTAATTTGGTAACTAGGGGTCTTCTTAAGAAAGCGCAGAGAGTGGGAGAGGTGCTCATGCTATGTGAACCTGTTGCATGGGAATAGTGGTGTTTGTGGAATACCAGGTTCTGTGATGGGCGTGGTACACACCCGACAAATATGCTTCTAACTTTATTATTGGTATGAGTGTCTTAGCGTCCTTACCAGATTCCTACTCGCTAATGTGCCTCACTCCCAGAAAATACTCATTCAGGGAATTCACTACATCATTACATATAGTATATCATTGTAATCAATAACTGGAAAATGAATAGGCCAGTAACCATCAGTAATTTGTGTCATTTAATGATACCCATATGCAGGCCCTGCCTATCTGTAGCAGAGGCTGTTAGTCAACCGTGATGCCACGATACCCACTCAGGTCTGTCTTGCCATATTGGGCCAGGCTGGTGCCATAATTATCCCCACCCCCAAACTCTAGAGACCAACTCCAGCTTGCCACTAAGGCCCTTCTGAAGTGAGCATGCTTACAGGCCCTTCTAGAAAACGCATTCTACCGTAGAGTAGGTAGAGGGAAGTTGGCTTTGGTCCATGATTTAACTCCCATGTGTGCATGAAGAATTTGTCTTGTATTATATAAGCAGGCATACAGCAAAGAGGAAATGCATTCCTGAAAAGCCAGCTGTTTCTACATCGATGCATTTGCCCACCTAGTCCTCTATATGTAGCCTCTTCCTACACTGTGGTGATAATAGAAGCCATGATCTGATGAATCTTGATGTGAGACTGTGAGGATGTCTATCTTACAGTTTTCATGTGTGCGTGCCTGTGCGTGTGTGCGTGCCTGTGTGCATGTGCGCACGTGTGTGTGTGTGTGTGTGGGGGGGGGTCTTTTGAGTTGTCCCTGCTCCTGGCTCACTCCACTGTAATTCTGAGCCTGAGATAAGATGTAACTTTCCCCAGAGGGTATCTTTGGCGTCTTCGTCTTCGCTCTCCCTGGTCTTAGCTACTTTGTAGCTGTCAGCAGCAAATGTTTGAAGGATTTCCTTTGTTTGTTGAGACAGGACCACGGACACAGAAACGTGAGAGAGTCTGATCAGATAGAGCGTGTCACTTCTCAACCAAAGGCAACATTCTGAGTTTAGGATTCAGAGTGACAATGAGGACCAACAAAGAGGCAGAGCCCCAGGCCACCTGGGCAGGGGTCTTTTTAGCTGCCTAAGAGTGCAATCCTCCCAAACAAGTATAGGAAGCTTGAGCAGAGAAGTGCAGCCATAGTGTTTGTGCACACATGACTGTGAAACACCCAGCCCTATGCTCCCTGGAGGGCAGAGGTTCTTAGCTACCCCAGCATCGATGGAACAAGTAGCTAACCAGGCTCAAGTACTAGAGAGCACAGGCTGAGGGAAGTCGTGTTAGACAACCTTGCTGCTGCATGGGAGATGCATTTGGATGATGTCCTTAGGTTCCCCAAGTTACAAATGCTGCATGCTCTGATGAATGTGTCCACGATACTTTGCTATATGGTCTCGAACTAGAGACTGTCTTCCTCAAAAGGTGCTGTGGGAGGAAACCGTCGGCATTTACACCATCAAAGAAGAAAGTCTCATTTTCAAACACAAGATGTACATTTACTCTGGTGACAATGTACCCTGCTTTGTGTCAATAAACTAACAGCCATGCTTTCCTTTCTAAACAGACCAGTGCTTTTGGATGCCCTTATTCAGACATGAACTTGGGGAGGGAGGCAGCACATCAGGACCGCCCGAGAGAACAAACACAGACATACTTGGAATCGGATTCTTCAGATCCCACGTCGGAAAACCTCGGCAATTCGAATTTCAAAGGAAAATGTGAAGAACTGAGCAGTCAATCCAGGTAAGAAACTCAAAGTACTTGAACCAGAAAGCAAACCATGTGGAATTCTAATAAGGCAAATGTATTACTGGTATGAGTTCACCATAATGCCATACTTAGTATCTCACAGAGTTAACCTGCTCCTCCCCCAAAATACTTACAAATACCTCTCTTCTGAATGTGCAGGCCACATGTAAGCAACAGAAAGGACATCTCAAATGACCAGCCCTAAAGGATTCCCTTTTATCTTGCAAACATTTTCGTTCTTTGGACTTATTTCATGGGTGAAACCCTTTGGCATGAGCTGAGGATTTATACCCCCAGATTCACATCAAGCTGTTCACTCAGACCAGTTGCTTGTCAATCACCTTTGGTCCACACCTGCCTGAGATACACATTCTGTCTCTCTTTACTCTCTATCCCTCAGTATCTTTTCTATCCTAAATATAAATGTATGATTCTCAGCAGCAATTTCCATTTTTTATGTATGCAATTGTTTTCTGAGGTGCTTCAAATGCAACCTGATTTGACTATTTTTTTTAACCCAAACAAACAATCTAAATAACATTTTTTCATCAAAGTACCTCATGGTCCTTACAACTGCAAACACAAAAATGTCAAGCATTAGGTGTGTAACTGAAAAGCATTTTAGAGCAGTGGTTCTTAACCTATGGGTCTCGCCACCTTTGGGGGTGGAACAACCCTTCATGGGGGCCGCACATTAGATAATGTGCATATCATATATTTATACTATGACTCAGAAACACAATTATAGTTTTAAAGTATAGTTATGAAGTACAGTTCTAAAGTGTAGTTATAAAGTAGCAAGGAGAATAATTTTATCATCGAGGGTCACCACAACATGAGGGACCATATTAAAGGGCCACAGAGTTAGGAAGGTTGAGAACCACTGCCATAGAGAAAAGTGACAACTGAGTGTTTTCTAAACCCCATGTCAGGCTGGGAGACCCTACCCTTACCAACTGTGATTGGCAGAAGGATCTATTCCTGGCCTCAACCTTCACAATTATGCTCTTCCTGGGAATGTACCCAGTGGGTGGAGTTCACTTAGAAAGCTGGGTCCATTCACACCCCGGGGTCCCAGGTTTATGCGTGTTCACTGGGAGAACTAAGCTCAGCGCACCACTCTCACGTGTGTGTTGCATGGCTGGACTACAGACTTGTCCTGTTTTCATACCAGCGGTTTAGAACACCTGCAGGACATTTCATTCTTGTTAAATAGCTGTTTTGGTTTCAGTGGCTCAGCATGCAATCACAACCCGGCCTCCTCCGAGATGCACGATCCCTCCGTGTGCGCAGGCACGCCTCTATTTCTGTCGCCATGCCTTGCGTTTTTATTATTTCCTGCACACCCACTCCCCCGCTGGAACCTCACAGGGTCTGCTTGTTCTTTGCGGCTCCCTCACACCCACGGTGTTTACGACACTGAGTAGCTGAGAGCCCCTGTGTTCCTCCTCCTCCTCCTGGATTGAAGGAGCGCACCACCACCACCACCACCACCACCCCCACCACCACCACCACCACCATCACCATCACCACCACCACCACCACCCCGCTTTCTTTTTGAAAACTATTTTCTCCAGAAACACGTGCATCCGTGTGCTTTCTTTCTTTTTGCTGCATTCTGTTGTATTTTTCCTAAGTGAAAGTTCACCTGGTCTCTCCCGTAAATATTTTAGACTTTCATCTTCAATGTCACGAGTCACAGAGACTAAGCAGGTCTCTGGACTGCGTTTAAAATTCTCATATCGTCTCTGAGGCTGGCTAAACCAGTTTTTTTTTTCCACCCAACAAACACAGGTGTGTTGTCATCCCATCTCAAACTCCTCATGGGGATTTTCCTCTGCTGACATTTAATCGGGCCCCTCACTATTTCTGAGGGGATTTGCAATTACGTACAACGAGCAGAATAGTTAGCGCAGAGAGAAAGAAGAGAAAAAACTTAGCTAATGCAAAAGTTTCAAGTGGCCCTTGATGGGGATGTCCTTCTGTGTATATCTATTTCTATTGGTTGATGAATAAAACGATGATTGGCCAGCAGTAGCCTGGCAGGAAGGGTAGGCGGGGCTAGGAGAATAGGAGAATGCTGGGTAGGGGCAGACAGGCCATGGACGTGAGGAAGGAGTAACAGACCCTAGTTTATCAAGTCCTATTTTGTGGGCTGTGGAAGCAGCTGCAGGGAGTGGTTTTGCTGCATGGTGCCTACCCTGAACTGTGGTGACATCATTTAGGGCTAATCCCTTCAGGTCAGGCAATCGTCAGACTACCACTGGCAATCCCAGTCTTGGCGTCACAGTTATCAGCCAAACAGTCACATGTGAGCGTATATAGTATATGTTAATTATATCAATCTTTGCAGTGAGGTCACTAGTAGTATATTTATTATGCCTCGGTAGTACAAAGTTTATTTGTGGTCACATATATATTAAAGGGTCACATTTTAAAACTGAATAGGATGTGCACTCCCAATGTCCGTAAGATTTACCTGTAGAAACTTTCACATATGCATGTTGCATTTACCTTTAAGACTCAGACTCACAGAATCATAGTAGGTAGCAACTGTTGAAAGTACGTATCTAGTTTATATGAAATGTATACTCTTGTTTCAGTTTAAAGGAAAATATTTATGTCCTTTATTCATGTTTTTTTCTGGGTAAGTAATGTTATATTCACCACGCCTTAAGTGGGGACAAACAGCTTCATGTGAATTTTTCACTTAGGTCTTACTCACTGCGTGGGCCGGATGGAAGCAGCCTTAATGCTCTTAACCCTTTATAGCTTCTTATAGTTCTAATGCTTTAGGCAAAACGGAGATTATTGTCATCACCACAGCTCTGCTGTTTGTACAGAGGACGCTGTGTTTAGGGAGTAGAGACGTCTTGGCTGTTGATCTGGGACCCAAACCTGTGTCACCCGATTGCAGCCAGCATGTTTCTGTCTCGTGAACTAAAAGCAGGACATGTCAACAATTGCTATAGTCTTGGTATCAAAGTCACCTGCTCCCTTCGAGCTAAACAATTTATATTTTATCGTCTTGTTAATTTCATTGTATCATTAGGAAAGCCCTGGCATTGGTATTTTTCTTACTCTTTTTTTTTTTTTTTTATTACATTGGCAACTGAAGGTTCAGAAACTGTAGGCTAAAGTCTTTAAAATGACACAGGCAACCCAGTAGAGAGGTTGGGGTTTGCGTCCATAAATTCCTGGTTTCAGATCCTAAGCATGTTCAGTTACAGACCAAGAGAGGACAGGCTTTGGAAAGGCCTGGCTGGGAATCCTCTGCCTGTTTTTATACTTCCAGCTATAAGTTTTAGGGTCGAATATGATGCAAACGTTTCTAAGTTGTAAAAACAAATTTCCTCTGGGGAGACTTCTGCTGAGAGCCCCCTGGGTATTTACTCTTACCTGTGGAGTACACAATGCAGAATTCCCCGCCTTAGCACGTTTCGCTCGAACATACTAAAGGCAGGATAGTAAAATTAGAACAATCAGAGGTCTTCACGGTGAACACGATTCCTATGGCATGCAGCTCACCCTGCATTCTCTGCTAGCTCTTCATCTCAAGTGTGAGGAGAGAATCTTACAGGTTTTTCTCATAACCCCCTTTGCTTCCCCAAAGCAGCATTCACCAAAGTATTAAATTCGCGCCACTGACAGCTCCTCCCTACACAGAAATTCCTGTCATTTTTCAGCCAGTACTACTAATTATGTTTTTTAATTTAGGAAGCTGAGAAAAGGCCACATTGTTTCCCCCATGCCTGCCATTTCATCCATTTATGTGCCCCTCGAAGGTCTGTGTCGGCAATAGAAAGGAGCCCGGGAAATTGCGATCGTCAGAGCAAACGGCACGCGATGGAATTGTCTGCTAATGACTGAGATAATAAACCGTGCTGCCATGAACCAGCTCGTTTCTTTCCACCTCTCAGATTAGCTGGAAGATAGCATACCTTCGATGGGGCCATTGCCCAACACATGTTAGTCAGTTTTCCCATATTAACCTTCCCTGTTAGCCTGTAGGTTTTCTTTAATGGACCAGGCTTCGTATTTGCTGCAGCTGTCCCCACCCACCCTGTCGGCAGTTTTGTTTGTTTTCGGACATTAGGCATCTACTCCCACCCTCCGCTCCACGTTGCCGCTGGCCCACAGCTCCTCCCTAGTCCATGAACCTTTTCTGGGCAATTCCAACCAACATGAAGAAACGAGGGTGCGTTTTATGCTTCTGTATTTCTGTCACCTAGAAATACAGGTCATCTGGACCTTAGCAGGCACTCGGCAAATGATGTAGACTTAACAGCTAACACATGCCTGAGGCTCGGTGGCCTTGGGAGGCAGAGTCAGGGAAGAAGCAGCTTCACCTGTCCTCAGCCCTTGGTCCTTTTGCTGTGTGTCACCCTTGAGTAGCTCATGTGTGTGTCTACATGTATCTGTGTGTGTCTACATGTGTCTACATGTACCTGGTCCCGCAGCCAATTAGCTCCAAATAAACACACAAAGACTTACATTAATTTATAAACTGTTGGCTGATGGCTAGGGCTTCTTACTGGCTAGCTCTCTCTTAATTATTAACTCATAACTACTAATCTATGTATTTCTACATGGCCTTATCTTACCAGAGAACATCTGTCACAGCCTATCTTCCCAGTCTCTACAAGGAGTCTCCTCTGGCGGCTTCTCTCCGAGTCTCTCCCCAGAATTCTCCTCCTCCCGTAGCCCCGCCTATACTTCCTGCCTGGCTATTGGCCGATGAGAGCTTTATTCATCAACCAATAGGAGAAACACGTATACAGAAGACCGCCCCCACCACATCTGCCCGGTGCTTTTCTGCACTGCCTTTTGTTCTTCTGGGAACTATAGATGCCGAGCAGGAGAGCCGGCGCTCTTGTCTTTGAGTTTGGTTTCATCACCGCTTTACGCTGTAGGTTCTTTAGTGCCTCTGAGCTAACTCGGTCAGTTACTGGCATTCATGCTCCTCTCAGTCTCTGCTGCTGTAAAATATGAGAGAGCTCACATATTTGCATTTTGATTTAGGGCTTATATTGACAGATATAAATGTCGATAAAGGCACAGCCTGTGGCCTGGCCCGGCATGTAGCAAAGACTCCTGGGGTAATAATTCCATACCTTTTTTTTTTCCCTATCTTTATACAACCTGCTGCCTTTAAACCCTTACAATTGGCCTAGTTACAGGTCCCATTTAACACTCGTCTTGGGACCAGGAGGAACTTAGATCTTCACTTACTTGGTTGGAAAAGAACATTCAGCATCTGTGACTAAATTAAGCCCCTTAATCAAGGAATCCATGATCACTAACTTCTTCAGTGTAAGAATGAGAAGACCAAAGCAAATAACCATGTCCCCATTGACCTCATTGGAGGTAATGCTGTGCTGTGTGGTGTTCCCTCGTCCCTCTGCTTGTTCTTCCGTACCACAGCTTGCCCAGTGTTGAACTGGCTGAGTGTGAGGCCATGACCACAGCTGGAACCTGAAATTAAAGACCCATTCATTCCATCATCATTTATCCTTGAGGTAAACATCTGGTACCATTCAAACTGCAGTGATACAGCTGCAAACAAAACCATCAGAAATGTATGTTATTGTCCTTGTTAGGAATAAGAAATTTAGCCTAGCTGTTCAGAGGCAGGACAGGGCCAGAATTAAGGTGATGGGTTTAGTCACCGTGAACCAGACAGTGATGGCCATGTTGGTGATCTTTGCTGCCAGCGGTGGGTGGGCACTATCGCTGCAGAGAACAGCAGAGATGAAGAAAGGGCCAAGAAGAGGTCACAACTGTGACAAGGGGTGTGGAAAAGTCACATGGGGTGAGGGTGGGGTAAAGGCCTGAAACACTCTTCAGCTCCCTATGGCAGAGGCCCCAAGACCATGCTTAGTTGGGAGACACTAAGGGGAGGTATCACAGGATCTGCCTGCTGACTCTGCAGATCAGCAGGGAAACAAACCCTCAGCTGGGTGCGATGGAGGGCTTCACCCCTCACCAAGCCCCAGGGACTCCGTCCTTGAGTACATGCTGGGCAGCCATGTTGTTCTTCAGAAAACCTCAGTCGTGCAGAATGTTCCACAGCACTCCGTGTCTGTCAGTCAGTCCTGCAGAATGCCACACAGCACTCAGGGTCTGTCAGTCAGTCCTGCAGAATGTTCCACAGCACTCCGTGCCTGTCAGTCAGTCCTGCAGAATGCCACACAGCACTCAGTGTCTGTCAGTCCTGCAGAATGTTCCACAGCACGCAGTGTCTGTCAGTCAGTTCTGCAGAGTGCCACACAGTACACAGCATCAGTCAGTTAGTCCTGCAGAATGTCTCACAGCACTCAGTGTCTGTCAGTCAGTTCTGCAGAGTGCCACACAGCACTCAGTGTCTGTCAGTCAGTCCTGCAGAGTACCACACCCCACTCAGTGTCTGTCAGTCAGTCCTGCAGAGTACCACACTGCACTCAGGGTCTGTCAGTCAGTCCTGAAGAATGTTCCACACAGCACGCAGTGTCTGTCAGTCAGTCCTGCAGAATGCCACACAGCATTCAGAGTCTGTCAGTCAGTCCTGCAGAATGTTCCACAGCACGCAGTGTCGGTCAGTTAGTAAGATCCTGAAAGAGGCCTTCCTGGCCTTCTCATCAGGCAGTTTCTAATTTATTGTGGGTCTCTGGATTGCTGGTGCCCTGCCTTGGCCAGAGCTCTTGGTGATTAAGTTCTACAGAACACCCTGTTCTAAGGCATGCATATTTCCTTTTGCAAAGCAAATATTGGTGTTCCTGGAGCCCCAGAGAGTAAATCCACTGTCTGGGCACCAACAGGCATTTCTTCTCACCTTCATACCCAATCTGGCTTTAAAATAATCTCTTGCCATTCGTTTGCATCGTAAACTAGGGATGGTTAACATGATCTTCTCATTATAAAAAGCAGTACTTGTTTACTAGAAGAAAATTAGAAAATATAGATGAGTAAATTTAAACATCAGCCCAGAGAGATGGCTCAGCATTTAAGAGCACCATCTGTTCCTCTAGAGGACCCTGGCTCAGTTCTGCCACTCATATGATAACTCACAACTGTCTATGACTATAGTTCCAGGACACTTCTAGTCTCCATGGGAAGCAGGCACACATGGTGCTCAGGACATGAATGTGGGTGCACAGGACACCACACAATAAACTGTAAATAAAACATAAAACAATAATATACAGACCTTCTCTGTCCCGCAGCCTAACTGGCACAGACCAAAGAGTATTGTTAGAAGTCAATCACTTCTCATTCCTATTCTGTTATTCACCTCTGCAAACTGAAGTTATTTCTGCCAACGACCTTACATCTTCCGTGTCTACATCGTTATGCTAGGTGGAACCTCTGTCTTCACAAAACTTGTATAAAATGGTTTTATTCTGCAGCAGCTCTTACACCTGAGAACACATTACAGGAGACCTGGGGGTTGTAGCTAAGTCAGCAAAGTACACACATGTGAGGACCTGAGTATAGACGCCCAGCACCCACATTAAAGTCTGGAGCAGCAGGACACCTGTAACCCCAGTCCTGGGGGTGTGGAGCTTTGAGGATCCTTACGATTCATTGGTCAGCCAGCCTAGGCATTCTGTGGGCTCCAGGTTCTCTCCAGTGAGAGACCTTGTTGCAAAAAATAGGGTGGAGAATGACTGAGGAAGATATCCAATGTCAACCTCTTGCTTTCAAATACAAGTGCACTCATGAGCATGTTCACACAGCAACACACACGCACACGCACACATGCAAGCATGCATGCACGCCCCAAAGGATGCATCAGAAATCTGTTTGTAAATAAAAACCAATGTATCAGATGTATCGTTTTTATCAGCTGTGTCCTGTTGTGTGCATGGATGTATTTTGTCCTCTCAACCTCCTCCTCCATTGACAGGTACTTTGTCATGTTTTCCCCATGGAGAACATGTTCACCCATGCTTGTCTTTGACGGGCATTTCATACTGTCATATTTCTGAACTTTTGATCAATGTTTATCTTCAAACCAAACACACCTAGCTACTAAGTTAATGCCACAGGTTCCTTGATTAAGTTCCAAGTTCTGTAAATGCATAGAGCAATGTCAAATTCACAGACACACAGAGACATGGGAAACTGCCACATTACTTAGTATTGGCTCCTCACTCCATCTCTCACCCCAAAACACGCCATCCAAATTTTCCTCACTTGGTTTCCACAGCACTGTGCCCCGGCCTGAAAACTCCAGTTCCTACTGTGTTTTCTGTAAGGAACTTTGATAGTACATTTCCTGAAATCTTGATGTAGCCTTGCTCCCGCCCTCCTCCCCCCATACACACACACACACACACACACACACACACACATAGAAAACTCATACTTCCTTCTTCACCTCCGTGTTGCAGCCATTTTCCCAGCAGTGTGCGGGCCCTCATGAGAAGCCTTTAGGTGAGAGGAACCATCTTGACAGAATACAAACAGAGGGCAGGAAAATCTAAAAGAACATTGCATAGACTTGAAGAATTTACCTACAATAAGTGTCCTGCCATGTGTATTAACACACATTCTGACTTTATTCGCTACTTTCTTTACTTCTAGAACAATGGTCAGCAAACGTCTCCTCTAAAGAACCAGATGCTTAAATACTGTGCTGTCGCTGTTCAACTCAGCCATTGTCATGAAAGTAGTTGCAGGCAGGAAGTATGCTTGTGTTCTGGTAGGAATTGATTTGTGGATCATAGGTTGTCTGATCCCTTTCTGAAACTGTCTGGTGTGGCTTCGCTCACACAAGTTGCATTCAGAGTCTAGTCCCATGCCCTTTTCAACAAAAATACATTACCCCCCTTGCCTCTTATGAGGAGACATAGACATCTAGTCTACCTCATGCGCACAGAAACGGTGGCCACGGATACTGCCCCGCATGGAGGCCACACACTGGAGCAGAGGAGGGGGGCGATAGGGGACAGTGCTGGGGTAGTAGCGGGTGCTGCCTCCTTTAGGGAGGTGCAGGTGGGTGAGAGTCCAGCACTAGCTGCCACCACAGCAACCCCATTCATAGAAGTTCCTGGAGGTTAGTCGCAGTACCTAGAGCTGTGGCTATGTGCAAGATATAGTCCCCGTTTCAGGAAAAACTACTGGTGACATAGTAACGGACACAATATCCTTCACTAAACCAGAAACTATCCATGGCATGTCACTGGCCTTGTCAATGCCAGCATTTCCACTAGCTGTCCACAGCAGATCCTTCCTCTAGCAAACACAACAATGTCTTCCCTATGATCTAAGAGGTCGAGTCCCAACTGGAACGCTTCAAGGGAGCTTCCGCAGTTTGGGCTCAGTGTGATAACCCGTCTGTGTGGGGCTCCAGTCAGATCCAGCCCACTTGCCCAGTTCATGCCTGAGAGGGAGTGTGGCTTGAGAAACGGCAGGTAAAGACTCTAAGGAAAAGACAGAGACACCACAGAGTCAGGAAGGAAATCTAGTGAATACTGGACACCCCAAGTCTATTCTTCAACATTCTTAAATATCCCATCCAAAAAGGGGAACGTGGCAAAGGACTTCTTTATCATATACAAGGAACAACAGATTTTCTTCTCTCCAAACACTTGGTAACCACAGCTTAGACTAAATTTCTCCTTATCCGGCCTTGAGGGTCAAGAGTAGCCACACCTCAGACCAAGTGTGCTTCTATTTAGATAAGACATCCACAACCAAGATCAAACATCCTACAGTAGCCATGCCTTAGTTCTTTAGGGCTTATGACTTTAACCTTGGGAGACCAAGGACAGTTTTGAACTCTCTGACCTTAAGTCAAGATGAGGCGGAGCCGTCTCCGTGGGCCTCCGGCAGCTCCCCCCACCTCTGCTAACCTAACCCTCCATGCACAGTATAGGCATTTTAGCCTAAGTAGTTGATATGCCTACTCTGGTCCCCACCACCACCACCAAGGCCTCTGGTGTCTATGAAGGAAGAGTAGGCATTGTGTCTCCTGAAGGCGATCGGTGGTACAGAAGAAGGCCTACATTTACTGCCCGAAGATTTAACTTTGTGTCCTAGTTTCACCCTCTGTGTCTAAGAAGGGGCAAGTGGCCACTGTTTTGAGCCTTGATTTCCATATTTATAAATTTTGAAAGTCGTTGTGGAACTAGAATAAAGCTAAGTGAAGGGAGAGCCTAGAGGCCCTTAAACATCTAGACTTCTCAGTGTCTAAACCGTTCACAGAGTTTAGCTTGGGTATCTCCTTAGCCATGTAACCATTTGGAAGTGGAGCTCATGGAGATGTATCCTCGATTAATTAAAATGACTCTAATGTTTTTAAATGCTGCCAAATAAAATTGATATTTTAAAATAGTTTTCTAAAATCTCATCAACATCATGTAAGGCAGACACGCTTCTATTTTTAAAAATTCTGTGTCATAGATCTAGACTTTCACCAGCATAGACTGCAGAGGGATGTTGTCAGAGGCTTTTAAGTCAATCCTGAACGCCACCAAATTTATAAAGTCGAGGGGGGAATCCCCTAAGATACCCAATACCAGGTGAGTGGAGCTGAAATTGTTCCTTTCCCCCTTCTTTAGAAAATGACGACCCTGTGACACAGAGCACAGGGGTTGCTGTCACCCAGCATCTCACATTGACCATTGGAAACTTTTCGCTGCTTAAGTTTAAATCCTCTCTCTATAGTTCACACTCTTTCCTAGAAGAATGTAAATGAATCCTGGAGATACATAAAGATGCACAGGGAATCTAAAGAAGATTAGATGCATCGGGTAATTCATGGCAGCCCTTTCAGTGCTTAAAAACATGTTGTTTAACTAACTGCCCAGCCCAATCCACTTAGGCATGCTGTAAGTCATATGCCTCGGGTTGGACCCTGGAACTCGGGTGTGTTGAAGATTCACCCTGTAACGCAGAGCTGGAACTGAGGCCTAGGTATAAAGCCAAGCGTTCCGGCACCTAGTTTCTGCCCCCTGCTGTGTACCGCAGGCAATTCATCACCTACTGGACAGTGTGCCACAGCAGAATACCAAAGACGGGGTCTCAGTTCAAACCCTTTTCCTTGTTCTCTTGATAGAAACACAACTAAGACATACCTGTCTAATGAGCAGAATGTACTTCTGCGTGACACAAACTACAGATGAAAATGTCAATTTTTGTGTAAGCAATTCAGATTTCTGGGTAGAGTTTCATTAGCCAAGTTAGTTTCTTCTCCTGTTCTTTCACGACCAACCTGTCAGTGAGGATAAGATGAAAACCATTCACCGCAATCAGAAAATACACGTGCAAACCGAATTATTGTGTTTATTAAAGCCATAAATATATGCAGATAAATTAATTATCTCAAGTTCTGCCTACCTAAAAATTAATTAGTAGGTAATTAGCAACCCTGGAGAAGTTTCATTTCGAAAACTTCAGTCTTTGTTATGAAGCTGGAATCTCGATTTTTAATGAAGTCCCACGATGAAAGAGTTACAGAATTAGACCTCACTGTATTCTGCAGCACTGCAAAAGTTAATTAATTCTCTGACATTCAGCAATGCAGCTGAATTACTTCATACACTTGTTTGAGCTCAGTGTCTATAATCTTCTGATTGAAGTAATAAGCGCTAAAGTTGGGAATGGTGCTTATTATTTACCCATCTACCACCCCGTTACCCACTGCCCCAGATAGGTCATCCTCGGAGCCTGAAGAGATGTTCTCTGGGACAAATGGAGGGAAAGACCTTTAAGGTTCAGTTTTCAAAGTCAGAATTTCTGAACAGAAGTTTTCTTTAACCCTTAACTGAAGAAACCTTGCAATGAGACCATGCAGGGAATCAGCTGCCAACGCTGCCACTCCCTCTGCCGTGTCTACTTAAATGTGTATTGCTATCGTGACTTATTCTTACATCACAGGATAATCCGGATTTTATTTCTGTTCCTTGCCAGACTTGTACAGCAGGCAAAGTGTTTGAAAATCAAAGGAAAAGGAGATATTGACTTGGATAATCTCTTCAGAGGTAAAAACAAAAACAAAATAACCAACACTAGCAAAAGCAAGAGCTGGCTTTTGCTTTCTGTTGTGGGGTTTGTCTTAGCTGTCTGTTTGGCTTCATTCATTGTCTGGTAGCTAGTGTTGCCAAGGACCTGAGCAGAAGTCAAGAGTCTCTTAGATTTGCAGCGTGCTACTCATCCTGCGAATGGCTAGTGCTGGTACTTCTAAGCCCATCTTAGTTTCCTCATTTTCAAAGGTGGAAAGGCCTCTGCCATACAGGCACTATTCTTTGTGTCAGGAAAGATCCAGTCTGTGGAAGTCAGTGTCTCTGGTGTGTTCTCTGCTTCTACAGGGGCCATTTAATGCAGCCGGGAAAGTCAATGTGGCTGACAAATTGGATGGTGGAAAAATGGGTGCTATTTGGAGGTCAGACAGAAAGTTACCAGGAAGAAAGCAGACAGCGGAGATGAGAAGTTTGTTGGGTCTTGAAAGGGAAAGGCTTAGGTGTTCCATTCCAGTGACTGCTCAGTGCAGACAGGAAGCAAGGCCACTAGGGTTAGCTGCGTTGTCTTGGCACTGCCATTTGGATCTGGTCAGGTGAAAACACTGATCATTTGCAACTAGGATGCTACGTCTTCAGCTGCTGTGGTCCTTAAATTCTCAACTCCCAAGAGATGTCCCATCTGTTGGTGAGTTTTCTGCTGAGTTGGAGAGAAAATTAGGAAAAATGGATGACAGCAAAGTAGCTCGTCTCTACGGCAATCTCCTGATGGCATTCTCTTAAGATGAAAGAGCTGGGCCGTCAGTGAACCGGAGGGCTGTGATGGCCAAAGTGAAATAGCCCTTTTTCGGATGAGCCAAAGCTCAGCCAAGGGTTGGAAGAACTGTGCATTTCCACCTCAGCCACAAAGAGATGGGGTCTTTTGGGGAAAAAAGGGGGCAATTAAGGTACTTGGGTTTCATTGTGCAATTACACGTGTCTCAGAAGAATTTCTGTATAATATAACCAGAGCTAAGCCTTGCTTTAAATAAGTAATGCATATTTTAGAAAAGGCTCCAAATGTTCTCATCTATTTCGCCAAGCCTTCCTCATTCTGTAAGCAGCATGTTTTGGAACCACATAAGAAACCTTTAAAAAAAAAAGTGTTGGTGTTTTAATTCATATTTTGACACTTTTGAAAATTTCTGCAGAGAGGTAATTATGTACATGTTCCTGTTAAAACAGATACACAGTCTTGTGCCTCACATAGTAAGAGTGGTAATGAGGATCACCCTGACCAAAATAGAAAGTATCTCTAGCAAAAGGCATTTGCATAATGAGGAAAAAACGAGTCTCTTCCAGCTCGCCCTGTGTGTGTGCTTGTTCTTTTCTGTACCATTTGTAAGAGGTTTAAACCCGTGTGTTTGCATTTTCCCCTGCCTTTGCTGAACCCTCTAACTCCACCATTTCCACTTCCTCTCAGGGGAGGTCTGTAAGTGACAGTTAGGGTAGTGATGTCACAGGATGAGTGGGGAGCTCCTGCCTTGTACAGAGCTCACCCGGTCTCCGGGCTTTGGGGACATTCATTCAGGGTTCTGATCTGCTGCAGGAATGTACCACACACCAGCTGTCCTCTAGCCTAATGTATCTCTCAAGTTGCAATCTTGTATCCAGCCAGTCTTCACTATTGTGATTAAGTTCACTTGCTCTGTTTCTAAGGTGCATGAGACAGAATAGTGAAACTAGACATCCCTCCTACGAGATTACATAATCGCTCAATGCCCTTTCATCTAGAACCTATAATGTGAGTTTCATTTGCAAATCTTCATCTCTTTCCCCCATTTTTTTTCTTCATTTTGATGTATGGAGTTGAACTATTGCCTTCATTTTGGTTTTCATTTATTTGTTTTGTGTTTAAGGAAAATGAACTGAAATGTTCTCATTTGTTCTGTGAGCAGAAATTGTAAACACTGGATTTTTTTTTCTCCTAGGGCTGTGTGCAGCATGTTGACACAGCTTCTGATTTTCATGTCGCAGATGAGTTTTCAAATTTCACTAGTGACCGTGTTTATTTTCCAAAGCATTTTATTTACAATAAATATGAAGACTGTCATATATACTTATGGCTCTATAAATATGAAGACTGTCATATATACTTATGGCTCTTTTCAAAGCTCCTGTTTTCTGGTCCAGTATAGTTTTTAGAGATTTATGTTATTTGCAACATCTTTCCAAGAAGAATATTTAGAAATGAAATTGGCAGAAATCACTGTCTAGTAATACATGTTTGTTGAAGGAAGCACAGTCATTTTACAAGGATATCTGCTTATAAAATAGATGGGCAGTAAGGGGAAAGTCTTTAACACAAATAATAAAAGCCCAGAGATTGATATTGTGGTTCAAGCTGAAGATTGAAAGCAAAGCAGCCAAGCCAGTAACTCTTACTTCTACCAAGGGCTTGGGGGACCCTGACCTCACTGTGCCTAGAGACTAATTCTCAAAATACAACACGAGACACTGGGCTCCTGTCTTTCATATACTACTTTAGTGCTGGGATTAAAAGTGTGAGCTCTGTTTCTCTTTTAGACTGATTCACTGTAATGTAGCCCTGGATAGCCTTGAAGTCACAGAGATCCATCTGCCTCTGTGTCCTGAGTCCTGGGATTAAAGTGTGTGCCACCACTATCCAGCTTCTATGTCTGTGGCCAGCTTTGCATTCTGATCTTCTGTGGCTTTATTAGATCATAAACAATATGTCACCACGCAAGTCGGTACCAAGGGTTACACCAAAAGCATGGCGGGAGACAGTGTTCCTTTGCACTATCTGTGAGTGGGAGCACTGGTGGGCATGGGGCATTATGGTCATAACCTGTCCCTCCTCCGGGATAGACTTGGGTATCAGGTAATCAAACTCTTACCTTTACCCAGTGAATGTGCCATAGAGGACAAAAGACACAGGCCTTTCCTGTAATTTGAGCAGAGCTGTTACAGTGCATGACACTAAGAGTGACCCGCTCAGGAGGGAGGGAGCTAGGGTGTGGCCTCTTGAAACCTCAGACGTGTCAGGGCTACCACATTGTAGCATGCTGGGGACCCCATTAGAAACTTTGGAAATTGTAGCTAGTAAGTTGTTTCTTTGTGTATGTTTGTCATTTGTATCTGGATCGTTTTCAATTAGAAAGTAACTAATTCTCATTCTGTTGGTCCAGTACTTTTATAATCCCTGAATTGAAACACGATAAATCACCCACAAGTTATTTTTCAGTAAGAAAATACAAGGGTCTATATGACTGGCACAGAACGGCATGTGGTAGTCCACAGCCAGCATTGTTTTTCCCCTTAATAGATCATGCCCATTTTTCTAAGTCAGTAAGAAAAGTTAGGAAACCCACAAGAGACTACCCTACTTAATCAACAGTTACGTCAAGAAACAGAACATGCCTCAAAGGGGCCACCATGCAAACCTGTAGCCACCCCCTCCTGCGCGAGGAAACGCCTCTGTGATTCACTGGCCATCAGTTACACTTCTCCGTCTTGAGTATTTTATATGAGGAATCGTATGCTATGTGCTCTGAAATGCCTGATTTTTGCTAAACTGGGATCCATCCAAGTCATATTTTTCTTGTTACTGTTGCTGCATACTGTTCAGCTATATGCAGCTAGCATAGTTTATGCCTCTCCGTCTTGGCCGTTTTCAGTTCATTGCTCTTCATGGCAGCGCTCCAAGTGTGTGAGCCTCTGTGTGTATGATTCGTGAGGATAACCAGTGCGTGGAATATCTGGGTGATACAGGTAACTCATGGCCAGTCTCACATGTTTTTGAAAAGCTATATAGACATACAATCCCAGCATCAGACAGACTGAAGGTGTCCTCAGCAAGGACAGTCACTCTCCAATTTCATCCAATCGTTTGCGCTGACACTGGGATTTAATGATACTTTAATTTTGTGTTCCCCTGACATGAACTGAACAACATTGTGTGTGTGTCTGTGTGTGTGTGTGTGTGTGTGTGTGTGTGTGTGTGTATGTATGTATGTGTGCTGTGTGAGTGTATGTGTATGGTGTGTGTGTATGTGCGTGTGTGTGTGTGTATATGTGTATGGTGTGTGTGTGTGTGTGTGTGTGTGTGTGTGTGTGTGTGTGTGTGTGTGAGAGACCATTGCATTTAGTGAATACCTTCCTATTCCCTTTGGAGTGTCTTCTTATTGCTATGCAGCTCTGTACATAAGTGTGTGAGTCACATTGTCAGCAGATGTACTGCAGTCATCGTATCCACTTTGGTGTTTGCTTTCTTGAACTCTTAATGGTACTACTTTGTGACAAATACAAAGTTTATCCTTCAATATAACTCAGCATTTCTGGCTTTCCCAGCACCTTCATGCCTTTAAAATGTTCAGCATCTTCCGTGCTCATGAACTTGTGCTGCTAATTTTTGTTTCAAAAATCTTAAGCTTCCATATCACAATTTAGCTCTGGAATGCAGCTGGAGCTAATTTCCTATACATTATAAAATAATAGTCAAAATTCACCTTCTCCGGGAATTTGCAGTTGCTAAAGTAACATTGGCTAAACTGCACATCATACCTTCTTCTGCACTGAGGCACCATTTGTTGAAAATTAAGTCGCCGTTTATGTGTTTATGTGTATCAGCTTCTAAACTGCTCTGATTCACTGCCGTATTTTCATTATACTGTCCATACCATGCTGTCTTAATTACCACAACTTTATATAACTATGCTAACATCTTCCAGTTATGTTTTCTTTCTGTTCATTGTTCTGATTACACTGAGCATGGTGGCATGCATACCAGCATCAGAGAGGCTGAGTTAGCCTGGGCTAAACAGAGAGATCCTTTCTAAAAGAAGACATGCGCATGAGCGCGCGCACACACACACACACACACACACACACACACACACACACACACACACACACCATACAAGTCACAGTGGATTTAATTAGATCTGAGGTGATTTTATCATCTTGTTTCAGCTGAACTGCCATTTTCTAATTCATGAACATGGTATACTCTTTGGTTTAATTAGATGCTCTCTCTCTAATATTTTTGAGTCGTGTGGAACTTTTTTCCTGATCTAGCCCCCACTGCAGTGCTGAATGGATGTAATGATAGAAATGCATCTTTATCTTATTCTTAATCTCAGAAGGAAACATTGTTACATGGTAATGATAAATACTAATAAGTACCACTAATAATAAAAGCTTTATTATAATGTAGCTTTTATTAAGACCCTTAGAAGAGTGAGAAAATGTTCCATTTCTAGGTTGATGTGCATTTATTTTTATAAGTGGGAAGTATTGTCCTGGTTATATTGGGATGGTTATTATTTTTCTACTCTATTCTATTAATATGGGGATCTTTGACTACAATGTTACTTATGGAAATCTGTTGCTTGAGTATACTTTTATATTACAAGTATGGAAAGTGTGCCTATTATACTGGCATTGCTCAATGAGGCTCAACTACCCTCCACTTACCAGTATCCCAACTGAGCAGTAGAACTGTAATGAGGCAGGCCTTGCTTTGCATGCTTCCAACGTGTTGAACTCAAGGCTTGTGAATGCAAGTTGTTACTGTTACACTAAAACCTAGCAGAATCCAAACAGCCCTGTGCAGATTTCATGCCTGAGGCTAGTTAACTGTGAGAGAGCTCACACAGTGACAGATCACCAGTGAGCACCAGTTCTCCCCATGAGCTGGGGCCAGACCATCACCCCGTCTCCATTCTGCACACAGACACGGAAGCAGGCAAGGTGCTGCCCACTCTCCCCCCAGGGTGAGAACCATGTGGCATTTTACAGGGTTTCCTTCTCCAAAAAGAAGATCAGCCAGTAAATATGAAAGAAAGGAAGGAAAGGAGTAATAGCATTTGAAGCTACCATCAACTTTAAACAAATGTATGGGGGGAGAATGGGCGGCCCCAGAATTACTGGCCTGCGTTTTGAGCTATTACTGCAACGGAAGGCATGGCCCTGACAAACAGGGTGGAGATGCCCCTCACTAAGTAACCCAGGCAAAGGAACAAATCACAGAAACATTGTTGCTCAGAGCACAGCTGGCAGCAAGAGAGTTGGTAATGCTCTATCTAAAATTTGTAAATTCCTGGAAAAAGATCCCTGCTTTCTTCGTTGATTGCTAGTTCAGTTTGTATATTTTCAACTGTGTGGTGAATTTTGCAGCTCCATACTGTGGTGATATATTGTCTAGGATTTCTTAAGGCCACTGAAGATCAGAGAAGCAAAGCAGCCAAGCCAGTGGATCTTACCTCTACCCTGCTGAAATGGCGATCCTGACTCCACAAATCCTCAGGGGAAAAAAATCTCTCGGTTCCCATCTCCTCCTTTTATTCCTTTCTCCGCCCAGCCATAGCCTCCTGCCTCTGCCTCCCCAGTGCTGGGATTAAAGGCGTGTGATCCCAGGTACTGAGATCACCTTTGTGTGAGCTGTGTCTTTCAGGACTGGATCATTTTCTTGTGGTCAGTGTGACCTTGAACTAACAGAGATCCCTCTACCTCTTAACCCTGAGTCCTGGGATTAGATTAAAGGTGTGTGCCAGCATTGCCTGGGGTCTATAGCTTGTGTATGGCTTTGCCTTCTGAATCCTCAGGCAAGCTTTAGTAAATCATAAACAACATATCACCACACCACATTGCTATGTCAAATGAGACCTGCCTACATTTTGTCAAAGATATTTTTGACTATATTCAAGGAAGACATTGATGATAATTTTTTTCTACTGCTGTCACCATGTTTTGATATTACAAGTTTGATAACCTCACAAAATGTGATGGGAAATTTTCATTCATTTTCCACTTTACATTCTTATAAAGATGTTATGTAAAATGCATGCTTTTATTTATTTATTATTTTAATGTTCAGTGGAACCCACCAGAAAAGTGGTTTGAGCCTGGAGGGTTTTTATTAGTAGAGAATTCATTGCTGAATTAATTGCTAGTTAATATCTTTAATAGATTTATGGCTTAAAAGGTGGAATGGCTTGCCCAGAGATTTACCTAGTAGTTTTAATGTGATTTTTCTATAATGAAGTCACTCTTCAAGCAGCAGAACAGGCAACATCATCAATGGTTCCATTCCCCCCCCCCTTGGATCTTGCATGCTACAATACCAATCCAGCAGGCATCGGCACAATAGTGACACAGTACTACGGGGGTAACCAACCATGCCCTAACTAGAACTGAGGATTATTCCCCAAGGGAGACGGCATAAGTGGTGCTGGGGGCTTGTTCAAAGTCATGGCTTAGGAGTCCATAGGACCTAGAGACCAACCTCCTGATTCTGTTTCATGACACGGGCGTGTTCTCAAACTGCCTTCTAACTGTCTGTGTTTACAGGTGTGGGTGGGTGTTGCCCTTACCTTTGATCACAGATGCTCCTTTCAGCAGTGAGAAGCAAACACAAGGTGCTGATAATAAACAGTTGTGGAGAGCTCAGACTGCAGCGGGACGTCAGTATCACCCCTTACGATGCTCAGTGAGCCAGGTGGAGGGAAGGGCAGAGAAGGTAAGCGATAGACGATTGGGAGGCGGGGCAACCAACTTATTTGCATGGGTTTCAGAGAACAAAGTCAAGGCTCCATGCTTCGGTGACAAGCACTTCATCAACTGAGTAGTGGCACATATATGTTTCAGTTACGCACGTGGAAGCCCAAGGCTGAGACCAGGAGTCTTTAGTTATTTGCTGCACCAAGGCCTCTGTTGTCCATCTCCCCATTCAATCTTCCTGTTCCCTCATGTTCTCCTCTCTCTCCTCTTCTCTTTCTCCTAACTCCCTCTCCCCTCCCCGTGCTCCTAATTTGCTCAGGAGCTCTTGTCCCTTTCCCCTTCTCTGGGGGACCATGTGTGTCTCTCCTAATGTCTCCTTGTTTCCTAGTTTCCCTGGCAGTGTGGATTGTAGGCTGTCAATCATTTGCTCTATGTCCAGTATCCATACATGAGTGAGTACATAGCATGTTTGTGTTTTTGTGACTGGGTTACCTCACTCAGGATGGTTTCTTCTAGTTCCATCCATTTGCCTGCGAATTCAAGGTTTCATTGGTTTCTTTTCTGCTGAGTAGTACTCCATTGTGTAAATGTACCACATTTTCTTTATCCATTCTTCTGTTGAGGGGGCATCTAGGTAGCTTCTGGGCTCTGGCTATTACAAATAATGCTTTATGCAGCCATTTCTAAGAGAGACTGTTTCACAGCTAACTTTGGTACTCTGGATCTTACAATCTTTTCACCCCCTCTTCCATGATTTTCCCTAGATGCCAGAGCTGTTGTTGTTTTCTATAGGGGTCTTCATTTCCTGCAAAGAAACCAAGAGGCCTCCTTGATGAGGGTCAGTAGCTATGATCGCCTATGGTTATAAGGATAAGAAGGGTTAGAATACAGTAATCAGCTATGATGGTCTAGCAAAGTAGTGGTGTGTATTTTTTTTTTCTAAGACCCATGACCTCACTAGTCACAGAAACGGGCTTGGTTTCCGGTTTCCAGTGTCAAGCATGATTTCTCTCCTTTGAGTGGGCCTGACTGTTGGTTTCCACCATCCAAAAGTTCTTGCCATGCTGGCCATTGTTGTTCACAGGTACTGCAGCTGGGTAGAAGTGTTTAGTGTCTCCCATCCTCATGCAGTTTACTCTCTGGTAGTATTCACGTAGTATTCTCTGGTACTTTGGAGTCTGGACCACAGGAGACAGGCTTTCCGTTGGGCTCTAACTTGAGCTGTCAGAACCGTGGGCTTGTGTATGGTTATTTCACCCATAGGGGTCCATCCTTAGCCCCTGAGAGTCAAGCAAAGGCTGCATCCACAGAGTGCATTATTTGTGCACTCACTTGGACTGCCTTGACCTACAGCCATCCAAAAGGAGGTTTCTCGTGCTTGATACTAGGGTCTTTCTTAGTCTGTGGTTCTTATGGGGAACACTGTCAGCCCAATTGGCACAAGTTCCTATCACACACACACCCGCACACACACACACGCGCGCACAGCACACACGCAGGCACACACGCACATTATAATTGTAGGTGAGTGAATGTGAAATCACGACGCTTTTATCAGAAAACCGTGGTTATTTGTCTCTCGTCATCCCCCGTACTGACTTCAGTGCCCCCTCTCCGTGTTTCCACTTCCCACTTCCTATCACTTGCGCCCTGCTATTCCCTCCGCAGACCCACCCTACGTCTATGCCTACCTGGGTTTCCTTTATTTTTTCCTGCTTCCTGCAGTTCCTTCATGCTGTTTTCTCACATCTGACCACTTGGAGCTAGGAACTACGGGTGTGAGAGACCATGTGGCTTTTGTCTTTCTGGGTATGTGTTAACTCACTTGGTATAATCTCTCCCAGGTTCACCCATTTACCTGGAAAATGTCGCGATTTCGTGTTTCTTTACAATACTCTCCTGTGCACGTGTATCCTATTTTCATTACTCATGCCTGTGTTGAAGGACATTTAGGTTGTTTCCAAGTCACGGCCACTGTAAATCTGGTGGCTGTGAATATCGCCGATCAAGTATCTGTGCAGCAGGATGATGAGTCTTTTGAGCACATGCCACAAAGTGATCATACTTATGGTAGAATTGTTTTCAGTTTTATGAGGATTCTCGTTACTGATTCCCAGAGTGGTGGAACCAATCGGCCCTTACAGCAACAGTGAATGAGGGTTCCTCTTTCTCCACAGCCTCACGGGCATTTGTTGTCAGTTGTTTGTCTGGCCTTATCCATTCTCGGTGTGAAGAGATATGTCATGAGTGTGTTTTCCTGCCGGCTGCCTGGTCCCAACGCTGTGCCAGCCCCCAATAACACGCTGAGACTCTGTATTTGATATAATGCTGTTGGCCTGTTACTTGTTTCTTATCGGCTAGCTCTGTCTTAATTATTAACCCATTTCTATTGATCTAAGTATTTCCACGTGGCCTCATCTTACCGGAGAATGGACACAGACTGCTCTCTCCAGTCTCTCCATGCTGACTCCTCCTGACTACTTCCTCTCTCCTCCTAGTCTCCTAGCCCCACCTATCTTGCTTTCCTATTGGCCAGCAGTGCTTTACTCATTAACCAGTATGAGAAACATAGTTACAGAATAACATCTCCCATCAGAGATAAAACCTCAATGTCCTGCTAATTTCTGTTTCCTTAATTGCTAAGGGTCATGAATTCTTTTCTGAGGCTTTTCTTAAACCATTTTATTACTTTTATTGAGAACTTTCTGTTTAGACCCCTAATCCATTTTCAACTGGGTGATTTGTTTCCTGAACTCTGTGTTTTTGAGTGCTTTGTATATTCTGAACATTAATTCCCTGCCAGATGTACAGCTGGCAAATATTCTATCCCTTGCTGTGGGTTTTTTTTCCCCACTCAGTGACTTCTTCAGCTGTGCAAAAACTTTTTAGTTTCATGAGGTTCCACTTGTCAATTATTGTCCTTAACTCTTGGGCATATGGAGTCCTCAGAAAGTCTAGCTTTATTTTATCCTTGTTCTAATATATCTTATTTAGGAAACATGTGGCCTCATATTTTTATATTTAAGCAAGTAGTGTTCACGACATTATGTGAGGATTAAGGCAAATATCCTAATTTAATGTTGTTTTATAATTTATATGAACTTCATTAAAAACACATCTCATTTCACTAACTTGGTTCAGTTTCACAAAGAAGTTATGTTACACACTTGAAGCTTAAAACTTTTTCATGGATAATACCAGGTGGTGTGTGTGTGTGTGTGTGTGTGTGTGTGTGTGTGTGTGTGTTGTTATGTGTGTAATTTTGTGCAGATGTGGTGTGCATTTATATGAGTATATACACATATGCATGTGTGTGTTTGTGTGTGTTTGTAGTGTGTTATATGTACACGTGTGCATCAATATATATGCACATGCAAGTGTGTGTGTGTGCTCAAGCACGTGCATACAAGATATTCTTCATACCTAGATAGGAGTAGGCTACTTTGCTCTAAAAAGATTTTAATTTGGTGGAGGGATATAAATGCTAAGTCATAAAGTCAGAAATATTAGTTCGAAGCATGAGGGTTTGAGAAAGAGAGCCAAGTGAGAAGATAAATGTCAAATTAGCAGAAAGAAGAAAAGTCAGCCAAGGAGCTCAAGAATGGGGTCACAGTGAGGTGGAGTGGAGATAAGAGGTCAGAAACCACAGCCTGTAAGCCTTCCCTTACATTTCAAAGTCCCAGTTCCTGGATGGATATCTTCTGATCTCACATAGTTCTCTGTGGAACATGATGCAAAGAAAAAAAAAAATTCACTTTTACCTGTATGTTTAAAGCTATGCTGGTAGCCTTTGAATATCTCTTTATTGCTTTACCAGGGGCTTTTGTTGTTGTTATTACCCACTATTTACTTATTTTATTGCTGCCATTTTATACTTCAGCAGAGAGATAATGATAACACATCTTTTTAATTTTCTTTTACTTTTTGTTATATCAAAATCAAGCATATAAAAAGGAACCATGTTGAATTTTCAAGGAAAAGACATTCATCCTTTACCAAATTGAACCATTTACCAGGAGCTTTTAATAATAGAAAGTGTGTGTGTGTGTGTGTGTGTGTGTGTGTGTGTGTGTGTTAGATTGGAATCAGTGCTCTTAGAATTTTAGCATATCACAAAACCTTGTGCCTTAGGATGTTTAGCCACCACTAAAGCATCACTTGCCAAAAGTTTGATTCCCATCCTTTGACTCCTGATTTATGAATGCCTTTCCTAATTTTCTGTGTTTCTTGGATACAGCCTTAGGCAATCTGGCATAGCAATTCTTACATTCAGTAGGGTAGATGTCAAAACAACAAATTTAAGGGCCACTGCATACTGCTGTATTGCTAAATCTTTACCTCCAACATCATAAAACAAACATTAAGGCATAAAAATATGTCTAGATACATAATAAGGGAGGATTCAATATATACCACTCATATTTATATAGGTCCTCTAAATAAAGAAAAATCAACTATTAAACCTGAGAGATAGATTACATCATAAATTGACTGGGGTTAACACGTACCCACAGAACATCCCACTCAACAGATGGGAACTATACATTCTTCACAATAGCACATGGAATTTTTAATAAAACTAAGCACACTGTAAGATGTACAACAAGACTTAGTAAATATTTAAAAATCAAAATAGCTCCTTCTATCTTATCAGACCATGGTACAATAATACCAGACATCCATAGTACCAATAATCTCAGAAAATATGCTTTAAATACTTTAAACCTAATAATACATTTTAGAAGGAACAATGGGAAACTGAAAAATCAGGAGAAAAATAAAAATCCCTAGAGTAAAGTGAAAATGAGAGCAGAACCTAACTGTAACTGTGGTATCTATCGCCAAGGCTGCCCCAATAGAAAAGCTTAGAGCTTTGTAAGTCCTCACATTAAGATATCAAAGGAACCTGTAACAAACAACCTAATGGTGTTCCCCAGAGCTCCAAGGAGCAACGTGCTGCACCCAAATGCAGAAGGTACCAAGAAACAATAAAAAGTCAGGGCATGAATTAACGAAACAAAGGCTGCAAGAACAAAATATAGAGTCACCCAAAGAGTTGGTTCTCTGAAAACATTAACAAAGTTGCCAGAACTTGTAGCGAAAATAACAAAGTGGAAGAAAAGTCAGTTCAAGTTAATAGGAGTCAGGAAGTGAGTTGTTACAACAGACTTCATGAAACCAGTAGATCATGCAATGTTTTGAAATCGTATATGAAAATGTACTAAAAACATTTACATTTCTAAATATGTGCAACCTAACAAAATTAAAACTGAAAGATATAAACAACCTAAATGGGTCCATTATGTGAAAGTGATGATCCCAGACATGATGATGACTGAATTCTACCAAACTTCTAAGAAAGAGGAAGATCTGGCACAACACTTCTCAAAGTTCTCCACAAAATAAAAAGTAAAGGACCAAACTCGTTCTACAAACCCAGTAAAACCCTGATACCAAACCTCAGGAAAGACCAAGAATCAAATGCTACAAACCCATTTCTCCCACGAAGACAGATGCAAAATTCTCAACAAAACACTTGTAAACCAAATGAGGTCATTAAGGTCAAATATCATGAGCAAGCTGGTTTCGTTTCAGGGATACAAACATTCGCATTGGTAGATGCAAATTAGTAAGCATAACTTGCCATGTGAAGACTAAAAACCAGAAATGCCACAACTTTGATGCAGAAAAGCATGTGACAAATTTCATTATGGCTTTGTGATAAAAAAAAATATATAGAAGAAACTAGGATCAGAAAGAATATATCTAAATATAACAAAAGCTTCACATGACAAATTTACAGCTACTGTTCTACTAAATGATGAAAAAGTACACTCAAATCTGGCATGACTAACTCCTGGAATCCAGTTGCAGAGAGGGAGGAGTGATGAAGAAAGGGGTCAAGACCAGACTACAGAAACCCACAGAGACAGCCGACCTGAACATGGGGGAGCTCATGGACCCCAATCTGATAGCTGGGAATCCAGCATCGGACTGACCTAGACCCCCTGAACTTGGGTCTCAGTTAGGAGGCCTAGGCAGTCTATGGGGCCTCAGACAGTGGAACCAGGACATGTCCCTAGTGCAGAAGCCCATTCCCCTTGGAGGGATGCTCCCTTAGCCTAGAGACATGGGGGAGGGAGCAGGGCCTAGGCCCTACCCCAAATGGCTTGACAGACTTTGATGATCCCTCATTGAAGGCCTCACCCTCCCCGGGGAGTGGGTGGGGGGGGTCTATGGGAGGCATGGGAGGATGAGAGGGAGAGGGAACTAGTATCAATATGTAAAATAAGAAAACATCAAATAATAATAATAATAAAACCAAATCTGGCATGAGACAGGGGTCCCTGCTCTCTGTTACTCGGTGTGAAGCTAAAGTTGTGTGCAACAAGTGGGTGTTATAAAGTGGGTACATATTAGAAGAGACAGTAACAAACACATGAGATGATTCTGTGCTTAAAAACAGGATGGACTCACCCCAAACACTTCTGAGTCTCATTATCATTTTCAGCAAAGCATCAGGTTACAGAGTCAACATATAAAAACCAACAGCTTTAATAAACACCAACAAACTCACTGAGAAAGAAATCAGAGAAATATGCATATCCCCTTCACAACAGCCTTAAAATAAACTCTGTAAGTAAATGTAACAGAAGAGATGCAGAGTCCATAAGGAAACCTTTAGGAACGACCTCCCATGCTTCGGGATTGTAAGAGTAGATTTAATATTCTAAAAATGGCTATTCTATCAAAAGCAGTGTACAAACTGTTGTTATCCCCACAAATTTCCAATGGTACTCTTCACAGAACTAGAAAAAGGAACCCCAAATTTCACATGGGAACATAAAAAATCATGGGTAGCCAAAGCAAATTGTTCTTAAAATTTTGCTTTGAGATTTATTTTTACTGTGTGTGTGTGTGTGTGTGTGTGTGTGTGTGTGTGTGTGTGTGTGTGTCCCCATATGTATGTCTGCGCACTGTGCACATACCTGGCACCAGAAGAGGGTGTCTCATCCTCTGGGATTGGAGTTGCTAGCCTCTTGTGGGTGCTGAGAATTATACCTGGGTTCCCTGAGAGAGCAGTAAATGAGCCACATCCCCAACCACTAACACAATTCTAAGCAGAAAGAACACACTAGAAAACATCCTATTACCTGAGCTCAAACTGTAGCACAGAGCCATTGTGATTAAACAAACCAATGGTGATGGCCAAGCAGAAAAGCAGACCGGTGGAAAGTAAGGGAAGACAGAAAGATAAGCATATACAGCTATAGACACATCATTGTTGTCAGATGAGTAAAACACAGTTGGTGGAAAATTTCCACTTCACCAAATGCTCCTGGTTCTAACCCTTCACAAAATTCAGTTCAAACTGGGGCTAGAGGCCTTACTTTAAAACCAGAAGCACTAAAACTGTTGAAAGAAAACATGTCCGGACTTAGGGGTGGGCAGAAATTTTCTGAATGGAATTCTAGTTGTACAGGAAATAGACCCAGGAATTGACAAATGGAGTTAAACTGAAGCTTTGTAGCAAAATAAGCTGTCAAAATAAATAAATAAATAAATAAATAAATGAATAAATGAATGAATGAATGAATGAATAAATAAATAAATAAATATGAAATGATCAGGCAGTCTAAGAGGGGAAGAACATCTTTTCAAACTGTACCTTAGGACAGAGGTCAATATCTAGGTTAAATAAAGAACTACAAAAATGAACACACACACACACACAAACATCCCACTGCCAATTAATAAACAGGCCATTCACCTGGATACATTTCTTTTGTAGGAAATGCAAGCGGCCAATAAATGTTGTTAAAGGTTTTCAACATCCCCGTGTATCCATACAATGCAAATTAAAACTCATTTGAGACCTTATCTCCTAGTCAGCCCTAGTCAGAATGGCCTTTTTCAAGAAATTAACACACGCTGGTGAGGGTGTAGGAGAAGACCTGTACCCACTGTTGGTGGTACGGCCAGTTAGTGCACCGACTGTGGAAATTTGGGAGCTACTGGGGGCTGCTCAAAAGCGTAAAACTTGAGGAACGACTGCTCAGTCGGCTGTTAGCACTCGGACCAGAGTTCAGATCCCCAGAGCTCACATGTATCCAGATGCCATAGCAACCCTAAAACACGTACAGAGAGGTGCGGCAGAGAGGGTGATGCAGCCCAGATGCTATGGGCCGGCAGCTGTCCTGGCTGGCACAGCGAGGGAGAGGATACTGTGTCTCAGACAAGCACGAAGGTGGAGGCGAGGGTGAGGTTGGCTGAGCACGGCTTAGCCGGGTTATCTCAAACATCTGGGGTCTGACTCTGAGGGGTTCATCTTTCAACGTACTTAAACATGGTAAAAACCTCAGAAGGAAATGTTTCCTCATGGCAATTACCACAACAAAGCGAAAGGCAAGACTACATCAAAACTCCCTGGCAAAGTAGGCGTCTTGTACGGAGCACCTGCGACGCCTCCCGCAAGGATGAATTCCGTTGGCTGAGGAAGGATACTCAGGACAAGGGCCTAGGGAGGAAGGGCTTGTGATAAGCACAGTAGCAGTTTTGTTTGCTATTACGGGACCTCTTTCATGAGGATGGGTTTATTGGCTGAGAACAATGCTCAGGAGTCTGTGGAAAACAATAGCAGATCGCCAGATTATTAAACAGTGTCTACCTCAGCCTTCCAGGTATCAATTCAGCCTGCATGTTTAACAGCTCTGCTTTTGTAGTGCTTTCTGTAATCGTGTGGGCCTCGTGCCCTCCGCAGATGAGAAGAAACACCAAGGGTGTTCTCTGACCTCCTCCACAGGCTGCCATGCCAAGTGAAACCGCAGTCACACAAGAATCCACAGGTGGCATGCACACACAGGGAAATGCATATCAAAGGTGGCAATTCAGACTCAGAAAGGAAAATATTCTCTCTCATATGCAAATCCTAGCCTCTATCTGTGAAATGAATGTATCTCGGGGAAACACGTGTGACTAAAGGCCAGGGAAACTTGAAGGAAAAAGCCCGCAAGACCGACATAGAAAGGCTTCAAGGGAAAGGATGCACAAGGGAATAGAAGCAAGTGGGGAAGTATCTGAGAATAGCGGAAAAGGCGGGCCAGTGAGACGAGGGAGATGGGGAGGCGCAGGTGAGTCAATGAGCCACGAAATACACATGAAAATAACACAGGGAACCTGTTACTTATGAGTCATCGTAGAAAGCACATGTGCAAACGAACCAGCAGCAGTACTTAGATTCGGCAGAGAAGTGTGGTCCTACCCTCAAGAGACGCTCCCTTGCCATCAAGGTGTGTGTGTGTGTTGTCTTCTTGCTTTTCTTGGCTCTGCAACAAAGTAACTTACAGAAGCAAGCAGGCCAAGGAACAAACTTTCTCTGCTCAATGCTTCAGAGGACTTTAGTTCATCATCGTGGCAGAGAAGGGGTAGCGGAGTTCAGGAGGCGGAACTACAGGAGACTGTTTCTCATCTGGTCTCTCCTTGTGACTTTCACTGGCCAGGCCCTGCCTCCGAAAACTCTGCATCCTCCAAGTAACAACACAAACTAGGCTCCAAACATTCAACCATGAACCCATGGAGGGGTGCTGCAGATTCAAACCACAGAGCATGTCTTTGGAGAAGGGCAGTTAGCCAACCCCTCGCCCGATGGAAGTCGGGAGATGCTAAGAAAGTCTTCTGGAGTCCAGGGCTCAGCTACAAGGGCCCAGTGTTAATAACAACACCAGTATTTCCACCCAACAAAAACCACACCAACACAAGCCTCTCTTGTGACAATAGCATATCACAGCCAATAATTGAAAACATAAGCTATTTAAAAACTCAAACAATTCTGGAGACACATAAGGAGGTGAAAATGTTGATAAGCCAAACATTAAACATAACCCGACTCTTACCCTTATATACATAAAACCTCACATCAAAGACATTATGCATGACCTTTAGGGAAAAAAAATCACCATGTATCTATGAAACAAGAAGAAAGCATAGTATACATCTGCAAAGCAATGATCAGAATCAGTCTTGAATATGTTGTAGAGATTTTCATGTTATGGATAGTTAGTTACATACCAAGCTATGCTAAGGGCTCTGTTGAGTGAACCTGTATAGAGTAGTAAAGCAAGCTGGAAAAATGAACACTATTTTTAAAAAAAGAATCAACGGGTAATGCTAAGAATCATCAAAGAGCTGAAAGAGAGGTGAGATGTGCTTTGTCAACAGGCTAGACAGACTGAAGAAAAAAAAGGGGTAGATTCAGAAACTTCAAAGGAGTCCCCAAAATGAAAACCAATGAAATTAAATATAAAGAATGATGTGATAGGAACAGTCAGATGTTTTAAATGGTGTGATCAGAACACCAGAAGAAGAAAAAAGAGAAATGATAAGAAACAGAAAAAAATATATTTGAAATATTAATATTCCAGAATTAATGACAATTTACAAAGCAGACATTCAGAAATGGAAAGAATATAGTGCATATTAAAAACAAAAACTCCTATATGTAGACTTATCTCAACCTAGACTTTTCCATACCATGCAAAAAATAAAAACAAAGAGAGATATAGTAACTTGTATTTTAATTTGCTTCTATGTGGCATCTACTCACAGCCTTCTTTATCTCCCTCCCCTAGCCCCTCATACTCCCTCATATTCCCAACCCCCTCACCCCCTCATATATGCATTGATATATTATTTATGATTTAATAAAGATTTCCTAAAGATTCAAAATGCAAAGCCCGCCACACTAGTTAGCCATAGAATCTAGAAGTGGTGGCACACACCTTTAATCCCAGGACTCGGGAGACAGATGTAGATGGATCTCTGTGAGTCCAAGGCCATTCAAGGCTACACAAGATTGAATCGGTCTAAAAGAGAATTAGAGCTCATGCATTTATTCCCAATATCAGCCTCTGGGTTTTTATTTTTCTTGTTACACTTATAAACCTTCCCTTTACCAGTATTCACCATACTGACTTCTCCTCACCTATGCCCTACTGTTCTTTTGAAGATTTTCCCCTCTCATGGATCCTGCTTTATCTTCTGATCTCTACAGATACTCAAAATTAAGTGCACATGCACACACACACACACACACACACACACACACACACACACACACGAAGACAGGAGTCACATATGAGAGAGAACATGTAGTTTTGTCTTTGAGGGCCTAGGTTACATTATATTTCCTAGTCTTATCCATTGACCTGAAAATTAGATAATTTTATTCTTCTTTACAGTTGAATTAAAAACCTATTGTATTTATGTAACAGACTTTCACTATCCACTCATCAATTGATGGACAACCAAGCTGACTCCATTTCTTTGCAATGAACGTATGTGAACAATTCTGTGTGGTCGGAGAGAGCCCTTTGAAAATACATCCGGGGAATCATACAGCTGGGCTACGTGGAAGTCCAGGTTCTAGCTACCTCCACTGTGATCTACATAGTAGTCATAGTAGTTTACAACGCTGAGTACGATCCCCTTTTCCTACACCCTCACCAGCATTGTTTCATTTGTGTCGGGGAGGGGGGTGAGATGACCTCTCAAAGCAGTTAACTGGCCTTTCGGGTGATGACACTGAGCCCCAAAAGGAGGGAAAATCACCTTAAAATGGAGTACAGTGAGCACCGAATTTCTCTTTGGAAACCAAGTGATCAGGCAGGAAATGGAACCAAACAGCTATAGCCTCCATTTACAGTCGTGGCCCCGTGAAATCACCCTTCGTGAAGTGTGCGTCCGAAAGCACAGGCCAGAAGAACGGAAACAGGGAAGCTCATCTCCTTTGAGGGAATGTGCAACCCCTCCAGAGAGATGGAAAATGACGCCAGGAGTTTGTTACTGCACAAAGAGGCGCGTTAGAGAAATGGCAATGAAAAGAGCATAAACTACTTCCCACATCTGGGCAGATAAGCGCCTACGGCGAGATCTCCAGGACGACAAGGGAAAAGCATTGACTGTGGCTGAGGTACTTAATGAGAGTCAGAGTCGAACGGGGCCATAAATGCTTGACTTAAATCAGAGGAGAAGAATAAGACAAAGCATAGAATAAACAGCAAATTCAAAATGAGGCAAAAATCAAGGTAGACCATAGACTGAAATGTAAAATCTCTATGAGGAAACAAAGGGGGGTGCAGATGGCCTGGTTTGTGATGACTAAGATATAACCCCCAAAAGCGCTGTTCAGACAGAGGAACGGGTATTAAAATGGAGGCATCCCATAGTGAGTGGGCGGAGGGGTTCAAAAGACAAATCAGAAACCAGGAGAAGATATTTGAAGCATCTGATAAAGGACTTGTATCAAAGTGTTCAAGAACCTGTTGAGATTGCAGAAGAGAGGGGCGGCCTTGAGGACACCTCAGCAAACCACGCGGCAATAAACATGGAAAGTTATGAGCATGCTGATGGGAGACGTCATTCTGTAAATATGTTTCTCATACTGGTTAATGAATAAAGCACTGTTGGGCCAATGGGAAAGCAAGATAGGCGAGGCTAGGAGGCGAGGAAGAGAGAGGAAGGAGTTAGGAGGAGTCAGCATGGAGAGCCTGGAGAGAGCAGATGCTGGCCCGCCGCTCTCCGGTAAGATGAGCCACATGGAAATACTTAGAATAGTAGAAATGGGTTAATCATTAAGACAGAGCTAGCCAATAAACAATGATATAAGTGGCCAACAGCTTGTATCAAACACAGAGTCTCCGCGTGTTAATGTGGGGCTAGTGCGGCAGTGCGGTGGGACCAGGCGGCCAGCAGGGAGGAACAAAGAGTGGGACCAGGAAGGCTGGCGGAAAACATACTCGCTACACATAACCTAACATTATCAGGATAAAAAGGCCAAGACAGTGACAAGACTGTGGAGTGATAGGAATGCTCACTCATTGTCTACACAACGCCATCCCTACATCAGCAGAATGTTTTGATGGTTTCATGCAATTCTTATGGTACACCCTCGCAGTTAACAACTTCAGGGAGTTACCAAGTGAATTTAAACACACCCATGAAGATAAATAAATAAATAATAAACCTCAAACACTGATGCTTAAGGCAGCCGTCTTTAGATCTGGCTACAAAGCTTCAAACAGCCAAGATGTTCTTAAGTAGGTGAACGGATGAATAATTTATGCTGGTATCCATAAGACAGAGTGTTATTCAACAGTAAAAAGAAATGAGGTCCTTTTTGGAGGAAAAGTAATTGCCTATTGCCAAGTACAAGAAGTCAGTCTGAGAAGCTTGCCTCCTCTATCAGCCAAGTCTATGATACTGTGTAAAGGACGCAGCTGTGGTAAAGACCAGAAAGATGTCTCTTTGTTTGGGGCTTGGGCGGAGGGCTCAGGAAGGTACCAACGGGTTGAAAGAAGAAGCATGCATGAGACCAGCAACCATTCCAGTCCATACACTGCATTTTTAAACCCCAGAGAATTGTGAAATACAAAGATATGATGTCTTAACCTAAACGAAGGCCTGTGGTGCTAATAAGGGTACATCCATAGTGGTTCATTGGTTGTAAGAATGTGCCACGTGCATATGATATATTAATAATAGAGAGAACTGAGATGTAAGGCGGTAAAGGACACATGGAGGCTCTCCGTAGTGTGCTCCGTATTCCCGTACAATTTAGCTGCCATGGATTAAAAGGCTTATTTTTTTAAGTCTTTATGAGCATTTTTTTATCTGAGTAATGCACTGGGTAGCTTGTGGTGTCCTCACACCCATGTGCTGGGTCTGGGGGACAGTAGACAGGGACAGGACAAGCTGGAGGGGTGGAGAAACATGAGGGAGGAGATTGTTTTGCAGTGGCTCAAAGTTGCTTCAAAGGACAGAAGCTTGGCATCCACAGTAACTTCAGGGGGACGTTCCAGAGGCTAAGAGAAAGTGAGCTGATAACGCTCTAAAACTGCACAATGAACATTCTCTGTTTTAGAAGCCTTTAACTGTCGACTATAAATGGCTGCAGTGCTGTCAGACCACACAAATGAGATCTGACTGCCCGGCCGCATCCGTTCTCGGCAACCCTCTCCTACAGACTGCGCTACTGTCTTCAGGTGTCAATTAAAATATTAATAATTGGAGCTTACAAACTGGGATAAAATGTCATAAGTTCCTCATTAGAAAGGATGGTTATCTGACTAACCTTGGTTTTCGGAGGGGGAAAAAGCATACAGTGGAACCTTCTCCATGGTAGAAAGCATCTCACATCCGAGGTGCTGGGATGGGAGGTTTCAGGGCTGTGCTGAGACATGTGCTTCACCTGTCTCCCGTCAAAGCCTCCTAGGCTGCACGCTCCGGGATGCTGGAGGCCCTGACTCAGGCCTCCTAGGCTCTCCTGATTCTTGGGCTTCAGTGGAAGTGACTGGACGCCTTGTGGGATTGCTACAGAGAATGCACTGAGCTCTTTTGTTATCCTGAGTTCTAATTACCTTGTCTCGTCATTCAAGAAAGCTCCCTCCACCCTTTTCCTCCTGCAGACTTTTTGTGTGAACTTCCAGAAGTCCATAAAAATAAGAATACCATCATGTTTGTTTTTTGAGAACTGAGACATTGTTTACAGGCTATGGACTTTGGAGATCTCTAAGCATCATTGGCAAGGTGTTTTGAGAACTACAAGGTAGTGGAAAGTTAAAATACAAGCATGAGAAAGTGAGTGAAAAGTGCACCCACTTCCCTCAGCCAGTACTTACATAATGTAGCCTCTGCAGGGAAAGAGAGCAAACTTGTTTCCATGAGAAAGTGTCTGTAAAGCTGGGTTTCATGCTCCGTAAAGACACAGGCACAAGGCTCGTGGCTTGCTCTAAAGGACACAGCAAAGTTGAAAATGCTGGAGCAGTTTGGAGAGTGGGACAGTGAAATCTCTTTTTCCAGAGAGCTTCCGACCAAATATTGTCCTAGGTTGCTCTATCCAGACAACCCTGCTGTTTTGGCATTTCATTAAATTCCTGGGAGGTAAGACTTTAAATAGTAATGGCGCGCACCTATGTCTGAGTTGAAGAGGGAGCCAGGGTGTGCTGTCTTGATTCTATGTAAATGATCCGTGCCCATATCGTCAGTCCGTCAGTCATTTCCGTAGGTAGCTGAACAGAAAGCCAAGGGCTGTAATTGTTGGTCCCAGAATACTTCACCCAAGTCACGCTGACCTGCTACGTAAGCTACGAGGCGCACTAATTTCTTACCTCTTTATAGATTAAAGGGGTGACTGTTGTTAAACCGAGTAACTTATATAAGTAAAGTACATCTCAGTACCATACGAAAGTCAGAATATGAAATATGCATGAAATGTTTACTGTATCAATTAGGCGTTTGGGTGAGTCACTCTGAATACTGCATAGCTTCCTGTTGCCATCGTTACTATTGCCTAGTGGGGTACATCATGTATCATTTATGTCACAGAGTGTATTCATCGTCCTAGACAGCTATCGCTTCCATTATTTATATGGTTTTCCCTTATTTGCCGGTTTATTATATTATTCTTCATCAACTTCTCTTCCATTTTTGCATGAGTTTTTATCCTGTGGACCTCTCCTTCAAAGCTCGACTGCCCATCCATTAGTGGTTTTTACTCTCAGGGATATATATCAGTTTGTGAAACAACCCCAGGAGAACAAATAAGCAATAAACGACAAATATTTAAGGAAACCATAAACTTGAAAGGGGAAGAAGTCACCTCAGTCATTACAGATAGAGCTGCTTTAATGAATTTATGTAGAAGGCCTTTAGAAAGATGGGACTTAAAAAAACAGAACCCAAACATTCTCTTGCCTAGATTTTATACGTTAGCTATGAAAAGCACGATCTTTAATTAGACAATGTAGCAATCACATCCTAATATATTTCATTATTGTGGTAACAATTAGGATTACAGCATTTTCTCCAGCTGTTTCTATATTACAGATCACATTGTCTTTTCTGCCTTCCCATTCTGCTACTGAGGCAGCCGAGAGGCAGGGGATTAACTTTCAAAGGTAGTTCAGTATTTCTTTGAACACCAGAATCCATTCCCTGGAGCGTAAGTGCTAAGCTGAGTGGTTCAGTGAATAGTACATAGGAGGAAGAGTTGGAAATATGTCTACTGGACACGGCCAAGACGCTGAGTTTGCCAGCCTTGAAATCCTTACCCGAGGAACAGCGGTCACCCCTACCTCTCAAAGCAGGAAAGTCCATCGGAAGAGACAGCTGACAGGAAGAGGCATGATGTTCACACAGGTGTGGCCACTCTTTAATGCCATGCAAGGTGGATTCATAACCCTTCAGGCGTGACTCCTGGATGCGATGCCTGTTGCCTAGTAGAGAGTCACCTTATATGAGTAACAGATGCTCTGATATACAGCTCTCATCCTGACCGTGAGCCAGATTCTCACTCAAAGGTAACAGCAAACTTCTAAGGAACCTTCTCAACTTTCCCTGCATTGAGAAGAGTGCATAGATGCTGAAGTCAAGAGTTGTGTTGAACAAATGTAACTGTGCACATTTCACACATTCCCTCACTATGAGGCAGGGCCTGGGAATCTGGCAGCCCCAATTCTGGCATCATGTCTATGGCCTCAAGTCCCCTGTCCTGGGAGATTTATCACAAAATGGGCAGACCTTGGCTAGATGTCATAGTGGTTATTATTATTTCACATGATTAGCTATACACAAAGTAGTTATGCTGTTTCTGTGGATGTGGCTAAAAGGATAACAATATAAGGATTCCCTCATGTTTTCTGTTTAGTCTTAACACAAAGAATTTCTGATCAATATATCTAAAGCAATGTCAATACTGAATGCACTATCAATGAATTCTTATGTTTAGGTGCATCTGCTCATAAGTATGAGCCTACCTCTGGATGGCATGGGTGTGAGCCTACCTCTGGGTGGCATGAATGTGAGCCTACCTCTGGATGGCATGAATATGAGCCTACCTATGGGTGGCATGAGTGTGAGCCTACCTCTGGGTGGCATGAATGTGAGCCTACCTATGGGTGGCATGAATGTGAGCCTACCTCTGGATGGCATGGGTGTGAGCCTACCTATGGATGGCATGGGTGTGAGCCTACCTCTCAATGGCATGGGTGTGAGCCTACCTACCTCTCAATGGCATGAGCCTACCTCTGGCTTGGAGCCCTGCTTTTGTGTCCTTTGCTTTGCAACCTTTAAGCTGAGTGGTTGGAGAGAATCTTGGTGCCACTGTTCTGAGCCTTGTGGTGTCAGATAATTTAAAGCAATATGCACTCAAAACTTAAACTGATGTCCAAAGGGTTAGAAGTTTTCTATGGGTAATTCATTCTTCCAAGGGTTAAAAATCTCTTTTTTCCCCAAGAACCAAGGTGAAATAAATGGGTAAGATGGGTCTTTGCTTGTTGTAACATAGCTTTCATTGCCAATGGGAGTGGTATGTAATTTAAGTTGCTCTTCTAAGAGTGAGCAGCATGAGATAAAGGTGGAACAAGGTATTTTAGTGTCTACCAGCAGGATTATATGAAGCTACCTGTGAGCAAGCAGACAAAAACTGTGCTAACGGGGGCTGAACTGTGTGAAGGCTGACTTTACTATTTATTATTGAATCTACTACTCACGACGAGGCATGCAATCCCCTAAGCCTCGCTTCCCATTATGCCAGCATCTAGCAAGGAAGAGATGCTGATCCACACAGATTGTAATATATTGATTAAAGTTTGCTATATATTAACGGCTGTGTTTCATCCGATGCTATTAATTTGATATTGAAAATTTTCTGAGTGCATTTTATTACTTTCTGATTTAGACTTGCTGAACTGCATAGCTATTATTTTTAACCGTGTTTTAAATGGTATTGATCGGTGTGAGAGTATCACTTCATGAGAATTTGCAGTTGGAGGTGTGCTACTGGGACTGATACGCTTTCGCATGTCTTAAATTATTCCATCAAAGAAAAATACTCGTGGAGTTGATTTACAGCAGCCTTTTAGCCGCGGCTAAGTATTTCTGTGTGAGTTCTTGGTAAGTGCCTGGAACGGCCTCCAGTTGCTTTTTCAGAAGACTTCAAAGCTGACATTTTCTAATTGGACAGCGCAGAATTAGAGAAGCCATGAGGAAAGCTAGTGAGGAATCAAGCCCCAAGCTCAGACTCCTGATGTATGCCATCAATGTTTAATGAGACACAATAGCTCACTGATGGGAAATATTACAGGACCGCCCCCACCCCGCCCCGCCTCACCCCGCCCCACAGCCCCGCCCCAACCGCGCCCAGCCCCGCCCCAGCCTCGCCCCAACCGCACCCAGTGCTATCTGCAGTGTCCTGCTCAGCAATCGAACTGCCATTTCCAATTGTCCCCACTGTTACCACTCAACCTGCAAAGCCAGGAATTTTTAATGCAATGAAGGGGAAACTGTCTGAGAAGAAGGACACTGGCGATGACAGGGTCCATTAACGCAGCTCAAGGGCTCCGAGGACAACTGGAGTTAACACAGACACAGCCTCCATCAGCAATCCCAGCATGCTACACCTCAGGCACGGCCCTCATGGGCACCACAGAGAAAAGTCAATCCTCTACTGACGGTCAGTCAGGGGTTGAATTCGTCCAGTGAATCTGTCCTCCTAAGGAAAGCCACTGGGGTTTTGGTACTCAATCGACTGAAGATATGAACATAGAGTATGACCTTGGTGGCATCCCATTGCCACTAGGTTGGCAAGACTTTAGTCAGCATCCCTCTATACTGTCAGCAAAATGAGACTGCTGCTGTGTGTTACACAGAAATAAAGCCAAGAGCACTGAGCAATGGCCAAGGGTCAGCCCTGCAGGCTCTCTCCGCCGTCTACCATGTGACAGTGGTGGCCGCCTCCATTCTTCATATCTCCTTAATATCTAGTATATTAATTATACTCTTAAAACATGTCAAATCCAGACCCTCTGGAGTTTCCCTCCAAGTAGGTATGGAACAACTTCAAGTGGACAGAAAGAGAAAAGGCCCTCCCTTTGCTTCCCTCCCCCCAGAAGTGGTTCCCTTCTCTGTAGCAGCCTCCCAGATAACGGGGAACAAGGCAAGCCCTGTCAAACTGCAAATGTAAAAGGCTTTGTGTCCAGTGGAATCAGATCACATCTGCATTTTGAAAATATTAAATTTTGTTAAATGTCTTACCGGTAGATACTTAAGAAATTATGATACGCGGGTGTCAATGGCAGAGAGCGTCACTGCTCATGGAGATGGAAAAACATTGCTCTTAACTTGTAAAATCACGAAGTTATTAATATTTCTGTCCTTGTGAGTAAGGGACAAGGTTAATTGCATTTCACAATGGTGAGCGTGAGCGCTGTCAACCTGAAGGAGACAGCTAAGGTTGGTCAGCCCGAACGGAAGTGATTTTGAACGTTTTCTCCAGTGTGCTCCAAGGGAGGACAGCGGGACAGAATCGGCCCTTATGCAGCTTTATCTTCATGAAAAGAACAGAGAACTAAATGTGCCTTCCCTGCAAACCGTTACGCTCCAAGTGCTGGCTCACTGTTTACAACAGCTGTCAAACCGAGTCCTAACCTGGAACTTTTCTTAATGTTTTCATTAATTTAAAAGTTGTCATTAAGACGTAATCACATTGTTTTCCCCCCCTACTTCCATCCCCCCCCATGCCTGCCCTCCCCCCAATTAACTGATGTAACATACAGGGGCAAATGAGTAAACGCAAGCACAATCCGCTGCGTTTCTACAGTGTCGCCCGCATGCCCGTGTCTCCTGCTGACTACATGATACACTGACTGGTTATCCAGCGCGGAGCCGGGACCCACCGATCTGTTTGAATGTGCCTGAATCGGGGAGGGAGGGCTGAGAAATGGAAAGAGAGACAACAGATGAAAGACAGAGTTGGCAGGGCTCTCGATGACTAAGGCAGAAGCCCCAAGTTTATTACTCACAGCCCGCATATACCCATTCAGAGGGGACGGCAATAGGCTTCCTTACCATGATACAAAGTACAAACAAGTATAATTACCTCCTTAATGCTCAAAACATCTAGTGACCACACCCTAAGTCAGACATCCTATTATTTGTTCTTGAGGAGCAAATCATCTCAAAGCCACACCTTTGGCCAAACATCCTGTTGCTTAGCCTTAAGGAGCAAGACTAGGTTTGAACTGTCTGGCCCTAAGTCAGGATGGAATGGAGTCAATAACGATAATGCCCACACTTGTGCCACAGGGTTCATACCCATCACGGGCAGAAAAGACTATTGCTTTCTTCTCTTGGGTTCTGATGCTGTGAAAGCAACTCCCAGAGACGGAGGCTTTCAAAGTCAGATACAGTGTGAGTCCTCCACGTGCTATGTCAGAGGAGATGGTGTCTTCAGCAATAGGGACCCACCTTCAACTTCCGGGGGTCAAGGCCAGTAATAGGGCAATAAATCACCTGCTATTTGGGAGTCTCTGGATTTCCTGACCATCAACTCAAAAGAAGGCTTCTCATTCCTGACACTGACTGGAGTTTCTGTCAGACGGTTTCACAGCTCTTGGGGGGAAGTACTGAGTGTTTTCATCTCAATTTGTATTGTATCATTTAAGTATCTAATTATGCATATGTATGAGTACATATGCATGCATTTATATATATGATATTTAATTTTAGGTAAATGTAAAATAATGATTCCTTATGTCTTCTTCAGGACTATTTGGGACTTTCATAACTCTTCCCCTTTCCAGTCCTATGCACTTGCAAAGTTCATGATTTCATTTTTCTTTGCAGATGAATAGTATCCCTTAGTGCATATGCTCCACATTTTTACTAACCACTCATTAGCTGAAAGTCTGTTGGGTTGTTTCCATTTCCCAGCTATTGTGAACATGGCGGAACAGTGTCTGTGGAGTAGAATTTTGTGGCACAGCTGAGTCATGTGATGGATTCGTTTTTAGAAATTTAAGTGTCCTCCACGCTGGCTTCCGCGGTGGCTGAACCGGTTGTGCCTGCATTTCTGCCCACAGTGGATGGGGATCCCCTTTCACTGCCACCTTCTCCACAGCCTTTGTTGTTTGTTGCTTTGTTGACCTTAGCTGTCCCAACAGATGTGGGATAAAATTCTCAAGGTTGTTTTTATTCGCATTTCCCTAATTCCTAAGGACGATGAGAACTTTTCCAGCCATCCCTGAGTCGTTTTTATTTCAGCTTCTGAAAATTCTCTCTTCAGATGCACATCACATTTTTAACTGGGTTATTTGTCCTTATTGTTTTTACTCTTTGTATGTTGCAGATATTAATCCTCTGCCAGCTGCATGGCTGGCGAAGATTCTCTCCCATTCTATGAGTTTCCTCTTCACTTGATTGATTGTCTCCTTAGCTGTATGGAAGCTTTATGGTTTTATGAGGCTCTGCGGGGTACTGCCTGTGTTTTCCTCTGGAAGTTTCAGTGTTTCTGGTTTCAAATTGAGGTTTGAACTCTTTGTGGTTAGTTTCTGTGCAGAGTGATGGAGAAGGATTAATTATATGCACATTTGGTCTCCTGCTGGGCATAGTAGTGCACAGCTTTAATCCTAACACTTGGGGAAGAAGAGGTGGGCAGGTTTCCTGTGAGTTACAGGCCAACCAAGACTACACAGTGAGTCTCTGTTGTAAAAAAGTAATTTTTATTCCAAATGGAGTATTGAGTATTGGGGATAATCACTTACAGTGTTGTCATGTTATCCAAGTGATGCTTTTCTGGGGCAGACTCTGTGCCAAGTTCTGCAGGCTCTGCTTTGCTCGCTTTTCAGAGCTCTCCAAATTCAGCTTCACCGTCTAAGCCTCATCCTCCTCTGTAGACTTGGATTCGTCTACATGCCTTAGAACTGCATGGGGAGCACAGAAGTAAGAGCCAGCTCGAGTAACAGTAATGGGTTCTCATGCTCACTGTGGCTAAGGTATGTATGAACACACACTCAAATGAAGAATGTGCTTTCAGCCAAGGCTGATGAGCCTGCTTCTAAGAATTAGTGCCGAGTGTGAGTGCTAATGTTCTTCTAGTGCATTCGTAGGTAGGGAATTTCTTAAAACAGCCATCCAGACACTTGTATTCCAAACACAATTCAAGGCCTTGCTTCTTCCCAGGGTTGCCTAAAATGAATTAGTTCTAGAGCTCCTGAGGAATCGTTCAGATGTCTGTTTGGTTCAATGAGCATATATTACAGACTAATGAACACACTAAAGAGCCTTCTCCCCCACAGCGGCCATTCACCAAATCTTTTACAGAACAGTTACTCTGTGCCCAGAACTGTGTTCAGAAAGTCAACCAAACTGTAGATGAGTCAAGGAAGGATGGGCAGAGTCGTTTTGTCTATTTGACAAGCTCTGGGGAAAATCCAGGTTATTATATTTAACTGAAAAACGTAGTTCTGTGTCTGTGTTGTGGTAAACAACACAGATATGAGAGCCGATTAGTTCATTGCTCATCTGTTTACATAATAGATTTCACAGACAGTGTCCTGCTTAGTAAGCGCTGTGCCGGATGCTGGGATTCACTGCTTGCCCAACAGAAGCAACTTGTGTCTTTATTGACTCGTACACTCTAGTCGGGCAGACAGATAAACCAGGAGACCGTGACAGCAAACATCAACTGTGTCTTTGCGGTAGAGACCTCTGCAGAAGGTGTTCCTTGTAGGCAGATGACTGAAGCCTGGCGCACAGAGCCGTCCGTGTGTGGACAAGCCTGGAAGGGAAAAGGAGCCCCAGAAACCGAGAGCAAGGCTGTGTGGCTGTGAGGAGACCCTGGAGGCTATGCTGAGGGCAGGACAGGGCAAGGATGGGTTTCAAGCAGAACACATGGCTTCAGGTGAGTGGGTAGAATTCGTGTACGTTGCTCAGCGGGAAACTATGGGAGCTGCTATGACACAGATGAGAGAGGTCAGCCGGTGCAGCAGTCTGAAACAGATGAACAGACTGGACACTGTGGGGGGGGTAGGGGGCATTGAGAAGGTTTAGACATCTGAAGGGAGGGTGGACCTCTTTAGGAAAGGGGGTGGGGGAAAGGCCAGGTTTAATATCTCAGGACAGATGGAGGCAGGGCCAGGAGTTTAGAGTAAGGGAGTTGCAGGAGTTACTGTGTGGAGTTTTGAGATGACTTTGGGAAAGCCAGAAAGGAATGTCTAGCAGAGCTTCATCTCACAGTGAGTGAATGTCACAGAGATGGTGACAGAACACCTACATCTAGATATGACACTTGGGAGGGACGTTGGAAGAATGCTTTGTCCAAGACCCTAGAGACTCTGGTACCCAAAGCAGGATTAAAGGTGATGAGAACAAAAGAGAAGGCTATTAAAAGTTATTTTTGATAATTCCAAAATGACAACATAGCTACTCTTGGTTTTTGAGACCATGATTAAGTTAAATAAAGTATATTTGAAGACAAGCACCATGACAGTCCATCTACTCACTGAGACACCTGAAGATCAAATGACAGACTGAATGATTGAGCCTGGTCCCCAGCTTGTGAACGCCTTGAGAAGTGACATAATTGGTGTTATTAATACATTGATCAATGTTAATTTTCATGTATGGGTGGGCACTCATAAGGAAGGGCCTGGATGAAGGCAGTGGGTCACCTTCACCAGAGTTGTGTCCTTAGAATACACAGCCATCTCTTTCCATCTGCGACCTGCATTCTCTGTGCTGTTTATGTTCCTTAGCCTCCAAGAACCAAGTGGCCATGGACTTGAACCTCTGAAACAGACTAGGGTGATTGCTAAGTGGCTATGTGCTGGCCACGCATGTGAAAGGTCGGAGTTTGGGTTCCTAGGATGCATAAATCCTGGGTGTGACAGTCCTCTTGTATCTCAGCTTTGGAAGCCCAGGCAGACAGGTCATCCCCAGAGCAAGCTGGCTATGGAGACTGCACATGTGGGTGACTTTGTTTGGGGGTTGAGTCACTGGCAAGCTTGAAGAGCCATTGAAGATGATTGTAGACATTGACTTTAGATCTGTACATGCACATAGACCCATGTACATGCATACCCATACATGTGCACACACACACACATACACACGCATACACACACGTGTGCATATACATGCATGCCATATAGACATACACACAAACTAATAAATAAAACCTCTGAAAGTATAATCCAAAATAAATATTTCCAACTTTAAGTTGTTCTTCTCAAGTAATTTTTTACAGTGACAGACAGATGGACAGGACACAGTGACCGACAGGTGGGAAGGCAGCACATGTGGCCTGGGCATGCGGGAGAAAAGGCTGATTCACAGCCTGGAGGAGCAAAACGGTGCAGAACCTCCCACGGCTCAGAGAAGAACATCCCATGATCGTTTGTTTACCACGGCTCAGAGCAGAACATCCCATGATCGTTTACCATGGCTCAGAGCAGCACACCATTTAAAACCGATGAATTGTTGGCTTCTGCAATTTTCAATTAATTGCATCTCTACTGCCTTGACCACAGGTATCTGACAGTGTTGGCCGCAGATAAGGGGACCGCTGTCTCCTCTGTCTGTGGGAAGTAAGCGGAGGGAAAGGCTTATCTTCCCTGGAGTCAGGAAGGCTGAAAGTGAACGTACAAGGACAGAGAGAGCAGTGTCATCGCCACAGCAGTGTCCTTGATTTAGCAGGGATGTCAGCATACAAAACGCCTTATGAAGCAGAGGCTCAAACAATGCTGAGTGGCCACTCTGTTTCTTGGGGGCGGTGGCATAAATCTGAGCAAGAGTTGGCCTAGGACTTGGACTGTGTGTAGCCTTTCTCTGTGACCACAAACTCTAGATCCTAATCAGTGTCACTGGGCTCCTTAAGGTCTTCGCAGGGCAGTCCAGCCAAAGGGACAATATGGTCCTGGAGAACGGAACCAGTTACGCAGAGGGAAAATCTTAAGTAATTCGTTAGTGCACTGAATGTTTCACAACAGTAAGCCTGTTGTACCTGCAAAAGAAAGCATCGGCTGTTAGCTGCCGGGCTGTTTACAACTTCTAGTGCAAAGGCTGTGTGTCATGTGTCTGTGCATCTGCTCATTATTACGGGATGTCTTAGAGTGCGATGAAGTTCCAAGCTAGAACACCTAGATGCTGAAATGGGGAGAAACTGGATTACAGTGAATTAAAGGGGAGATTTGAAAAGGGTGTTTGTTTGGCAGCAGGAGGCATAGGAAAATTGCTCCTAAATAGGTAATGTTTGGCACCTTGGAAACTTTAGGGTTAAAACATAATCTTTCTTTTCTTCCTTCTGTTTTCTCTGGGATGAATTTCAGGGCCACGAGCCATTGGGAGAGTGACATGCAAGGCTGAGGGAGGCCACTTAACTGCAAAGCATGTTTGTGTCACTCTGTTTTGTCAAAGGCTTTTTCTTCATTAAAAACAAGCCTAATATTTCATTTGTTGATTAAAACAATTAGAATTAATTCTCAGGGAGGAAGTAGAAACTCTTCTTTTATAGTTGGCCCTACTTTTTCTTAACGGGGCTAAGTGTTTTGCGACTTGCCTTTCTGTCTCCCAGAAATTTTAAGTAGTATATTGCTAATGTTTGAATAGATGATACCTGTCCTTCATAGTAAATTCAGAAGGTATACAGTTTACAGCTACAGTCACATTCCTTACCTGTCCTTTCTGTCCCCTCTGAAGGCTGTCTGTTCTATTTCCCTTTCTGTTTTGATAAAGCATCACAACCAAAAACCACAGATGAGAGGAAAGAGGTCCTTTGGCTTGCAGCTCCAGATCACAGCCCCTTAACAAGGCAAGGCAAAGCGAGCATTCATGGCACACCCTCTGCTATTTCGTACTGCGTTTCCTCCAGCCAGGGAAGTCACTCAAGCTAAGGAATTATAGTAGAAACTATGGAGGGGGCTGCCTGTTAGCTGCCTTGCGGTCTGGATTGTTCTCAACCAGCTTTCTTAGGCAGCTCAGAGCCACTGCCTAGGGGAGGGACATCCAGAGTGGGCCGGGCTCTCCCACATCAGTCACCAGTGAGGACAGACCCCACAGACATGCCCAGGACAATCTGATCTAGGGACTCTACACTGCGTCACATGGACAGAGCTAAGCCTCTTCCCAAAGATGCACTACACTTACCGTGTGTGTGCATGTGTGTGCACTCACGATCACATACACATTGCTACATGCGCTCCTCATGGCATTTTAGAGTACAAGCGAGGCTCTGTTTGGACTTGCTTTTGACTGAGGTGTGACGTGGAGGTCTAACCTACTCTGGTCTCACTGCCGTCCAGTTGTCCTACACAACTCAGAAGAGCCCAGCTCATCCCCTTCATCGGGGATTAAAGTCCCTAATATGGTCATGGTTGTTGTTGCTTGAGGCAGTTGTATAGACCCAGTCTGGTCTTGAACTCACAAAGCAGAGCTGGCTTTGACCTCCCAATTCCTCTGCTTCCACTTCCTGAATGCTAGGATTGCATACTGTAAGCTAGATCATTTCCACTGTTGGCCCTGTGTACCCACAATCCACCTTTTCAGAGCTCTCAGCAGAGCTCTCAGGGCTATTCTTCAGTCTCTCTCTCTCTCTCTCTCTCTCTCTCTCTCTCTCTCTCTCTCTCTCTCTCTCTCTCTCTCTCTCCACACACACACACACACACAGACACACACACAGACACTCACACACACACACACATCACACACACACACACACAGACACACACACACACACACAGACACACACCTCTTCAGCTAGACTACATGAACACTGTCAGTTTCTGCATATTACTTTTGATCATTTTGCTCCCTATTCTGATTTGTAGCTTATTGGTAATTACTTTTGAGTCTCCAGGTAAATGAGCACATTGTCTACAAGTACTAGCGACTTTACTATTAAAATTTGCTTTCTTGTTTTCCCTGAACTAAACTGCTTAGGCATTAGAACAGTATTGCGGTTTAATAAGGGTCAGGATAAACAGATAGGCCGAATAGATGTTTATTCAGGGAGAAACAGCTCACAACACAGACAGATGAACACAGCAGTTGGAACCCGATGCTCCTCTCTGCGAGTACCATCAGCAAGAGAGCATTCCCCACCTCTACTCAGACCTAGTCCCACAGGTCACTTCTGCCCCTGGCTCCACCTCCCCCCCAATGGGTGTGGTCAGTGCCACAGAAGCAGACAAAGTGAATATCCCACTACAGAACAGAGCATTCATTTCTGTGTTCTTTGCAGCATGGTCTGCTGAGAGTATAGAGGGTGTGTGTGTGTGTGTGTGTGTGTGTGTGTGTGTGTGTGTGTGTGACTATGATGAGTTAGATCCCTCCCTTAAACTCATCTTCACTTTTATTCAGCGTTGTTTGGTTGATGGGACTTCCAGAAAGATAAAACGCATTAGTCAACTCAGCCCCCCTGAACGTACATGGGTCTCAGAAGGCCTGGACAGTCTAAGGGACCTCAGACAGTGGAACCAGGATGTATCCCTGGTGCACAAAAGGACTTTGGGAGCGCATTCCCCATGGAGGGATACTCCCTTAACCTAGAGGCAGGAGACCTAGTCCCACTCCAAATGACTTGACAGATTTTGATGATCCCTCCTGGAAGGCATCACCCTACATGTGGAATGTGTGTGGGGGTGAATGGGATGGGAGGGTGGTCTGGGGGCATGGGAGGGAGGGAGACAGGCAGGGAAGGAGGGAGGGAGAGGGACCTGGGATTGATATGTAAAATAAGAAAAATAAATAAATAACAATAAAAAAGACACATTAGTCATATATGCTTAGTGCTTAAAGAAAAATGTGGTAGGAGTTGTCCACGGCTTTAGTGATTAAAATCCCTGCTCTGTAGGCTTCCTTACAAATTCTATTTGATACCCAGAAGGGGAAAACAAGGTTAAATTGCATATGTTTAAAATTACCTAGTTTTAAATTACTATATGCAGCATTATTTTAATATCAAGCATGTTCAAAGTGACCTCATTATCTGAAAATTGCTAACCCCGTCAGGAACTAAATTAAGTGTTTCTCTTGTATCTCTTCATTCAGTGGGGACTCCGGAATCACGCGTCTGCTGGGTCTCATGAGTATAAACATTGGCCATTTTACTGGTGAGTGGACATGCAAGTTAATTAAGATCCCTGGTTGAGAGAATATTAATAATCATGGTGGGGGTTGTAGTTTAGTTTAACATTAAGGAAAATTATTACAAGAAGATAGGAATTTGGTCTTAGCTCAGGAACCATTTTTTTTTTTTTTTGTACAGCCCTTGGCAAATACCTTAACCTCTCTCATTTAATATTTTTGTTTTGTGAGTGTAACTTGAATTATTAAATATTCAATATTTAATTATAATGCACTTTAAGTAATATTCAGTACCCACCTCTTGTATTTGTGAACTTATTCTGCAGTGGCCCCTGAGCAGTTCTTAGTGTTGCTATGCCTACTGACAGTTATTGCACGTGGCAAGGTCCCTCTACCCTTTGCATCAGCAGAGAGGAGAGCCCATGGCCCTGGGGGCTGAATCAGCTCACAATAGCATGCATCAAATTGACTTCATTACATTCCCAACCCTCTCAGGAGTTGGCAAAACATTAACTCTTCCCTTTTGCTAACGGGATGTCAGGGAAAGTAGGCCTTCTGCCTGGAAGACCCTGGCACTGCAGGCATAGAGAGCTAGATAAATCCCTCAGCCGTGGTAACAGGGCAGCAGAGGTACAAGTGGTTCCTCCCCAGGGGAACTGGCTGTGCAGTGTGTCTGCCATGCTCGCTTGGGAGACCAAAAAGCAGCTCCACAGGGAGTGCACAGCCTACTGGTCCAGTTCCAGAATAGCACTGTTTGGGGTTTCGTTTTGTTTTGACTTGAAAAAGAAAGAAGATACAATTTTCTCAGACCCTTTCGTGAGATTTCCTGATGTGTTTGTTTGAAGGGATCTGGTGAGTATGGAGTATGGCTGTCCTCGGGGAGCAGGAATAGTTCTGTGATGGGCAAGCCTACTCACGGGGAAAAGTAGCTGTTTGAAAGAGAGGGATGGGAATTATTTTTAAATATTCCCTGTGACTATTTAGCTAAATGTGGGAGGCTCCCTGATCTTTACTCTCCAGACTGTGACCTTTTCACAATCATAAACTCCGTGCCAAAATGTGTGCTGGTTTTAATTAGCTGCCCTGTTGTGTAGAAGGAGCAACCAAACTGAATACGGGGCCTTTTTTTTTTTAAATGTTCATTGACTTGAGTAATTAGGGGGAAAAAAAAGAAAGAATAATTTTCAGCCTCATCCTGCATCTGACTTCGTCTTGGCAACATTAATTTTAGCTGGAATTGGGGGAGGGGGTGTAATAAGTTTTGTTTCTTGATTTAGAAAAATGAGCGTGACCAGCAGTGGTTAATCAGTGCAGATAGTATTTGTGCGGTGGCTTCTTCCAGACAATGTGCCTCAGAGGGGAAGAAGAAGGCAGTTTTTGTTATCCTGTGGGCTTTTAGTGGTTGTGATTTAACAAAGCAATATCCCAGAATATATTAGTGAACAGCAATGACAGATTCATTTTCTGCTGTGTGCCCTGAAAAACCATTTATGCAAATACAAATGCTGTATTTGTAATGTAAAAGCAGTTGGAAGATTTGGGTCTCTCACTCAGCATTTGGGAGATAATGTTGAGAAGGAAAATCAGGAACCCCCAACTGTGAGTTGATCATTAGCTGTATATTTTTAAATGCCGACCCAGGCCCTCGCTAAAACAAAAAACAAAAACTCCAACAGCTGACACTTCCAAATATGAAAATTTAACATGGGTGTTTTGTCAATGCTGCATGTCTCCAAACAGGTAATAAGGAAGCCTGTATAGCAGGGGAGTAACGACTGTCAAGTTTTGATACTTACCACAGCCCCTTCCCTCAGCTCTCCCCAAATCCACCTGCTGTGGTTTGAAAGAAAATGGCCCCCAAAGGAAGTGGCACTGCTAGGAGCTGTGGCCTCATTGGAGTAGGCGTGGTCTTGTTGGAGGAAGTGTGTCACTGCGGGGGTGGGCTTTGTGGTCTCACATATGCTCAAGCCATGGCCCATGAGACAGACCACTTCCTGTTGCCAGCAAGCTGTAGGACTCCCAGCTCCTCCTTTCTTGAGCACCATGTCTGGCCGTGGACTGCCTTGTGCTACCATGTGACAGTGGACTGAACCTCTGAACTATAAGGGAACCACTTCCCAAAATATTTTCCTTTATAAGAGTTGCTGTGGTCATGACAGCTATGGAACTCTAAATAAGACACCACCCAGCCTCCCAACCCTTACCCAACTTTATTCTCTCTCTCTCTCTCTCTCTCTCTCTCTCTCTCTCTCTCTCTCTCTCTCTCTCTCTCTCTCTCTGTGTGTGTGTGTGTGTGTCCTTTCTTGCCTTCCTCTCCATCTCTCCCTTTAATGACCCATTGGTTTCAATTTGTACTGTCTATATACTCCTTGGTATGGGGTCATTCACTGTAGAATGTTTAACCAGGAGCCACACCCTTAAATAAAACTGACTGGACTCTTTCTCCCCAAGAAGCCACCAGTCTCAGTTAGGAGTAGAATCTCCTGAACCCCTCCCTCCCCATGCTAAAATGTTGACTGGCTTCATTGTGTGTCTGTAATTGCATAAAGAGAGAATGTACTTACTTCTGGAAGATCTATTTCTCTACATTTTACATGTGTGTTTATCTGAACATATGTTTGCCACATACATGCAGTTCCCATGCAGACCAAGCAAGGGCATTGGGTCCTCTGAAATTGAAGTTACAGACAGTCGTGAGCTGCCATGTGAGGGCTGGAAACTGAACCCAGGTTCTCTGCAAGAGCAGTAAGTGCTCTTACCCACTGAGACGTCTCTTCGGGGCACACCCTTTAAGATTTATTTGACTGCACTTATTTTTAATGCTGATGTGAATTTCTCACATGGAAAAATAGGATGTGAATGAGCCACAACAGCAGATTTTGAGAATGAGAATAGTGAAGTTGCAAAGGTGTAGTTATCATGTGTTTGCACAGGCGCTGTGTTACAACGGAAACTATATCAGTCCCAACTAAGACAGCTACCACTCATGGACTGCACAAACATGGACAAATTCCTTACTGTGTCTGTCGTTACTTCCCTCCTACAATAGTAGAACTCTGTCCTGGTACAGTTAGTGACCAAGCATGTGTGGAGACAGCCCAGTTCTGACATGCAAACACTCCTTGTAAGACATTTTAAACATGTACAATCTCTGCCACTACCCTTCAGGAAAAAAAAAAAATGGGATTTTTTTTCTGCCAAAAACAGAACAAAAGATGAACATTGGCACTGAATAAATTCTTGAGGCATATTGTACTTTTGCATACTGATTTATTTACTTTCTCTCTTCCTGAAAGGCTAAATCTTTCATTGAGAAACCAGTCCGTCACATTCTCTTTTCCCCTTTATCTGTTCTATTTAGAGGGAAGTGGTGTTAGCTTTTATTCTCTTCCATTTGAGGTTTAGGGAAAGGACTCTGAGGTATAGAGCTTCTCAAATCTTCCCCACACACCTCCAGGTGGCATACTCAGATGTAAGACCGCCTTCCACTTTTCTTACTTTGTCTACTTGTACTGTTACCCACAAAGCGAAAGAGAGTAACTGTCCCCAGAACAGTGTCCCCCACTCTCAGAAGCCAGTACTTCTAGCCGCATAAATGGTCTCTTTCAAGCTCTTAGTAGAGTGCATCTTTACTGGAAATGAAAAGGGTAGAGCCGAGAGAATGAGCTCATCTGTGCTGAGCCCTGACCACCTGCCAGCATACCATCCTAAAGTTGTTTAAACTGAAATCTTAACATTCTCACAGCATCCGGTGAGTAGCTGTGGGGCTGATGGGGCTTAAGAGATTTGGTCAAGATCTGGGAGGTAAGAGTCTTTCCAAATTGCATGCCTACAGACCCTGTTGGTGGCATCAATATCTCCTCCCTGGCACTCCAAGTGTAAGAATGTGTTCACATACAAAACCCATAGCAGAAACGTGAAAGAGTAAACCATTTTAAGATGTACAACATCTGCCTTTGATATGAGGTTCTTATGCAGCTAGTTGACACTCAGCCAAATTGCTGAATCTCTGCAATTTTACTTGTGCAAAGACATCAAGTGCTCTAAGGATCTTTAGTCAGTTTTCTCTGCCCGGCATCTCCCTCACTAGAGCACATGAATGGGTTTGAGCACGAGTCCTCTGAGGCCTCGGAACTCACTCTGTTTCTGTTGTGAACCGAATGCCAACAAAGAGTACCACTTTCAGATGGACAGTGATGAGATTAGCACCAGTTATCATTAAGAATGGTCAGATTAGGGAGCTGCTGCAAAAATCTACACACCACTGAGGTAGAGACTATGAGTTACGAAGGCAGTCCAGTTAAGGTAACACTAGCAGCTTTGAAAGTGTCTGTACAACCGACAGTTTCCCTTTGGATCTTTGAAATGACCCCCCCAACCTGTGGTCTTAAGGTTGAAATGTTGTTCAGAGCCTGTGTGTATTAGCAGACAGCACCCGGGAACTGTAGAGGAAGATACAGATCCAAAAAAATATGATGAGGAAGATGTAAAACTCTTAAGTATGTCTGGAAAGCGATTTGGCCCTGGAAGTGGTAACAAGGTTCTGCAGAAAGAAAGTAAGTGATGAAAATTATGACAGTGAAGATGATGATTAGGAAGGAGACGATCATGAAGGTGATGGTGATGAAGGAGACAATCATGAAGGTGATGGTGATGAAGATGATGATGATTGCAAAGGAAATGATTATGAAGGTGATGGTGATGAAGATGATGATGATTTCAAAGGAGATGATCATGAAGGTGATGGTGATGAAGGAGACGATCATGAAGGTGATGGTAATGATGATAATATGAAGGAGACGATCATGAAGGTGATGGTAATGATGATGATATGAAGGAGACGATCATGAAGGAGATGGTAATGATGATGATATGAAGGAGACGATCATGAAGGTGATGGTAATGATGATGATATGAAGGAGATGATCATGAAGGTGATGGTGATGAAGATGATGATGGTGATGAAGGAGACGATCATGAAGGTGATGGTGATGAAGATGATGATGATTGCAAAGGAGATGATTATGAAGGTGGTCACAAAGAGGAAAGTGATGAAAATGGTGATCGTGATAAAGATGATCACTAAGGTGTTGGTGATGGACTAGATAAAGATGTTAACAAAAAAGATGATGATTTTGATGATGAGGAAACTGAAAAAAGCTCCAGTGATGAAATTTGTATGATATATTAGTCAACACACACACACACACACACACACACACACACACACACACACACACACAAACCAGAATGATAAAGACCAAAATCCATCAGCAACAAGATCAAAGTGTCAAAAGTGTCAATAATCTTTTCAAATAGCTAGAAAAATAAGCACCAAAAAAACCTAGGTCTGCAGAAGTCATTAAGGCAAAACTGCAAGCTAGTAAAGAAAATGCTGTTTCTCTTCCCAAAGTGGTAGCCACGTTCGTTAATTATGTGAGTCATTGCTTCAGGATGACTGACCAGGAAGCTATTCAAGGTCCCTGGCAGTGGAGGAAGTCTCTTTAAGAAAATGGTTTAAGAAGTTCAAAGTATTCCAGCTGACATCTGGCTGTCCTTGCTGTGTTGCAAGGTACGAACTTTCTCTACTGTGTTTGATCGATGTCATCCAGGTCCCATTGCCAAGAATATGTTGTCTGAAATGTCCCTTCCCTCCACCCTTTACTTGGTTGTAAGTATGTGTGGAATGTTATAATAAGAGATAGAGTGGTGGTCAGACGTGGAAATGGTGGCAGACAAAAGTGTTAGTACTTTAATAAAACATAAAATACAAGCACTGTTGGTGTTAGGTTTGGTAATTCATGTAAAGCTAGGAGTGATATACATGCATGGATAATGACTTTATTAGTTCTATTTCTGTTACTGTGACGAGACACTATGGCCGAAAGCAGTGTTGAGAAGAAAGCGTTTATTCTGGTTTATGGCTCTGAAGGTAGAATTCATAACCACAGTGGAAGCAAGCAGTGGGAGGTCACATTTCACCTGGGAGTGTGAAGCAAAAAGTGGGTGGAGGCTGTGACCCTGGAAGCTGCTCTTAGCAGCATATGCTCTCCAGAAGAGCCATGCTTCCCCACAGCATCCCCCCCAGCATCCCCACACCTTCCCCCACAGCATCCCCCACAGTATCCCCCACAGCATCCCCCACAGCATCCCCACAGCATCCCCACACCTTCCCCCACAGCATCCCCACAGCATCCCCACACCTTCCCCCACAGCATCTCCACAGCATCCCCACAGCATCCCCACACCTTCCCCCACAGCATCCCCACAGCATCCCCACACCTTCCCCCACAGCATCCCCACAGCATCCCCCACAGCATCCCCACACCATCCCCCACAGCATCCCCACAGCATCCCCACACCTTCCCCCACAGCATCCCCACAGCATCCCCACACCTTCCCCCACAGCATCCCCACAGCATCCCCACACCTTCCCCCACAGCATCCCCACAGCATCCCCACACCTTCCCCCACAGCATCCCCACAGCATCCCCCACAGCATCCCCACACCTTCCCCCACAGCATCCCCACAGCATCCCCCACAGCATCCCCACACCATCCCCACAGCATCCCCACAGCATCCCCCACAGCATCCCCCACATGGCACTGCCAGCCGGGGGCTGAGTGCCCAAGTGCCTGGACCTGTGAAGAGACATATCTTACTCAAACCAGGGCAGTGACACTCCACAGACCTGTGCTCAAAGCTGTTTTGAGCAGTGATAATTTAGAGTATCAACTGCAACTTGTTGGTCATCAGTTTGGCCAGAAGATGTGTGGTCAGATTTGTGTTTGAGAAAAACGAAAGCTGTAGTCTTGATATCATCATGGAGAAAGTAAGTTGGTAAGACAAGGTGAGCTATAAGCAACGATGGCCAGAGGCAGGGAGGTGTGCAGGACAGCAGGGTGTGATGCAGTCCTGTAGCGTGTATGTTTCCGCCAGCCCGCCAGTCTGGGCCCACAGCAGCGCCAGCCCCAAATAACACTCAGAGACTCTGTATTTGATACAATCCTGTTGGCCAGTTACCATTATTGTTAATGGGCTAGCTCTGTCTTAATTATTAACCCATTTCTACTTATCTAAGTATTTCCACGTGGTCGTCTTATCGGGGAGCCGCTGCAGGCGTCCTCCTTCCTGGGCTACATCTCGACTCCTCCTTCCCATTTCCTCTTTCCTTCTCCTAGTCTCCTAGCCCCGCCTATCTAGTTTTCTATTGGCCACAGAGCTTTAGTAACCAGTATGAGAAACATATATACAGAATAACATCTCCCATTACAGTCCCTCTCATTCTGCAGAGGAAGAAGTTGGGGGTTTGGCTCAGCAGCTTATTATGGAAGTGAGGAGACGACAGAGTAGCCTCTTGTGACCTAGGGACAATCAACGAAAGGGAGGAAATAACGCAACGGAAAAAAAAATTTGATAGTGAAGATAGATGGCGAGTCCAGTTCAACAGAAACTGAATTTTTAGACTCCATTGCCAAAATGACGTAGAGATCCCAGATGGACACTGGGGATTTGTTAAGAGAGGCATCTCATAGCAAAGGGGTGGGTGTCCCCTGGTGTGCATATGTCCCCAGGGAGATCCCCAGGGAGAGGGAGACAGGCAGGGGAGGGAAGAGGAAGGGAGAGACAGACAGACAGATGGGAGTGTGTCTGATGGGAAGGAAAGGGAGGGGAGAGGACAGGGTGGGGAGGGAAAAGGGCTCAGACACTATCTCCACCACTTGGCTCCTTGCTATGCTCAGTGAAGAAGGATGCGGGTGCAAAGGGCAAGTGACAGAGTACTGACAGAAGACAGGGGCAGGAAGAAAGCGGACGGGGGGGGGGGAGGGAGAGGAGTTCCTGGAAGGGACCGAGAAGCAGACCTTGCTGGAGAACGCCAAGGCCAGGACAAACCTCTGTCATGCTCAGGAAGACTTTGTCCTCTCACCCTCCTCTGTTTGTCTACAGAGGATGCTTTGAGCGTTACCGTGGAGATCAGTGTTTTCCTCTCCGTCCACTTCTCAGACAGTCTGAACACACACGCAGAGCGCCGTGAAAGGCAGGCCCCCTGCCAGAGAGCTGCTCCTGCCCGAGGTCACAGAGGACTTACCACAGTGCTCTCCAACGGAGCATCGCTGAGAGTCAGTGACTCATGGTCCAAATGCTTTGTCTCCTTCCGTCTGTGCCTCTGTTGTTCCTTCCTGCATTTGCAGCAAGCCTGATTCTACCCCGCGGATCTACCCGCTAGCCTCATTAGCTTTGGCTACGTGAAAATAAACTAGAAAAATGGTTCCATCAAGCTCTGGATCGAGATGGCTTAAAGATTAGCCTAAATTAGGCTAAAGACGTGCCTTTCTCATTAATAAGCTCCAGCCTCTGGTCTTGGTTTGACAGGCCGGCACACCCTGTCCTCGCGGCCTGCACCGATCTCTATCCCTTCCAACTCCATCCCTGCAGACTCTGTTGAGCCTTTTCAGGGCTCTGCGTCTTTGGAGACGTGGTTGGTCTCTGCAGCCCCACGACGCTCAGGAAACCTTTTCCATGGCTTTGGAGGCAGCGTCTCCGCCGTGGTCCTCCCTCTGGCCACGTCTCTTTGCCTTGGTTGCACCTCTGCCTCCTCTTTCTCTGTGGTTTTAAATATGTTTTGTTGTTGAGCAACCCTAGTTTTGATGACTTCCAAGCTCTGTCTCAAGGTCAGTTCTCACCCTGGCTCTTAGCTGCTGGATGGACTTAGGCAGCTCAGCTATGTCAGACTCTTCCTAAACTGAACTCATTCAAGCCTGGACCAGAAGCCGGGCTCATGGTTTACTAGGTTGTCTAAGCCAGGAATCTAGGGTCACCAAGCATCTTCTTCGTTAACCTCTTAGAGCTGATTGGAAAGTAAGCTCCTCTGCCTCCCAGGCCCCCAGACCTCACTTTAATTAGGGACAGGATGGCCTTGTCCCTTGTGTTCATCCTTGTAATACCCTTTGCAGCTGAAGTGTCTTTCAGGTAGCATCTTTGCCATTCAGTGCTTAAGTTCCTGGCATGGCCTGCCTGGAAGCCTGAACAGCCCTCCTGGTATCATCTCCAGCCCCAACACTGTCTCCGCAACATTGATAATTTCTTTCCCTTCAGTATTCACTTCTCTGTGGAAGGTAGACTCAGACTCAAAAACTGCTTCTCCAATCCTCACCTTTATATTCATTATTTAATTGTAGTTCACTATTCTTCATATAGAAGCGATGTATTGTGGGAGCAGGAGTCATGTCTGCCTGGTTCAGAACTCTATCTGTAGTGCCCATCATGGGTGTGGAAGAAGCGTCAATTTAATAAGTGATGTTCCCTGGCAATACAGATGGGTAATAAGACATGCATCCTTATAGCCTTGTGTACTTTTATGAGAAAAAGATAACTATTTAATTATTTCTCATAAGCAAAGTAGTAGACATACATACAAAATCTAAACTAGTATAGAACAGACAGTGGATAACTATGGAAAGCCCGGGAGGACCTTAAAAGATAGCGCCTTCTAGACATGACGGGATTCTGCACACATCAAATCTCAACTATATGAGATTTACGAGCATAAACAAGCACTACATTATGACTACACCAGCCAATATGCCAACGTGTGTTGCGTGAAATTTGTCAAGATCCATCTCTAGATGACGGGAGACAGGTAATAAATGGGTATGGAGAGGGGGAGAATCGGTTCTCCCTGAGGAAGAGCCCACTGACAGGTTCTCCAGTTCCAAGTGGTCAGCTTTAAGCATATACATGAGAACACAAGTAAATGAACTCAGCAGTGTGTGTGTGTGTGTGTGTGTGTGTGTGTGTGTGTGTGTGTGTGCGTGTGCGTGTGTGTGCATGTGTGTGTGTGCCGTGTGTGTGTGCTTGCGGTGGCGTGTGTGTGTGCGCGCGCACGTGTGTGTGTTTCTGTGTGTGTGCGTGTGTGTATCTGTGTGCGTGTGTGTGCGTGTGTGTGCGCGTGTGTGGCATGTGTGTTTGTGTGCGTGTGTGTGCGTGTGCGTGTGTGTGCATGTGTGTGTGTGCATGCACACGTGCGTGTGTGTGCATTGTGTGTGTATAAATTATATATGTGGATATAATAGCAACAGTTGTGAATTTAAGATGGAGTTGGGGTGATACAAGAGAAGTTGTAGGGGTAGAGGAAGGGAGGGTGGAAATAGCAGTATAGAACTTTTGCATGAAATTTGCAAAGGAAGAGGAAGAGAAGAAGGGAGAAGAAAAAGAAGGAGAAGGAGGAGGAGAAGAAGAAGAAGAGGAAGAAGAAGCATTTTAGTACAGAGCTCCTCCGCTAATTAATTTTCATCTTGAATAGGAACCCTATTTATTTCTCTATAAAAAATAAAGAGAACAACACATCACAAACCTGTAGGGGAGATTGGGAACAATAATTTAGGTCTCAGGTATAGAAAGCTTGGCACCTAGTGTGTGTTTAGAAGACAATAACTATCCTATCCCTTCAATGGGTTTAAAGTCCTTTGCACATTCTTGAATGTACCTAAGGATGATGGAGAGAAATAGAATCTATTTTTGAATGTGACTAAAATTACAACTTCAGTCTGGATCAAGACAAGAAGTTGCTAAACTATTTATTGTGTGATAGAAAATTGATCCCTTGTCCCCATTAGACTGTAATAAATAATTAAGAACACATGGGAAAGTTTGAATTAGGAAATCCCTTAAACTCCAACCTGGGGGAATTATTTTCTCTATTGGTTTTTGTACAATAGAAGTTTCCTTATCAATGATAAATAAAATAAGATTGTTTCCAATTTAAATAAAGAGTTATATAAAAAGTTTACTAATTCATGGAATATCTTGGTTCATCTACAATTTAGATTCTATATAATCTGATAAAATAAAATTCCTCCCTATGCTTCAACATAACCAACCTTGAACGCTTAGGAAAATTAAAGTTTTGTTTGTTTGTTTGTTTGTTTGTTTTTTTTTAAGCATATGTGGCTATCTGTGACACTGCAGAAATTCTTTTGAAAACCCGTCATTATAACCCTGCTCAAAAGCTGAAGGTAATATCAACACATTACCTTTCATTGCCCTGGGAAAAAATATGTCCTGTAAGTCTAGTCTTCATGATATTGGCGATACAAAATATCCACATTCTTTAATTCTAAGAGATGACATCACAACTTTGTATCAGTCACTTTGTTATCCCTTTCAGGATGTCAACAGGTTTGTCCGGGTGCCTGTGATAACACTGTCACTAATTAACTTGCTTATATCTTCCCGCAACTTTGCTAGAACTCCCATTTCTGTCTCTAATATTGGGCTAGTCAAGCACTGTGTTATTCAGTTTCCTTCCTTACCTTAGTCTTTGGGAGCACACTGCACAGGAGTGTAATTGGTTTGACATTCTCCAAACATTTGTCCGGTTGTCTGAAAACTCATCTCCTGCGCAGGTGTGGGAAGGTGATGTTTTTATAGAACAAATCCCACAGGCCCCAGGAGCTCCGGATGGTAAGGAAATAGCTACGTTTTTTTTTCCCAGTTTGATGCATGCAGCAGCTCCCATTGCATGTATAGGAAGCATCGCAGTTTGAACCACAGAAGTCACTAATAGTTGGTGCTGACAGCCTTCTGCATCAAGACCAGAGCCTAGAGTCCTGTGAACAACGCTGAGTCCGTGGTGCGATCCTCACGGTAGCGTGCCCAGGGTTCTAGCCCATGCTGCGCAGTCAGCAGTTTAGCCCCACTCTGCCTCAGAGACATGCGCACACGCACAACGATACTGTGAGAGCCCGCAGCTTTCCAGCCCCACACAAGGCCCCATCACTAGGACACGCTGGAAATAGAGGCAGACGCAAATATGTATGTGCACAGCTCTACAAGCGGTTTGCATAGCCCAAGTCAGGGATCGCGGTGTGGTGGGTGGCTCCTCCGCCACAGTGAGCCTCGGGCTGACTTTCCTGCTGTCAGACACATCTGCAGCTCAGGTGGCCTCGGCTTCCCTTCATCCTCCCACATCTGAAATCCCGGGTGTTTCTTATACTCCACCTTAATGCACAGAAGGAAATCTTGGGTCTCAGAGAGAGCTGTTCCCAGAGACAGAACACTCTTAACTCCAGTCTGCTCTGCATCCGCCCATTGTTTCAGCTTCTGTTTGTTTCCAGTCCCAGGACACCGAATTAATTGTTCCTTTGCTTTGATCCCGCTAGCCCACACTCCCTGTGCTGCTATGGTGGGGCCCCTCTGGCCTCTCACATAATTGGCAGTTCTCAGGGCCAGGACACACATTGTCCTTAGTTTCATGTCCCTGCCCTTAATTCATTGCCTGGCACAATTCAGAAAATGTGCCAGGCAGACACTAGTGTTTGGTGACATAACGTGTATTTATAATTTAAAATTACAGGGTAAATTCTAGAACAGTAAATAAAATTCCACAGCTGCCGCTGCTGCTCTGTGACTCAGTACCAGTGTCAGGAGTAGACTGCTTGCCTTTTATCTGAAGATGTCGCGGGCGGCATCCCTCACGGTGTACCTCCCTGAGATGCGCTTCTGGCTGCCAGTAAGCAGAGGCTGTCCACTCTCATTTAAGCGGCCCAGGAATCCACTTCGTTTTTCTAGATTTTGCAATATTTTTCCCAGGAGGAGGAAGAAATAGCCCTCTTCTGTTAATAGTAAATGCTTTTTTAGTTGTTTTTTTTTTCCCTATCTTTTAGCTATTTCTTTTTTCTTTCTTCCTTCCTTCCTTTCTTTCTCTCTCTCTCTCTCTCTCTCTCTCTCTCTCTCTCTCTCTCTCTCTCTCTCTCTCTCTCTCTCTCTCTCTCTTTCTTTCTTTCTTTTTTTTCTAAGTGGTAGACTAGGACCCAGCTGACGCCCACACAGCCCAGCAGACTGCAAGCCTCACTCCTAGACAGTATCTCACACGGACTTTGCCACACCCTCTGCTTTCCCTGTGCCTCTCTTCAGCCTGCTCCTCGAAGCGCATTCCTCTGCCTACCCCTCCCTTCCTCGGCTTAGCTGTCTACTGATGGGAGACATCATTCCGTAAATATGTTTCTCATCCTGGTTAATGACTAAAGCACTGTGGCCAATGGGAAAGCAAGATAGGCGGGGCTAGGAGACAAGGAGGACAGAGGAAGGAGTAAGGAGGGGTCAACATGGAGAGCCTGGAGAGGTAGAACGCCAGGCAGCCGCTCTGGCCGGTAAGATGAGCCACGTGGAAATACTTAGATTAGTAGAAATGGGTTAATCATTAAGACAGAGCTAGCCAGTAAGCAATAATAGTAACTGGCCAACAGCATTGTATCAAATACAGAGTCTCTGCGTGTTATTGGGGGCTGGCGTGGGGGCAGGACCAGACTGGCGGGGGTGGGGGGGTGGGGGGGGGGTGGGGGGGGAACCCACTTGTAACAGTTTTACCCTTCTGGTCTTAGCCTTTCTCGGCTTCAGAGGAAGAAGAGCTCTGTCCTGAGTTAGGGGCTTCCCTGCTCTCTGTGGTTGTTGGGCCTAAAAAGGCCGGGACTCAAGGCCTAGTGGAACTTACTGAGCCTGGCCAAAGTTTGGCCGCCTGTCTTTGGCCTGTAGCCTCTGTGTGTGAGTGACTCAGTGAGGCCTGATGTCAGACTGGCCCCTGCCCAGCTAACTGCTAGCTTGGTGGAGTATTATTGGCCCTTACTCCTCACATCACCTTACCCCATCCCACGATTCCTCCCCCTGACCCCAACCTATGTAAGTCCCTGCTTAATGCAGTAAACCAGGATCCTGCTTTGCCTTGCCCCCAGAATCTTAGCATAGCCACGTCGGCTTTGTTTTTCTTTTTCTCGCCTGCTTCTTTCTCTTCCTGATTGACCAAGTTTTCAATGAATATTTTTGTTGGACCAGATGCCCAGTTCATAGGTGGGTGACATAAAAAAAGGCAGCTACTCAGGAGGAAGAGGGGTCCTCAACACCACACACCCGCTCTACCCAGTAAAATCCACCGCAAACATAGGCTGACCGGTTCATGTTGAACGTGTTCCACGGCTGCCTTTCCCAGGCCACTGATACACTCTATAATAATAATAATCATCATCATCATCATCATCATCATCATCACAACAACAACAACAATAATAATATCATCATCATCATCACAACAACAACAACAACAATAATAATAATCATCATCATCATCATCATCATCACAACAACAACAACAATAATAATAATAAACTGAGTTAAAGACACCCAACTGGTCCCTAAGGAACAGTTGGGGGATAATAAGAAATGGCCCCTATGTGAAAAGACCTGAAAGAGATTTGAACCGAAGCCACCCACAGGTATGACTCCATAGTTAGGAAGGGGCCAGGCATCAGCAGGCATCAGTGCCTTCGCATCCAGTGCGTGCCTGCAGGGTGGGCTTCAAACCTCTAGGTCTCTGGCGTCTGACCTGGAGATTTAAAGAAGACTCCTCGATTGCTAGGAAGGTGGCATTTCAGTAACCGGGACATCCACTCGTTCGCCACGACTGCTGCCATGCCCCGCTGCCCTGAAAGAGTCCTTCCCCTCCTCTGGGACATGGCCGGTTTCCGCCCCAGAGATAAGCCATGAGTTGCCCACCCTATGTGACTCTGAATGCCAGGGTGACCCTTCCTGGACGCCCCCAGCATTTGGTTCTAAGCTGTAGCCCGTCTGGCTCGATAGGGCCAGCCCCGACTGCCTCTACCGGGCGCTTATCTTCTGCCATGGTGTGAGGACACAGTGGGGAGACAGCTCGAGGCCCTGATTAATTAATGTGCTCTTTCCTCTCCAGTTCCATTCTGTGCTTCTCTCTTACCAACGCCTTTACTTGCTGTGGCTTCAGCTACCCGGGGTCAGCTGTGCTCAGAAATTCTCAAGTGGGAAATACCAGGAATAAATAATGTATGGTTTAACCCTGTGCACCTTGGCGGCGGCGTGAGGAAATGGCATGCTGCCTTCCTCCACCACCTTCCGATCACTTTGGCCAGCATGGACACAGTGTCCGAGACAGCCACCTGCTAATCGCCATCTTGGTTCTCATATGGACACAGCACTCTAGTAGCTTCAGTTTGAGTATTTCTGACTTAGCAGTGGCCCAATTCATTGTTCCTTTATGTTATTATCTGTTGGTAATCTCTCTCGACGCCTCAATAAATACATTTCATAAAATGTCTGTGTAAGAGAAATCCCACTACCGTATACAAGAGCACGCTCTCAGAGACTGCCTTCGGCTCTTAGGACACGGGTCTCCTGGAGAAAGGGGACTGTTGTCTTTATGTATTTTTAAGTTCTTAGACCCCAGTGCTACAATATATGTTTGAGAGTGGAAGACTCCTCTCTAGCTGGTGCAGTCCCTTTGTTCCTGGGACATGAAAGACTGGCTTCCACAGGTTTGACGTAGCCATGCATGACACCGGTGGCTTTGCACTGGGCACCCAACCCTCTCCTTATAAAGTATTGTAAGCACATACTCTCCCCACCCAACTTTCCTCCCACAACCTCAGCCCAAGGCCTTTTAATTTAAGGTTGGATTATTTGGAAGTATTCCCATTCTCCAGACTTTACCTCCCATTAACAGAGTGAGATCCCAGTGTGGACTTGGGCAGCAGCAGCTGTGGTGACTGGAGAACAGAGACCTTTTCTCTCCCACCAGAACAGTTTATGCTTTTCCTTCTCCATAACAATCAACAAGGAGGATGAGCAGATGGGATGGGATGGGATGGGATGGGATGGGATGGGATGGGATGGGATGGGATGGGCGGATGATGGATGGATGGATGGACGGATGGATGGATGATGGATGGATGGGTGGATGGGTGGATGGGTGGATGGGTGGAAGGATGGATGGATGGATGATGGATGGATGGATGGATGGATGGATGGATGGACGGATGGATGGGTGGATGATGGAAAGAGTGGACAATTAGATGTATGATCATCTCTATAGAAATGATAGTTTGTTTGCAACCTAGTTTTCTTTTAAAAAGAAGGGAACTGGCACACTGACCATGCCTGTGTCAAGGAAAGGCTAGGGCTGGGATCCTGGACCCCAGCTCACTCTCTTGGTTCCTGTAGGGTCAGGGAGAGTGGCCTCGGCACAGATCCTTGATGCTGGAACTTGCAGGTCATCAGTTTCTCATGTAAGTGACTTCTCCCAGAATAAAATATAATAACCCATATTATAACCTCGTCCTGAGTGTCATACTTTCTGCATCTATAGGAAACCTCTATAGAGGTTTCACATGCATCCATCATGAGAAACTGTAAGAGTTGAGACAGAATCACTACAGTGACTTTCATTGTAAAAAAAAAAAATGCATTGCGATTGTGTCATTATTTGTAAAAAGCAACTTTAAAAATCAGTTTTGACATAACAACCCCGTATTCGGCAGAATGAACAAGATGTATTGAGATTCATTTCCCAAAGGGGAAAAACAGCCAAGGCTCAGAGTAATGAAATCTTTGGCTAATGGACTCGCACGGATTTGACCTCTGTGGATAACTGGTTACTAAAAACTAAGCAACTGTTTCTCTACCAGGAGAGCCCCGGGAGACAGAAACACAGGTAATAGAGCATGCCATGAGAAAGGACGGCTTCCACTTCAATCCTTCTTACATGGTCAGTCAGCTAACAAATGCTTTTCACTGTCTAGTATGTGCCAGGCCCGCCGGCAAAAAGCAAGGGCTGTGTTGGTCTCAGTGTTTGCACAATGGGAGAGGCAGATCAATTGAAACCACGGAAAGTTGTGTAAAATTAGAGGTACAAGGAGAACACCATAGAAAAGGCCCAGGGGTCACCACAGGACACATAACAAGGGGGCCTCGCCTTTTCAGAGATATCTGAGGACACTTTGTGGTATTCTTAGGGGAGGGTGGCCTGAAATGCCAGGGGGATGGGCGTGTGCTTCCTAGAAGTTTAGAGGTCACTGGAAGAACGCAGACAAAGCTTCATGGAAGACTGAAGAGGAACATCGATCACTAGAGCCTCCGTTCCTGTCCATTCGGAGTCAGGGTATGGCTGGTATCTGGCCAGCTGTGGCGGAAAAGTTGGGAGAGGAGCGAGACAGCTCAGGGAGCTTGGGGAGAACAGAGTCCCACAAGATAGGACGGAGTTCCTGGCACCGTGGTCCTCCGTCACAGAATAGCTACCTCCTGGTGCTGGTGGCCAAGCCCCTGCTGTAAGTGCTTGCCTCTGGGTCTTCACTGGAAGCCATCCAAGATGGGGATGTTTCTGCCAGCCTCAGCACGGGACCTTCACTCACATACACCTGTGACCGCGGGTGGCATGATGAGGGGGCACGCAACTGAGGCTCAAGGATGCCAGCACCCTTCTGCAGTGGCGGTTGCTGTAGCAAAGCCAAAAGGGGGGAGAGAATAGGCAAGGAGATCCCAGAAGAGTGAAGCAGGGCTAGAAGAAGGGTCATAAGCTTGCTTCAAGCCTTAGGAGCACCGTGGTCCTGGGACACAGACCCGCGAGGATCCGTGCAAGTTTCCACACAGGTCGTACAATTGTAGCGCCAGCCCACTGAGAAACTATTGCATCTCCTTGCCCCTATCCAAAAGAGGAAAGCACTTCTTCCTAGGGACTCCCAGCAAAACCCGCGGCTGTGCTTTGAGCATGGTGTACTGCAGAATTCCTTGCAGCCTTTTGTTTACTGATTTAGGAAGGTAGGAAGTCCAACCATAGCGTTCAGAAGTGAGACCTTTAGGAAGTGACCACATAGGTCATTGGGGCAGAGCCCCCACATGAAGTTCTGTATCCTTATTGGCGAGGAGAGAGAACGCAGAGACGGAAGCGATCCATCCTTGTCGGAGCCTTCTAGCATGAAGCCACAATCAAAGCAAACACTTTTCTTTACAATTAAAGACATTTTGTTATAGTAGCAAAAGACAAGAAAGCAGCCATTGGAATGAGATACTTGCTTTTTAAACTGATTTTTGAAATTAAAATGTAATTATATGATTTACCCCTTCCCTAATCTCCCTCTGATCCCTCCTATGTATCCCCCTTGCTCTCTTTCAAATGTGTGGACTCTTTTCTCATTAATTATCACTGTGTGCATGTATTAACATGTACATATGTCCACGAATACAATCTGCTCAGACTGTGAAATGTCACTTGTATGTAAGTTCTCAGTACTGACCGCTTTGGTATCAGATAACCAATTAGTGTGTCCTCCCCTGGGGAAGACTATTTTTCCTCCTCTCAGCACTGCTTACTCTGCAGCTCGTTGGCAGGGCTGAGCCTTGCTGGGCTCTCCCTGTCCCCTTTATCATGTCGTCTGTCGTCCTTGTTCAGCTTACGCATAGGCAGTCGTGTTGGTGAGACTCTGTGTGTGTAGCCTCTGACTCATACAGCAAACTCCCTGTCCCTCCGGCTCCTACAATCTTTCTGCCTCTTCTTCCGCAGTGTTCCTCGAAGCATAGGTGCAGGAGTTGTTTTGTAGATGTGCCCACCGAGGCTGGGCTCTACAACTCTGCATTTTGATTGGTTGTCATTTTCTACAATGGCCTCTGCCTGATAGACGAGTTTCCTTGATAATGGGTGGAGACTACTCTTATCTTTGGGTGTGAGCACACATGTTTAGAATGCAGCAAGAGAGTGTGCTGATTTAATAAAATGATGGGTTCTCGTCCATGATCCATGACTTCCGCAGCCTTGGGTAGTTGGCTGGTTCCCCAGTACCGTGGGGCTGAAGTCCAGTTAGAGAGATGTTGGTTACCGTGAAGGTATGTGTCACTAATGTAATGTTAAGCTTGTCGTGCATGCTTGTTGATTATTGGGGTGCATGGATGTCATCTGTGCGGGACTATTGGTTGCTTCCCTCCTTTGGAAGCTTGCCTGGCACCTTCTGGAACCATGACACTGGCCTTTAGCGGGAGGCTTTCAAATCAGTCCTGACTCAGGAGCCTCTGGGCTCTGATTCTGAAGTGCAATAGGGTCTTATCTTCTACCTCGGGGATCAACCAAGGACAACAGCAAGAGCGGGTAGTGTTTTAGGACAACTCTGGCATCTGCATACTTTCAAAACCACTTCACAACAGAGAAATATTGTAAGATTTTGCCTGCTTCCTGGGCGTTATTTTTATGCTCATCCTTGCTTGTCATCTCCCCATCAGGAAGGTATAAACCTTCAGTCTTTCGTGCAGTCACGTCCCTTTCGGTAACTCTTCACGGGGCTGTTCTTTGGCTCCTGATCTGTGGTGATTTGTGTCCTCGGTGCCATGCCTTCTGCTTTTGCCTGGTTTCGGTCTCATTCCTGGATGTGTGATACATGGCCCTGCAATGTGCCAGCTCCTCAGTGCCAGCCACTGCCGTCACGGTTACATGACACTGCAATGTGCCAGCTCCTCGGAGCCACCCACTGCCGTCACGGTTACATGGCACTGCAATGTGCCAGCTTCTGGGTGCCACCCACTGCCGTCACGGTTACATGGCCCTGCAATGTGCCAGCTTCTGGGTGCCACCCACTGCCGTCACGGTTACATGGCACTGCAATGTGCCAGCTCCTCGGTGCCACCCACTGCCGTCACGGTTACATGGCCCTGCAATGTGCCAGCTCCTGGGTGCCACCCACTGCCATCACGGTTACATGGCACTGCAATGTGCCAGCTCCTCAGTGCCACCCACTGCCGTCACGGTTACATGGCCCTGCAATGTGCCAGCTCCTGGGTGCCACCCACTGCCATCACGGTTACATGGCACTGCAATGTGCCAGCTCCTCGGTGCCACCCACTGCCGTCACGGTTACATGGCCCTGCAATGTGCCAGCTCCTGGGTGCCACCCACTGCCGTCACAGTTACATGGCACTGCAATGTGCCTGCTCCTCGGGAGCCACCCACTGCCGTCACGGTCCAGCAGTTTGGTAGTTACCACAAATTCTGCCTTTAAGTGAAGTGTGGCTTTAATGTGCTTCAGGAGAAAAAAATGTTTCTATCCAAAATCAGATTTTCCTGTTTGTGCGGTCTAGAAAAGCATCCAGGCCATTCTTTCCTTCCCGCAAAGAATGGTTGTTGCTCTTTACTTAAACGTGTCCCTTCAGAAACCATCAGCCCGGGGTTCGACTGCTTTGTTCTGTGTTGGTGTCATGACCTACACTAGAGAGGAGAAGTGAGTCGGGCTCTGTGCTAAGATCACGGCTGTCCCTAACACAAGTGTCTCCACTGAACTGGTCTGGTGTACTGAATACGGAAGGAGTGGCCCGAAATGGCCTAGGCGTGTCGGCGTGTCGTTACCTTCTTAGGGGGAAAAAATGGTGAGGACAGAACGTGGGCTCGGGAGCAGATTGAATAGACGGTGACCGAAACAACAGCAACGTGTCTATTGACCGTGATGAGTAAATAAGGACATGGTCATAAGGTGGACAGAGTACAGCCAAGCCCCAGCACACACATGCGGTGTCTCCTAGAAGATACTATAATCACACTGAGACAACAGGAGAATCTACTTCGTCTCTTAATGTTAACTTTTAAAAATATGTTTAGGTGTGGTCTTGTGGCCGTAAGAACCTGAGGACTGGCATGTGGAGTTTCTGCTTCTCTGCATTTTCAGCCATTAAAAATACATATCGTGGTAAGCTGGTGGATTATCCCAAAGGCCACAGCAACAGCAGACTCAGTGCATTGGTGGAGCCTCTCCTGCTGGCCCTCAGCAGACTCAGTGTCAGCCAGGCTGGTTTCCTGACGCTCTTGGGCTGTCTTGGGGTAGTGGGTGGGTCCCAGTGAGTCTCTTGAAGAACTCAATTTGATTCTGGTCTTAGTTCCATAGCTTCATCCACATGGCTGGTGGTGGCAGCGAGGCTGGGCTGGGAGCTGACCCGAAGGAAGATCCTGTGTCTCACAGCCCCACGAGGAAAATTTTCCATTTATTTTACTTTCACGTTGTCTCCTTCAAAGACAGAATTCTTCAGGGGGAAAAGATGTTATATTATGTAAATAAAAGGAGACAGATGGGTTAAAGGGAGAGAAAAAGAATATTTCCATTTCCACTCAACTTTGGAAATCTAGGCCAACACTGATCAAAAAGAAAGAAAGCAAGAAAGAAACAGATTGAAACCAGATCCGTTTTACAAGAGATGGGCCCATCCATCGCCGGCTGCAAACAGCAACTGGCTGCAGATTCCGCGAGCGCCCGCCCCGCCCGCCTCTGAGCTCTTAGTGCTGCAGTCCAGCTGGGCTTGCTCAGGTTTGATTTTTATTTTTATTTAGTTTTTAATGATTTGAGTCATCACTGGTCAGAATGAATCACAGGGTTTGTTGTTTTGATGTGACACCTGGAGGACATTTCAAACGCATGAGACATCTCATTGTGGAGCGGCTTGGCCCTCCTCAGGTGGCCGCCTTCACTTCTTACCGTCACGCTAGAATTTAAACTCTCACTTGGCCACATTTGCATTAGCACTTCTCACCCCATGCTCTGCCTTTTCAATTTTAATGTCAGTCCAAGAAGAAGGAGAGAGGGGAGGCGCCATAGGCTGACAGTGACCTGCTCAGGCATGGGGACACACTCAGAAATAGAGAGAGGAGAGCCATTTCTTTTAATGTTTTTTTTTTTTTGAGATATATTTTTATTTTGTGTACATCCGTGTGAAGGTGCCAGGTGCCCTGGAACTGGAGTTACAGACAGACAGACAGTTGTCAGCCATTTCAAGACGTTAGGGTACATGGTGAGATCCTGTGTCAGACAAGCCGATCAAGTATTACTTGAACCTTGGGCCTTGTTGAACAGCCAGCAGGAATCTCAGTGTCCCGAAAAGTGTGACAAGTTTAGAGAATATGAACTTGAGTTCCCGAGAGACATAAACAAGAACTGTGGGGGTGGAGGTGGGGGTGGCGGTGCATTTGTTTGTTTGTAATTCTAAATAATGGCCGAAGGAAGGCACTAGAGGAAGGGTAATCCTCTGGCTGCCTCCCTCCGAGCTGGCTGGTGAGTAAGAGAAGCCTGTTAAGACCAGACAGACTAGAGCTCCCTAACTAGAAACGCCAGAGGCTGTGCTGAGAGCCTGTACGTCCCTCCGCCCAGGACCTGTCTGGGTGATTTGCATAGTGCTGTAGTGAGTTAGAGTCTTGGCAGAGGCAGGAAATTCGGAGGTCCCCGGGGAGCTCTCCTTGCCTCTGACAGTCACATTTTGACTCAGTTTGGGACAGGGTTGCCCTCCCTCTGCTCCTCCAAGGCATGCCCTGCGGTTGGCGCCCACAGTTTGTAGAGAGCTTGCTCCTGCTCCTAACTTTACAGCTGGTGTGGGTGTCTAGGTCCTGCTGCTGCCTCTCAGTCCCAGGAGTCTCAGCCTGCCAGGCCTGTCTCTCAGCAGACCCCCTACCTTTACTCCACCACACAGCTCAGCTCCTGAGGTCTTCTGTGTTTGCATCCCTCACCGCACCTCAGCATGACTGCCGCCTCAGACTAGTTCAAGGGGATGCTAGTGGCGGCAGCAGAGATCTTTATGCTTGTTTCTGCCTTCTGCACGGGAACAACCAATTCTCCAGCACCAGCTGTTGCGTCGAGGGAACTCTTTCCTCCAGTGTACATTTTTGGAATCTTTGTGAGATAATTAGTTAGCTGTGGTAGCATGGGCTAATATTTGGGTCCCCCGCCCTAGGCCATTGATCTGTGTGTCTGTTAAGCGCCGGCATCTTGCTGTGCTCATTACTCTGGCTCTGTAGTGTATCCTGAAATCAGGTATGCTAATGCCTCTCACACTGTTCTTACTACTCAAGATTTCTTTGGTTATAAGGGGGCTTTTTGTGTTTTCAGGTGAATTTGGGGGTACTTTATTTTCAGTTTTTTGTGAAGGATGAAGTCGCAGTTTTGGCTGGGATTGTGTTGAATCTGTAGACTGCTCTCAGTAGGATGGTGTTGATTTTGCCCATCCATGAGAAGTCCTTCCGTCTTCCAGTTCCTAGTTCCTGTATGTCTTAAGGCCTTCCTTGTACGTGTCTCTTATGTCTGTGGTTAGTTTCTTCTCACATATTTTTGAATGTTTATGAACAGGATCGTTTCCCCGGTTACCTTGTCAGGGAGTTTATCATTGATATATAGGAGGGCTACAGATGTTTGTGTGTTGCTTTTGTAACCTGTCACTTCCCTGGAAGGTGTTCATGAACCATAGGAATTGTCTGTTGGTGTCTTGAAGGTGTCATGAACAGAATCTTTTCATCTGAAAATAAGGATACTTCTTCCTCTTATATCTATCTGTTCATCTTTTGTTTTCTTCTCTTGTCTTATTGTTCTAGCTAAGACTTCAAGTACTATGTTGAAAGGTAATGAATATGGTGGACATAGTTGTAGTGTTCCTGATTTTAGTGGGCATACTGTGGGTTATGATCCATTGAGCATGATACTGGCTGTGGGTTTGTTGTATGCAGGCTCAACATAATTTGACATATATATTCACCATATCCTTGGATTCACTAGGGCCTCTATTGTGCAGGGAAGTTGGAATTTGTCCATGTTTTTTTTTTCTGCATCTACTGAGATGATCATGTGATTTCTGTCTTTGAGTACATGTATATGATGGATTGTATGCGTTGATTTATGGGTGTTAAACCATCTCTGCATCTCTGGAATGAAGCAAACTTTTCATGGTGTGTTCTTGAATGCAGTTTGCAAGCACTTAATGAGAAGTTTTGCATCTATGTTCATCAGGGAGATCGGTCTACAATTTTCTTTTTTTGGTTGTGTCTTTGCATGGTTTAGCAATCAGTATAATGCTGCCTTATAAAAAGGATTTGGAAACATTCTTTTCTATTTTATGGGAAAAGTTGAGAATCATTGGCTTTAGTTCTTCACTAAAGGTCTGGTAAAATTCTGCAGGGAATCCATCTGGACCTGGGCTTTTTTTGGTAGATAGGTTTTCAGCTGCTGCTTCAATCTTGTTGCTTGTGATTTCAATCTTTTAAAAAAAAATCAATTCTTGTCTTAACTTTGGTAGGTCATATCCATTTAAGAATTTGTCCCACTTTTTTTTTTAAAAATTTTCCAGTTTGTAATTATTGGAAATTCCATGCATGCACATAATAAAATATGACAATCTCCAACTGTGAAGCTGGTGGGAACATATACTATTCTTGATCTTATCCAAAAGGCAGAGAAGTTATGAAATATACCCCTTTCTCTAAACAGTAACCCTCACATTATATTTAAGAAATTCTTTCACCACTTCCTTCCCATTGTTTCCTTTTTCTTATTTTTTTAAATAGCTTAATAAGTCGTGCCTGGGTATGAAGTCATCCACTGGAATATGCGAGTCTTACTGGTGGACACATCCTCAAAAAGAGATGACCCCCATCCCCACCCCAGGCAACAATCACCTTCCAATAGCTCCTTAGTAGTGGGCGAGGCCAGGAATTTTGGCTATTCTTTTAAAGTACATCCTATGCTACTTTGTTAACCAGTCTCCCTTTTGTATACAAACTCATTAATTTGAGTTTCCTTTCTCTCAATTTTTTTTTTGGTTAATCCAAAAAAGGATCTATCAATTTTACTTATTTTTCCAAGATCAAACTCTTCAGTTCGTTGATTTGTTTGTTTTCCTTGCTTTCTTCTCTGATTTTAATTATTCCCTTCTGTCTACCAGTTTGTGGCTCAGTTTGTTCTTGTTTTAAGATGCATCATTAAGTTGTAAAACCTGAAGCTGAAGCATACACTACAAGGTGTAGGTACGGGTAAGAACTTCCTAATAAGACTGCCGAGAGCTCAGTTGGAAATAAGGCCAAGAATTGCCAAATGGGGCTTCATGAAGGTAAAACGTTTCTAATCAGTAAACGAAACTATTATTCATGTGAAAGACAGCTTTTGCATGGAGAAAGTATTTACCACTTACATATCTGACAGAGAGTTTATACCTACGACACAGAAAAAAATAGCAAGAAAGCAAACAGCTGAAGAAGAACCAGAGTAGAGAACCAAACAGAGGGGCCTAAATGTAGGACATATCAATGGCTAATAAACACTTTGAAAAGTGTTCAACATCCTTAACCATCAGGAAAATGCAACCTAAAACAATTTTCAGATTGTATCTCACCCTAGTTGGAATAGCTGTTATTGGAAAGTCGAGTGATAACAGGTGCTGGCAAGGACGTGAGGAAGGGGGTACACTTTATTCTCTGGTAGTGGGAATATAAGATGATGTATCTGATATAGAAATCCGTGTAAATGTCTTTCAAAGGAAAAGCTAGAAATACCAGGATTTGGGTTATACCACTCTTGGGAATATGACCAAAGAGTCTATATTTTCTTCAGAGAGACTTGGTCATTCACATTCAATAATGCACAAATCACAAAACGTAGGACATGGAAGCAGCCTGGAGACCAGTGATGGATGGATGATGAAAATGCAGTACATAAGTACAATGGGATTCCATTCACGTGTTAAAAAACAGAAGAAAAGAAATCTGCAAGTAGTTGGGTGGAACTAGAAAAAAAAAATTACACTAACGTAGGAAATCCGGACCCAGAGAGACACACACTACATGTTATCTCTCGTATGTGGATCTTACCGTCAAATGTTTAGTTCTATGTGTTTATCGTGTAGAACCTAGAGAAGTCAGGAAACCAGCAAACGTCCATAGAAAGAGGTTTTAAGGTGGGGGCGGGGCGCTGAGAGGTTCAGTCAGGTGCTGAGGTAGGGGCATGGGGAGGAGAGGGGAGAGAGAGTTAAGCCAAGTGAAGGATCTAGGAAATAGCCATATGGAACCTACTACCGTGTAAGCCAATCAAGCTATGTAAGCATAAAGGTCAGCGGAGTGGGAGATGTTAGGTGCTGCTGGATAATGACTGCCTTAGGAAACCATCGTTATTAAACAGACGGTGTGCAATGCCTCAATATGCATTGTTGGAGACCACGGGGAACCTTCAAAACGTAATAGGCGAATGCCATTGCTCTTGACTGTACACAGATGGGAAGCCCCCATTTCTAAAGACCACACAAGCGTCACTCGCCAGATATATATGCAAGCAGGAGACGAGGTGGAAAATTTCTTCCTTCCCACTCTCACAGTGCCAGAAGGAGTTACACGGGAGAGAAACACCAGCAGTGTTTCCCAGCTGTGAAGCCTGTGAACCACAAACCACCCTGCCAGCACCTGCCAGGCAAGACGTGCCCACTGGTACAATATTGGCCTGACTACTACGGGAGTAACCAACTGTTCTTGGATTGGCTTTGAGCCCTGCTGCAATAGAGGCAAAGCTACTCAGTATAGTTAACCCAGAAAAAACTGTAAAAATGGCTGGGGAGATCATAGGCTGTAGAGGAACCTTGCTTGTTTGTTTTTGCTAAGTTGGTATGGTACCAGTCTGCTGTCTAAATATTAATGTTTATACCCATAGGGATATGCTACCCTCATCCTTAATCAGAAAATCTTCTCTCACTTTGATCAATGGTGAGAGCAGAGATCTGCGGCCTCTCAAGATGCTTAGGATGAAGGACAGTTGAACGCTCAGCCCTACGCTGGCCATGTACAACGCCCCTTGTAAGGCCCAAGGAAAACTGAGGAAGAAGGGACAAAAAGAATGTGCCAGTCAGAAGACGGGGAGGAGAGATAGGTACCGCTGTCTTCAGAGCTTGGAACCAACACTGCAGACATGATGCCTTGGTGGTTGCGGTGCCCTGCGGTGAGCCCACTCAAGGCTGAGACTGTCGACAGCCATTTGTGGGTCAGAAAGTGACTCAAGGGGTCTTAATCCTTCCGGGTAAACTGTTGCCAACTGATGGATGCCTCAGAGAGAGTAACCATGCCCTTCAAGTATTAGCACCAGGCAACAATGGAGCCATAGTCACACTGGCCCATAGTTCTAGCCACTCAGGAGGCACAAGGATCCCAAGTTTAAGTCCTGCCAGGAAACTTAGCGAGACGCTTTCTCAAGTGTTCATAAGCTGGTGGAAAAGCGGGAAGGTGTGGGTTAGCAGAAAGCATAGCATTTCTCTAGCTCGTACTCAGCCCTGGGGTTTCGTCCTTGCCATTGCTAAATAAATAAGAGAGAGAAAGATTAACAAAACGCTCTTTAAAAATCTCATGGCAAATAAAGACATTAATATCTTAGCATTTTTTTTGTCTTTTTAATTTAGTGGTAGGAAAAAAATTTTAAATATATAAAAGTATGCTGTGAGAATTCTCTTTTCTACACGGTCCCGCCCTGTACCTGCTGTTGGTAGCCACGGGCAACCTTCTGATAAAGCAAATGAGTTCCTTATCCTCGTAGTTTTCCATATGCATGGTTCTCACTCGAATCTCTTTCATGTAGCAATGTATTGTAGGGATTGTGCCCACCTCTACAGGCACAGCTCTATGTAGATAGAGCTCCACAGGGCGCTGTGTTGTGTCTTAGCTTTACCGCCACCATGGGCACATGGGTGTTTCCAGTCTTGTTAGGTATAAAGCAATGCTATGATAAATATCCAAGTGTAGCGAGATAGTCACCTTGTCTGCAACTGTGGCTTAGGCCACGCCCATTGGGGTGGAGACAGGGCCTGACGTGAGCTGGGGGAAAAAGGCTGGGAAAGGGTCGGGCTGCCCTCTTGGGTGGTGGACGCTGGAAGGCTTAGGATCCGGTGGAACCCGCAGCGTTCATCTGCCTATGTTGTGAGTTATTTCTCCCTTAATAAACATCTATTCGGCCTAATTGTTTATCCTGATCCTTATTAAATCACAATCTCCAAGGACATCTGTCCCTTGCAAATTCGCTTATAGTGTAAATATCCCAATGCCATAAGAAAGACAGACGTGCATTTGTTACACCTGTAGCAGGTTGCCCAGAATATGCCTTCAAATACTAAACAACAACAACAAAAGTATGCCATCAAACATTTAAAATTGGTTCTACCCACATGATCATTGGAAATGCTATCACTTTCATTCTGTAATTCACGGTCAGAAGCATATTCAGTTAACCTCATCCCCAGCTTTTTATGTTTCTGCAAACCCAGCCAGCCAGCACAGTCTGTGCTGCCCCGGACTCTTCGATGGACAATGGACAGCCTTCCACTGGAGCCTTGCGGCCTACAGGGGCCTCACCCTTAAAGTGCCCGACTCTATTCCAGCATCTGTCAGTTATCAACAGCTCCTTCACGGCAGCAGGGGGGGAGGGGCATTTGTACCTCTTCATGCTGGGACGTTTCCTAACATGAGCATCATGATGTGCTCGCCTGGAGATAACGAGCTGATGTAATATTGTGTTCAGTTGGCTGAGTGAAAGAAGTGGGATTTCTTCTAGGGCCCATGACCCATGTGGCCACAGGTTCTTTGCGCAAACTCTAACGGGACTCTTTCTCTCCTTGAGTATGTCACAGATGTAGTGCCACCGATTCCTGTTTGGAGTCTGGATGGCTGCCTGCCACTAAGTGTGCACAGCATAAATCTCAGCATCCAGACCACTTTAAGGTGTGCAGTTCGGCGGCATTTAATATAGTTACATGGTTGTGGGACTCTTAGTGCCATCCATGACTGTATTGTCACCCTAACCTGACACCTGGAGGAATGCACAGCTCTCCATTCTCCTTCCTGCAGCCCGGATAGTCACTGTGTGTGTGTGTACATGTGTGTGTATGTATGAATGTGTGTATAGTGTGTGTATATATGTATATATGTATATATGTATGTGTGTGTATATGTGTATGTATTATGCATGTATGTATGTGTGTATGCACATATGTGTATGTATTATGCATGTATGTATGTGTGTATGTATGTGTGTATGCACATATGTGTATGTGTGTACGTATGTATGTATTGTGTGTATGTATGTATGTGTGTATGTGAATATGTGTATGTATATATGTATGTATGAATGTGTGTATTGTGTAGTGTGTGTGTGTGTGTGTGTGTGTGTGTGTGCGTGTTTCTACAGAATGGAAGACTATTCTCCCAGGGATGGCCCCACCCACAATGGGTAACTAGAATTGGGGGCATCTCAGAGAAGAACTAGAAATATACTACAAATTCCCAGAACTCTATCTATGACAGTGACCCTAGCTAAGACTCCCTAGCAGCAATGGGAGATATGGAGCCTGAACTGGTCATGTCCTGTAACCAGGCAAGACTTTAGTGGAGGGACTGGGACCCCAACCCAGCCACATGACCTCCAGCCTACAATGTCCTGTCTACAAGATGTGCTGGAGTATAGGCGTCATAGAGACTGAGGGAGTGGCCAAGCAATGACCGGTTCAACTGGAGACCCAGGAATCAGAGGCTGGAGAGCACAGAGGCTTAGGATAGAACTAAACTCCACTGGGAAAAGGAGGGAGGGAAGGGGGGAGGAGGGAGGGAGGGAGGGAGGGAGGGACGGACGGACGGACGGAAGGAGGGGAGAAAAGAACCAATGGCAACACATTTATTTTTGTGGGCAGCAAAGATATTTCAGAAGGCAGTGTTTAAGCTGGACCCTTGCAGTGAGTGACATTCCAATAAACACGAGTACAGCCCCCAGCAGGAGGGTTAGTGGCCAAAGCAGAGCCTAGTTGGGTTCTTCAGAGCCACTGCTGCTCCAGAGTGCGGGCACGTGGGGGACAGAGGAAGTGTCCCGGGGCAGCAGGCAGGGTATGATGTTTGTGACTCCGTCGGGAGGAGTGTTCTGAGTCCTTCGACCTCTTTATTTCAGTGTGTAGTTGTTTGCCTACCGTTTTATTGTGGCTTTAAAGAGAATGGTGCAGTTGTATGTGTTCAGATTGGGTGGGAGGGATTGATGATTCTGAAGGTGGGGCCACGACAGGCCTTTGCGGGGTCAGTAAGGTAGGATGCTAACAACTGGGACGAAAATGAGGCGTTGACTCTCACCTGACCCGGCAGAACTGGGAAATAGAAAAGGTTAAGAAATCCCTCTACCTTTTGTGCTGTGGAAATCAGCTTGCTATAAGAAGCTCCATGGTGATGGCGGTGTGCCCGGGTCAGCCAGACGCGGCCTTCCAAATACCTATTCGCTCTGTGTAAGTGATTACGTCCAACACGATAAGACACCTGTCAAGCTGCGTCCGTGTCTGCCCCTCTCCTTCCCAGGACTCTTAACCTGTGGCTCGACCTCATCTGAATTAGCAAAGAGCCCTTGGGTAAGGAATCTAAGGAAACAGGCTAGCCCCAGGATATGATGCTCTACAGTAATGTGTGTGTGTGTGTGTGTGTGTGTGTGTGTGTGTGTGTGTGTGTGTGTGAGTCAGTGTATCTCCTGTCCACTCTGTCCCTCTGTCCATCTGCACACTTCTCCAGATTTGGTGGGAACATCTCCCTGTTCCATCAGCTTCCTCCCTCCTGACACCATCCTCCCTGCAGTATGCTTGTCCAACAATGTCTGTCTTTCCCTGGTTCTCATTTGGCAGAATCACTTATTTAGGACACAGCATCACTGAAACCTGGTCACTGAAGGGGAAAAAAAATGAGGCCAAGAAGGGAGGGAAGAATCTTGGGTGGCCAGCTGAGCCAGAGAAGTACATCTCCTTCACTCTGCTGCTGTTTCCTGCCTGTAATTTAATGTGGTTTGGTTTTCCCCACTGAAGAGAGGCTAATTCCTCTATTTTGATTTTTGGAGGGGAAGTACAGCCAAAGACAAAATATTTTTGTGGTCCCTATACATAATGATGCATCCAGCTGAATTAGTTTCTGCCATCAATCCCCAAATACCATATAACCACAAACATTGGTATTGGTGGATTTGTTTTTATTGTTTCATTTATTTGAGGGATTACAATATAATTGCATCATTTCTCCCTTTTTCTCCTTCTAAATATTCCCACCCCATATACCTCCCGTGGCTCATGGGCTTTTATTATTATTATTATTATTATTATTATTATTATTATTATTATTATTACATACCTGTATGCACATGTATATACATGTATGTTCCTAAATGTAACCTGCTTCATTTGTTTAATATTACCAGTATCTACTACCTGTATATCTGTTTCTTTGGTAAGTATCGAAGAACTTGGAATCTTGGTTGTCCCCAAGTTCTACCCCTTATCTTCTAAGATAGCCTTGCTGTCCCTTAGCCCACTTTTCCTACCTTGACTAGCTGGTCTCCAACTTAGATTAGTTTCTGATGATGTCTGGATTCTGCATCATGAAATTCTTACCAATCCCTCAGCGTCCTCAGTGCACCTGCCGTCTGTACTTGGGTCACCTCACCTCTAAGGATGTGTTAGACCTGACCCTTTCTCATGAATCCTTGCTACTAGTAAAAGTCCCCTGCCCCCTTATCACAAAAACTGAAAATTCAAGCTAACTGTAGGAGCTGTGTGTAGGCTCTAAAATCATCAGCCTTACTGCAGTGAAGAGCGGAAAGGGGGTTGCCAGAGGCTGCAAAGGGCAAGGCTCAGACAGGAGGGAGGTGGCCGTGGAGTACAGATCCCACAGTCGTGCTGTCTGCTGTATAACAGCTGTAAACGCGGGCTTGCAAAGCTCTCGTCCCTGAGAATGGGCAAATATTAAATGATGGCGGTGTCGGTTACCCCCGTTCCAACATTTCACAGGTTTATGTCTAACCAAACTTCACATTGCATAGCAAGCAAGTGTGCAGGTACGGCGCCCACTTGAATTTTTGTAAACAAGTGAACCCCATGGGTGCCTCTCTCTCTGTGTGTCCTCTCTTCCTCCCTCCCTCCCTCCCTCCCTCCCTCCCTCCCTCCCTCCCTCCCTCCCTCCCTCCCTCCCTCTCTCCCTCTCTCTCTCTCTCTCTCCCTTTCTTCTCCCTTTGGGCCGTGCCTTCTTGTTCCACTGTGACTTCACTCATGCCCCTGCACTTGTTCTGACAGCTTTAAATGGCTGCCTTCTGATTGTCTCTCCATTCCCTTTGTACGGTTGGTGCCTTCAGCAGAGTGAGGGGCACCCCTGGTGACATGTGACACGGGTCTGAGGAAGTGTGCAGTGAGGGAGAGACGCGTTAGAGTGACTCCTCGTCGTTGTCCTATCTGCCACAGACAGCCAAATTCTGAATCTCTAGTTTCCTTATTCCCACAAACGAAACCCTCATATTTAAAAAGCTTGTAGTTTGAATGCACCTGGATGTTACCCAAAGGCCCACCTGGAAAGATTTCATCCCTAGCCATCATGCTGTTTTGGGAGGCGATGGGCTGGCCGCTCAGTGAGAGGACACATAGCGAAGGAGATCATGTCATTGGCGCTGTCCCCTTGAAGGTCACACGGGGCCACTGGCCCTTACTGTTTTTTGTTTTGTTTTTCCTGCTTCCTCCTTGCCTCTTCTAGCACTTTCCCACACCCTGTGAGTCACAAGCCAGTGGCGAAGGGGTCAAAACATTCTGTATGGAACCTTCTGAACTTCCTTTCTAAGTTGAATATTTCAGATACTTTGTAACTGTGACTGGGGCTGGCTAACTCAAGGGGCCACCTTGTAAATAAATTAAAAAACGGTCTCTCTGTGGTGTACCGAACTTAATTTTAAAACGTGTCCAGGCTATAGTCCTTGCTGCGCTCGGCAGAGAGGCTGAACCCGGCATCACAGTGCAGTGGGACACGCATGCTAAGAGATGTTTGCTTTGATCGTACACAGGGGCTCACGGCTGCGCTACTTTCTAAGCCCCTGGTTGCATCATTACCTTGCTTAGCCCTGCATGGCCATGGTTGCATCTATGCAAGGCGCAGACAGTGGCTTCCACGCCCTTGCATCAAATCTACTTCCTGTCTGGGCGCACCCATGTGAACGGCCTGCTCTCTGGGCATACCCTTCCCCAGCCACTACGAGCATCAAGCTTTGGGTGCATCTTAGAGCTCATCCGATTCCTGGATGTGCACTCTTACCACAACAGCAAAATCCGTTCGCTCATAATTACTGATAAAGAGGCTTGTCTCGCTCTGGGAGCTATTATAGCTGAATAATCATATAACATAAAGGTATATAAATAAATAATCATATAACATAAAGGTATATAAATAAATATGGGAATCTAGACGTGAAAAACAATATTATGGTTTCTTTTGGTATAGATGAGAGCGTGAACGATTTCAAGGCTAATCCAAAACTTACAACCGGCACTAATAAACAGAGAATGTTTTAGAAAGGCAGACTTACTCCTGCTGAAGGAAAATTCAGCTACCATTCCTAGACAAGTTCAGGCAAAGCATCTTCCTGTCACTCTAACAAATTCCTTGGATGATGATAAACTTGTATGAGGCAAGGTTTGGCTAAGGGTGTAGATGATCCTGTCCAGGGTTAGGTTTTTAATAAATAAAATTTCTTTCCCTACCCAAAGTATGGGCGAGTTCCTTTCTAATTCCATGGTTTTGAGAAGTCTTGTTTACTGTAGAGAGGAAAGGTGCTGATCTCAGCCCGGGGAAAGCTTTATTCCCATCATCCTGGGACATTGACTCCGTCTTAAAAGGTGTGGTGTCTTTGGGATCCCTTGGATGGAGACTTGGATATTTTGTATGGAAAGAAGATGGGTTCATGGGCTTCCTGCCCCTGACACTCTGAGGTAAGCCCCGGAAATAGAACAGACTCTGGACCAGTAGTGTTGGCATCCCGGAACCTTAGGACACAGCTGGTTGCCCACAACACTCCTTTTTCTTCCAATACCAACTGCACTTCTACATCCCCGTCCCCAGAGTGATTCTCCCAGAGCCTAAATCCCTCTGAGTTCTTGGACTCCACCACATTCCCCACGAGAGTGAGGGCAGTGTTCCCAATGTTTAGTGCGTGCGCTCTGGAGATTCCGTGGTCTGCACCAACCTGCCCTCCAGTCTCGTGTTTCACACTTTTCAAGGATCCTCTTCTTGCTTGGCTATAACACGTGGCTACCATAACTAAGCATGGAAGTGTTCCGCTGCCCTGAAGGTGCCAGGTCCCATCACAAAACAAGCTTTCATTCTTGTAAGATCCAGGTCAAATATCTTATCCTTTAACAATATCCCCTCTCTACCTTGGAGTTTAGTGCCTGATTCTACCTTTGCACTTATGACATTGCATTTATTACTACCCACCCTTCCGTCCTGCATTTTCTGCTGGGCCATGAGCTCATGAGGATAAAAATGAGCCTGTCCTTTGTACCTGACGTACCTGGCAGGGCACTAGATGAACAGGTGCATTGTCAAATCCTGCTGTGAAGCGTGGAGCATTAGAGGGTCAACCTTCCTTGCTCCAGTCAGAGCTAATGTGAGAGGAGTATGACAGAAGGTCTTAGTCGGTTTTAGTGCAGGAAAAAGTGCTGGCTGGCAGGTAACTGTCTTGTTGCACGAGTTATAAAAAGTCATTTAACGTAATCTAACAAAATGATATTTATTAACAACAATGCCCTATAAATTCTGAGGGATGTCTAAAAGACAGACGCCGCCCTGAAGGACCCAGGTATCCACCCAATCATTTGTTTAATGTGTATCCATTAATTCTCTATCGTGTGCAAGACATCAGGCTAGGACTGGGGGCCGAGCAGTAGGTCTACAGACAAACAAGCGTATTTTTAACTGCATCTTGTGACAAAGGCAGTGTGGAAAATGGATAGTGTGATGTCAGTGGGAATTAATAGCTCTGTGTGGAGGTGGGAGGTGCCCGGAGTCATAGAGACACCTTGTGAAGTGGGAAGATCACTGTTGAGATGGGATTCTTCCTTGCTTTTCTGTTGTGATGACAGAACACCACGACAAAGGAAACTCACAAAAGAAAGTGTTTAATTTGTGGCTTAGAGTTCTAGAGGCTTAGACTCTATGACCATCTTGCCAGACGCATGGCTGCAGGCAGGATCAGTAGTTGAAAGCTTAGACCCTGATCACAGGCATAGGCAGAGTGAGTTAACTGGAAATCTCAGAGCCCATCCTATCCTGTCCCCAGAAACATGCCTCCTCCAACAAGGCCACATCCCCTAACAGTGCAACCAAGTGGGACCAACTATTCAAATATATGAACCTCTTGGGGTGGGCATTTTTGTTCAAACCATCCCAAGGAGGAAAAAACTAATCAAATAGCAGACTGCATGCTGGGATGGAGAGGGGAGGCTGTTGTGGCCCGGCGTGAAGAGGCCCAGGAGGAGCGCAGAGGGGCGAGGGGTGGAGACAGAGATGTGGAAACACAGAGAGACAGAGGGAGCTGGCATTCACCCACACTTAGGTCCAAGTGGCTTTGTAGGGCTGCTGCGTAACCTTGCCTGTTGCGAGTAGGCTTTTCCCTGCCGGTCTGGTCCCACCACCACGCCAGCCCCCAATAACACACAGAGACACTGTATTTGATAGAATGCTGTTAGCCAGGTACTAATTTCTAATAGGCTAGCTCTGTCTTAAATATTAACCCATTTCTATTAATCTAAGTATTTCCACGTGGTCTCATCTTACCAGAGAGCGGGCTGGCATGCTGCTCTCTCCACTGTCTCCATGCTGACTCCTCCTTCCTCCTTCCTCCTTCCTCTTTCCTCCTTGTCTCCTAGTCCTGCCCATCTTGCTTTCCTATTGGCCAACAGTGCTTTATTCATTAACCAATACAAGAAACATATTTACAGAATGATGTCTCCCATCACTTCCCATTCAGGACTCATTACTGCTAGCACATCCAGGCCCCCGTGGTGAACCAGAACTATCTGTGCTTAATGAAACAATCAAAACTTGGAACACAGTGGGGCCCAGGTGTCCGCTGGGCTTTCGGGGTTCAGAATCACCCTAACTCTCTCTGTAGAGAGCTGCACTTCTCCTTGCTGTCTAAAAGGAGACGTTTTACAGAGGAGGAAATTAAGTACTTAAGCCACATGTCCAGGGTCACGCAGCTTGTGTCTGATCAATGAAATGGGAACTAGGGTCTACTGTGTACGTGGCACTAGATCTCACGTTTTTGTTTTCAGTTTCCAACACTGTGCTTCTAGGCAAAACAGAGTAAATACTCATGGCAGAAACGTGCACTGTCAGGGAAAAGTGTGTCAGGTTTTTATTCCAGCCACACACACACACACACACACAAAAGCACAAAGAGAAGTCAGGACCCCCTGAAGACGGTGCATCAGACAATACCAAGTAGTGTAGATGCTCAACTCCGGGATGCTGTGTTGCTATGCAATCTCTCTGTCCTGCTTAGTCAAAGGACTCTGTCCTGGGCTGCTCATAGCCCAGCCTTAGCTCATTCTCATTTAATAAGTTGTGATCTATTGCTATCCATGTACATGGGCAAAATCAATGACTATGGCTGTTGAGAGCATAAATTCCCCTTTGCCTACGCCAGCCCTTTTTTTTCTCATCTGGTAACAGATGATTCTGGCTCTGCATCTAAATTCCATTTGTTCAGAGGGGCAACCGTTTCATTTTATTAAAAGATAAAGGCATTCCTGTCTACAACCTAGTTTCAGTACATCCCAGAGTTTCCCTTCTGAGATAATAGCATACCACACACTGCCTCTTTGTGCTGTGGGCTTCTTCCCTGGGCTCTAAGAACTTAAGGCTCTCAGAAATCTATACTAAGGCACTTGAGCAAGAATAGTGCGATGCTGATTGCTGTTCTCAGAGATTTGTCTCCTGTTGAAGAAATGGAAAGTTGACAGTACACAAACTCTGACTTCCCTACAGTTCCCAACAGGGGGCCCAGGCGAGGCCACCCTCATAGCCATCTTATAAACATCTCTGCCCAACCTCTCTGCATCCACCTTGACTTCCTTCCCTGATCAGAAGCCATTCCTGCTTTCACAGCCAGACGAATATGACCCAGAACTCTCCCAGGGACTTGTAGAGCCCTTGTTCTGAAAAACCTCAGCATTTTCCTGAGTCCCCACAGGAAGACCGCGTGGTTGACTTATTGCCACTTGGTGATGTGTCTTCCCACCCCCACGCCCATGGACTGTGAAGCCATGTCTTGCCACCGCACCTTCTGATGATGGTCCTGAGATATCCAAATCTATTCATTCCCTCTGTCACTCATCCGGCCATTGCTGGTGTGTGTCAGGTGACAGGGTGCCATGTGTAAGAGTGAATCCCTTCCACTTTGCTACCCTCCAGGATGCCACAGCCGGCCAGGGTCCTACCCTCCATGACGCTGCCCTCTAGGGTATCGTCCTCCGAGGCACTGCCCTCCAGGGGCTGTGGCCAGTAACTTAGCTTCTCTGGAGAACTAACAAGTACCAGAGAACCAGCTCCCCACATCACAGGCTGCGCCCGAAGCAGAACCTCCACAGGGGACAGGGAAGCAGTGTACCCCAGCATAGCCTGAAAAGCAAGGGCACTCTACAGCCATGGAAGGGGGAGTGGATGCAGAAACAGGCAGTGGTCTTGCTTCTGTTTATTTTACAGTAGACCTTCCCTTACAGAGACCCACCACGTTTTTAGCATCAGCTTCATAGCTATATTCTAAAAAAAAATATGCATTACTAAGCATCAGATAACCCAATACAGGTTTATCTATAATACTTAAAAAATAATGATTTCCAGGCACCACTCCTCGGTAGTCTTCTGCAAATATTTGTCTTGTGTTTGTAAGCACGGGCCCACGGTTACTCAGAGGTTGTTCACTGGCACGTTGTGGGGTGTGTGGTCACATGGGATTGTTTGACCAAGACAATTGTCATAAAATTTTAATTCATCGCAAACACTTGTAAACCTGTCCCTCTTTCAAAGCAGATATCCGCGTTCTAATGAAAGCTGAGCTGTGCTGGGTCCGTGCTCTTGACAAGGCAGTGACTGGAGCTGGAGGGTCTTATAAACGCAGACAATCGCCCCCAGTTCCCTTCTGGCCCAGCCCCACTGTCTTCCGACTAAAAATGTTGGCCCCTGCAGAACCCATATGAGGGTAGAGAAGCCTCAGAGTTCAGCCATCTTGGCTCTTTTCTGGTTCCTTGCTCCTATCTAGTTACCAATCCCAGGATTTTTTATTTTTTATTTTTATTTGCAGGATTTTTTATTTTTTATTTGCTCTTCTCCCTAGGAGAACGAGGGTAATGGTTCATAAGGACAGGCGCAGGACCCTTGGCTGAGACATTGGAACCCATCAACCTGAGCATTGTCAGAATTAAAAATATCTCCAAGAGATGGTAATCCAACCTGCTAACCAATGGTCTAACCTTCTGCACCGCTTAGAAAAGCTACGACGTGCCACAGCGATTTAAAAACGTGTGCACATGCCCACACACCTGCATTTCAGTGGGATTTACGTCGAAGCTTCATTGCTGCAAGCAGCATGACCAGTTGCGTCCAGCGACCTAAGGATCACTCTCTCATCCATACAAAGACTGGGCCAAACCCATAAGTATCATACACACGACCACTATAAAGACGCTTTATATAAGCCAACCCTTAGCTTCTAAATGCTGACTTAAGCTGAGTCTAATGTGCCTACTGGGTTTCTTTAAAAAAAAAAAAAAAAAGGAAGCTGTCACAGTCATTGTGAACTACCACTCAGGCCCCTCCCACAACTTTGGTAGGATGCCTTTCATTGCCTTGACTGTTAGCACACTTCTTAAAATCCTGTTTTAATGACCTTAAGACGGTTGCTCTGAGTGCTGAAATTCAGCTCTGTGTGCCATGCAAGGAAGTCCTTGGAGGATGAATTCTGCTAGTGCTGCAGCCTACCGTACGGCACCACCACTCGGACGCCAGGATCTGCTGCAGTTTGGCAGTGTCCCACCATGTCAGGAAGACGACGAAGAATTCATGCCATAGCTTTGTACAAAAACAACAACTATCTCTATTGGCTGGCGATGTTTACTGGTTTAATATGATCATGCCTAATTGTTGGCTATAATATTTATTGGCTTTGTCCCTGGGTCAGTGTAAAATTTATAGCGAATGGAAAATTTCCCTCTGTTTTTAAGAAAAAAAATAAGTTTTAAAATGAAACTGAATGCAAATCCAGCAAGCAGTCTATTGCCAGAGAAAATCACGCTGTAACAGGTTGAGCGGCCTATTTTATTACTTCTCAATGCTATATCTCAAATCCTGTTCTGGGGCTGGGGGATATTTTTTTCAGAAGTTCTGCTTCTCACCTTCCCACTAACCTACTTTTTTAAAAGTAAATTTTTTTTGTTTTATAACTCTTACTAAAAGGCGATCTGAGTGAGGGAGGCGTGGGGAAAGAGAGCAGAGGGTATCATTCACAGTCACTGCTGAACTCAGGGAGAGGGGGTGGAGCTAATGCCCAGGTGAGGCCTGTGCTGCTCATTGTGGCAGATGCTAAAGATAGACAGACAGTCAACCTGACGCTGAGTCCTGGGCCCCCTTGGGGTTGTTTCTGGGCGCATCCCCCCTGCTCTGGAATGTGCGCAAACGCATGAGCAGATGTGTTCAGATTAACATGAATTTGTTCGTTCTTGCGTGCCATCTGCTTGTGGTATCGAGGCCTTCTCGGAGTGCCCCCACCCTGTTCTCCTTGCTTCCTCCCTTCCTTTCCTTAGCACATTTCTTCTTCCCCCAGGGAAGTCAATCCAGGTAGGAAGAAGAGGAAAGCTGGGGTCCTCAGAGCTTCCCCTACCAAGAGCCCCTTGCAAGTAGAGAGGCAGCTGCCCTCCCAGAGTCCCCTGGAGACTTTGTTTACCTGGAGCCTGATGTCCCAGACTGTTCAGTGCCCCTGACAGCAGGAGGGAGAAATCTGCTCCATCTGGGTGTTCCCCAATTGCCTGGCGTTGAAAGAAGCACAAAAAATAAAAGTTGGTGGGAATAAATGTTGCGCCCTTGGCTGCCTGCTGTGGACCCATAAGCTCAGCGCTGCAGTGTGCCCTTCCTGGATCCTCATCATCATCATCTCTCAAACTGACCCCACCAACCCTAGCTAGACCATTGCCCTTTGGAATTCTCGCTTTCTCCAGAGCTTCCTTCTCACATAGTCTGTCCTCTGCTTCTCATACTTTACCCCAGTTCCTCCTGGCCTCATGTCCTCTGAAACATCACCCCAGCCAGGTCACACCTGAAGATTTTGTTTTTCCTTGCCTCTCAGCTCCACATCTACTTTTCCTCATTTGCTAATGACATTCCTGTAATGTAAATGTTTGATTCTGTAGCGAAAACAATCCTGACACGAGGCAGGAGCCACACATACCTATAGCCACAAATCCTCTTTCTGAATCCCAAGCCTCCTGCCTCCTAGAAGATTTCAGACAAACTCCCTCCTTTTCTGTGACCTTTGTCTTCCTTGAAAATTCTTCCAATGGCCCCTGACATGCAGCAAACACCAGCTGAGGGATGGCCTGTTTGAGATGAGTTCTCTTGGCCTAATGCAGGCAAAGAGGCTTGATTTTAGTCACTGGGAATAGTATCAAAGTGTCCTTCCCAGTAGTCTAACCCATTCTTGACTCATGGGGTCTCCACGGCTATGCAGGTCAGCCTTGGAAGAACTTTCCTCCGGATTCCCACAGATCCGCGCTGATGTTCATCAATACTGCCTTGGGCTCAAGCCATCGCATACTTCTCTCCCAGCTTGTGTTTCTCCTTTGTGTCTTTGCCACAGCCTCGCTCTCTCACTCGAACCTCTAGTAGTGAAGAGTTTTTCACTTAAATTTCAGAGCAAATTATAAATATCCTGCTTAGTTTCAGCCAGCGGGTACAAGCAATCATTAAATCGCTCCCTTTTCCCAGGGTGCTTTTCTGTGAAGCCCCAAGGTAGTAGAGGAAGGCCGGGAGAGAGTGATGCTTCACCATCATTAAAACAGGATAGCTTGGAGACCAAGCAGCAGTCCTCAAAATACATTTGCTGAAACTCCACCAAGATGATTGTAACCAGTAACTTAGCGTCTCCTACAGGGAAGACCTCCTAGAGACACCTAGATCATTATCCATGTTTCAAGAAGACCCAATTGCAGGAGTAATTCAGGAACAAGGTTCAAGTCCACTCTCAATGCAAATTATGCTAGAATGTCACCAAGAAAGAGACCAGGACAGAGGCAGCCACAGCCAGTCAGTCAATCAGACTCTCGTTCTACCCAAAGTCTGAAACAGAATGTGCTGCAGGATGTCTGAGAAAGCCTTTCCCTGGAATACTGAGTCGCATAAAGGTCCCTCATTGCATACGTGACGTTTTCTCTATCTGTCTATCCTTGTGCGTCTATTCTTCTGCCCCCTCCTTGGGAACAAGAGGCTACCCTGAAGGAGAAGCTTTGGTCTGCAGAGTGATGAGTCATAGACTCTAGGACAGATCGTACTCAGCACTGCACTCCCACAGCGGGGCCACGAGAGCTTCTCTCTCTGCATCCCCAAAGTCCTGCTCCGGGATGTCCTAATACACGTAAATGTCACTTGAGGACATTTCAGATGGCCCGTCCTGGGCTCCAATGACGTTAAGGAATGTGTACTCTGAGACAAAGGGAGACTGAATATGAGAGGCAGATGTATTCCCTGGATACCCTCCCCCAGTTATTTGGGAAGTAAGAGGGAACACCTGGGCCACGAAAATATATGCTGTTTTCATTTATTTCAGGTGCGCCTTCCTTGCTGCTGTCATTCCTGTCACTCCCCAGCCTTTCCTCGGGGCTGCCTCTCTCAGATGCACTATTAGGAGCTCCAAGGAATTGTTCTAATTCTTCCCTATCACAACCAGCAGGGTTTGAAAGCGTCATGGCAACACACCTGACTCACTCTTCTGCAAACAGGAGATTTAATAAAATTCCTTCACTCTCTAACTCTGTTTTTATTAAATGCACACACACACACACACACACACACACACACACACACACGTAATTAGTACCAGCAATGCCTTTTATAACTGACACTTAAGAGTCTTGCTTGATGTTGCCTCCGGTGTTAATGCTTGCTGCCCGCCTTTCATTTATTTATGTTTTTATTCCACTCTTCAGCAGAGACCTGGTTAGTCTGTGATGGGGTGGTCCTTCAGCACAAAGTGTAACTCTGGCTAAGACTACACTTCCACCGTGTCCTCGCAGGGAAAGTAAGCGTGCAGAGAAAATTACTGATTCCAAATGCAGTTATTTTCAACAGCAGTGGAAAAGCAGGGTTTGAACACAGTATCATTTGCCTGAGAAACAAGCCTACTGTATCATTACAAGAGAGGAGCCCCCTCACGTGCGGGAAATGAAGGCCTTAATTTATGGCACTGTGCTCCCTTCTGATAGGACCATCCTGAGGCTGGCTCCTGAAGAGTTGCCTTTGCAGCTTTTCATCTTCCCGTCACGGGTGGAACCGGAAGACTTAGACAATGTTCATCCACCAAGGACCCGGAGCTTCTACCCGTGTCCTCGGTTGCCCTGTGGTTGTCAATTGGATGTCTAATTTGCTAAGTTTAAAGTAGCTATGAAGAAGTAGTTAGCTGGTAGTTATGTTTGCTAATACTATGATGTTCATTCAAAGGTAGGTTTTTGTTGTTTTCTTTTATGAGTGAGAGTCACTATTTGGTTTATGCTGCCTGGAACTCAGGATGCTCCTGCCTCAGCCTTCCCCACATGCAGGCTGTGTGTAGCTTATTCTGTCCCGCCTGTTATGAGCATTTTAACTGCCAGCCTGGTCCCAGAGCCGCATCAGCCCCAAATAGCACACAGAGACGCTGTATTAGATAGAAAGCTGTTGGCCAGTTACTAGTGTTTCTTATTGGCTAGCTCTGTCTTAAATGTTAACCCATTTCTATCAATCTAAGTGTTTCCACGTGGTCTTCTCTTACGGGAGAGAGGGCTGGGACATCTGCTCTCTTGGTCCTACATTTTGGCTCTTCTACTACATCTCCCAGAATCCTTCTTGTCTCCTAGTCCCACCTATCTTGCTTTCCTATTGGCCAACAGTAGTTTACTCATTAACCAATAAGAGAAACATATTTACAGAACGACATCTCCCATCACCCTCCCATTTTCTTCCCCCTCACTCTTCTGCATTATGCTTTTGGTACTGGGATGTCCAGGTAGTGTAAATGTGCAGACTTAATACCTTTAATTAATATGTGCTGTAGATCTCATCGGGTTATAAGCTTCATTCTTCTGAGCTCCGTTTTCCTGAAATTTACAAATTAAATGAGTGTGCTGCTCAGGGTACACTTCCTATAAGCACACGGTGGATTCGGTAGGGACATTTTTAGGATCCCTGTTGTAGGTCATGGAGTCCATGCCTTTGAATGACTTTAGTGGTCCCCCAGGTTGCCCGGAACCCCACATGGACATCTAGTGGGATGTGAATTTCATACAAACTCTGGGTGGCAGTGCTAATGTGCCATCAGGAAGAGACAAAAGCCATCACTGGGTGTGTGCTGTGCTCAGCAAGCCTGAGCAGTCAGGTCTGCAAAGCTAGGGCTGGGCTATCCAGGATGAGAGAAATGTGGCATTGGGGCTGAGACTCAGTGCACAGGTATCTTGCAGGAATGACCGCCTTGTGAGTCACATTCAGATGGGTGAAATCTGTGTCTCCATCAGCTGGACCCCACTTTTTCCGTGAGGGGTTGGCATACCTCCTGTGGCTGGTTCACGTCAGCACTATCCATCTGCTTCCTTATTAGTGCTTAACCTGACCCTACCTCATTGCTTTAGGGTTATTTACCCCCCCCCCAGTGAGAATAAGTTTTATGTTTTCTTGGATATTGATAGATTGTAAAATGTTAGACATATTATTTGTGCATGCTGGCATCTGATGTTATTTATTCAGAAGAGAAAAATCTGACCCTAATAGCTTCATGATGGTGGAACAGGGTTTCTGAATAGACTTGAGTCAGAAACCAGAGTGCATATATGAGTAGACTGAAGCCTATAAAATGTAAGAAAATGCAATTTCATCTGCTCAAAAGACCAGTTAGTTTTATTCTCTGTTCTGTCTAACATTTCCTGTTCTTTGCCCCCTGCCATGTCTTCTGTAAGTAGCATAAGGTACGGGCAGACCGAGGAGCTCAGAGGGCGGTAGGGCTAAGGGGTGAGAGTTTGGCTTGCACCAGCCTGCAGGAGCCACGCATTTGACCCATTTGCACCGGGGTGTAGACGACCTGGAAAGTAAGCAGGAGAGGCTCATTGGAGTTAAGCTGTGGGGCATCGGGGTTGGGCACCAGGCATGGATGCCAGGCGCTGGCCTCGTACTCACCGGTCCTGGAGGATGCAGTAGAGAAGAAAAGCAGGCAAGGCCGTGTCCACTGGAGGAGCAGACCTTTCTTTGTACATCTGTGTGTCTGGCATTTCTGCATGGCAGGAAAAAGCAAAAACAAACAAACAAAAAACACGCTATAAATTCTTATAAGTAGAAAATGGCCAGTAAGTGGCTTTCTTAGTGAATCAGCCCAAAAGGAACATATGAAAGAAGTCTGCAACATTATTATTCCTAAGCTCTTAACAGACCACCATGGGAAGCCCCGTGCCCGCCCCAGACACAGACTTTGAGGCCAGAAATGTTACACTGAAGCCTTTTGTGGGAGATTAGCATGTCCAAGTTATTACGGACTATTCTGCACTTTTATTAAAATGACCCAGTAGCTATGACGTTGGTTTTTCAAGCACCTAATAACTGAGGAAACGCCCTTCCCAGAGGCACTTTCAGATGAGAAGAGGCTGTATGCAGGGCAGGCCCAGCACCCGGGCCTCTGAAAACAGCTGGCTGCCCAGACCTGTGGAGAGGCAGCCTGGACCACGGGCTGACTTAGCTCCTTCTGTCTGGGAATGCGTCACCATGACCGCGAGGGGAGTCCTTGGCTCCCAGTGAGAATCAGCATCTGTGCTGAGCTTGCAGCCAGGGAGGAAGCAGCTTGGTGCCAGGGGCGATGGATGAGAAGGGTAAGTCAAGGCCCCACCCCACCCCCAGAGGGGCTGGCACAGCAGCCGGGTGTAGGCTCAGCCTCGCTTCACCTGACGGGCACTGCCGGCAGGCACTCTCCTTCCAAGGCGCTCAGTGCCCCTACAGTCTTTTCTCTCCGTCCACGGAGCACCCTGCAATACGGTTATTATGAGGGGAAAAAAATCTGGCACTCTCTACAAGGACCCGTCTGGAATTCTAATGCTTCAGATCACAGCCCAGAATTCCCTTCTTAAAGGAGAGGTGGCTCTGGCTCTTTTGGCAAGGACGGACGGCATACCACCCTCAGATTGTCACTGCAGCCTCACGCCTCTTAGATAGGGATGTGGGAGACTCACAGTCGGGAGACAAGAGCATGGCGCTGGGAAGGCTCTGAGTCAAATCCCAACTCTGCTTGCTCAACCTCCTCCAGTTGGCGTTGTGTCTCTGAGACACAAACCGGCCAGACTTCCACAAAAGTACTGTTGTTCATGTGTCAGATGCTGAACCCGGGTGGCTCCTCCTCCCTGGCGTTTGTGGATCAGGGTTTGAAGCCACCAGTAAGAATAACTATGTAGGAAGAGTCAGTCTGGTCCCCGGATCACGGTGGCACCGGTGATTATTAAATTATAGTCTCACCTTTCCGCATGAAGGTCGGTGGTGCAGAGGATACATAAATACATGCTTGGCAATTGGACTGTAATATTCAATCAAAGAAGTTAATTAATAACGTCTCAAGCTGCTCAAAGCAGATATTAAACCGAAAGGTCAGCCTTTAGCCTTCAGAAAATATATCGCGCTGAAGTCCTGTTGGATGACTAAAGTCAAAAGTCAACATGAACTTTCCCTGCATTACTTAAAAAATAAAGCAGACGGGCATTTTCTCTCCAATAGCAAATTGAAGGGTGTGTTTGATCTCACGTCATAAACAATCCCTGGCCTTTTCGGCAATGAGTACTCTCGGCCAATGAGAGAACACAGGGCATACGGCGGTCTTTGCTTTTGGTAGTGTAGGCCCACTAGACCAATGCTCTACGGAGCTTGGCTCTGTAACAAAACTCCTCAGACCGTTGGATGATCACTCTGTGCAATGGCACCCGGAATGTGGGCACCATGTCAGCCTCTGAGGCAGTGCCTGGACACAGACTCCTCCAGAAGAGACCAAAGAATCAGCAGGTTATCCAGTGTCAGGGTGTGGTGGGGGTCACCTGGGGAGGTAGCAGTTACAACCCAAATGGACAGAGAAGGGATGGGGGCATTGAGGCCTGAGCTACAACAACTCCGGGCTCCTGCATCAAGAAAGCCTTGGGGTAAACCGCCTGGGATCAGAGAGCTCCTTAAAGACGCTTGCTGAAACAGATCCAAAAGAATGAACTAAAGCTCTGCCCTCCAGTGCCGTAACCCACTGCGCTAGGAAGACCATCGCGTGCAGCCCCTCTCTCTGAGTGACTGCTCTTGTTGGGATTCTGCCCAGTTTGGCAGGAAGTCTCTTCCCAAGAGCTCGTGTGGAGGAAGCAAGGGACGCCAGGAAGACGGTGTCCCACACATCAGCCAGTTTGGTGGCAGCCTCTGAATTGGCAAAGAAACAGAGATGAGTGGGAGAGAAGTCCTGGCAGGAGAGCCCACGTGGCCCAGTCCTACTGAGTAAACTGTGACGAGCTGGGCCTCCCACACGGAAGGGTCTCTGGGCGCAGGGGCTCCCCTGGCAGTACTGGAGCATGCCCGTCAGGAGCGGTCCCTGGTCCTGCAGGGAAGCTGCTGTGACACTCCTCCGGAGGACGATGACAGGAATCCCCTTGGCTTACAGAGGAGGGAACCCTTCAGGAAAGCAGGAGCCCGGCACCTTCCCTTTCTCCCCCATCTCAGGAGGTGGAGGTGGCAGCTGTAAGCTGGGGCCCCAGGTGGACGGAAGGCAGAAGAGCTGTCCGGTCTCTTATCTGTGGTTTGGGGATAGAGTGCACCACTCGGAGAAAGCAACTCTAAGTCTGAATGGTTCCTAACCTAGTTTTCAAAGTAGTTAGTGAAATTAATTCCTTCTTTCTTAAACTGTGCATTCATTCATTCATTCATTCATTCATTCGGCATTTCATTAATCCCATAGTCACTCTCCACCGTGTACTGGAGAAGTACCTCACTTGATCTCACAACCAAGACAAGAGCTCTCCAGAATTTCCCCTCTCTAGACCATCCATAGCCTTGGGTCTCCATGTCCACCATTCCTGCAGCTGGGGCTGGATGGAACACAGGCCACCTCAAGCCCATTGTCGTCAGTGAAACAATCATAACATTACTCTGTTCTGCTTCCTGGCCAAACCAGGTCTGAAAAGAAGCCATGTCACAGCTCCTAGTAGACATGGACCACCAGGCAAAAACAGCACAATAGTTTCAGTGGCTGTGTTAAAGAGAAAAAAAAAAAAAAAGGAAGGAGTGAAATCCATCTTAGCACCATATTTTATTTAAATCAGTGTATCCAAAACATCATTTCAGTATTTAAATATTTTTAAATGATGCATATTTATGTTCTTTTTAATACTATGTCGTCAAAACTCCAGGCTATAGCACATCTCAAATTGCACTCCACATTGCAAATGTTCGAAAGCCACGTGTGTGTCCTGGCTATCGTAGCTGGCTGTTCCTAGTTTCTGGTTCTCTTGGTAGCCCAGTGCAGGGCCTTGAAAATCCCCATAGGCCTTCTCTCCTTCATTAGTCCCATTTTACAAACTCAGCTACGGTGAAGTAACCCGTGATGAGGGGTGACTGGAGCTACACACTCAGGGCGCTGCCTAGGCAGACAGCAGTGTAAGAATGCTCAGTAGTAAGGGCCTGAGGAATGGGACACAGGCCTGGCTTGTATGAGTCACACTGCAGTGGGTATATGAGAAGCAGCTTTGCTGAATGCGCACCCCATTAACGACTGTTCTAGCCAAGCTCATGCTCCCACACAGACACAGCCAGCCTTTGCCTTCTGTATTGTGTTTGTGTTCCTCTTGGTCTGTTTTGCCCTTTGAATCCAGGAGCAAATCAGATGAAGGAATGGGAGAGAAGATGCTGTAACACAGACATGACTTGGGCCGGCAAATCGGAGACATAGCCAGTCCTGGGAGAGAGAAAGCTAGCCCGGCCAGCATGCTGTGTTTCCAACCCAGCAGAGTCCCCAAGGGAGCACAGTTCTGCAAAAAGCGGCTCTCTGTCAGTGACAGAGAGACTGGACTGGGACCGAGACTGTCACAGATTATGTGGGCATGGGAAATGCGTGCAATTAAATTTCAGGGCCAGTTGCAACTTTAATTTTTTTTATTTGCTCTTTGTGAAGCACAGAACATGCCAGAATTGCTCCCTCTTTCATTGAGGAGAGGTTATTGTGAAGTGGGTCTCTCTCCGTTTTCAGTGGAGTAAAAATAGCCTGAGGCCCAGTCATGCAGACTTGACTCGCTCACCACGTATGAGTCACTTGCTTCAGCGTTGTTGTGTGTGGCTTTCCTGAAGAAACAGCCATATTTCCGAAGACCATTTCCATAAAGGATTTCTCTCCCTCTGGTGGGGGCAGCACAGAAGTGGGAAGGAAAAGCGAGAGAGGCTGGGATGCAAGCAGGACCTACTTTCATGCTATTTTCAGACGAGTTAAACTCCGTGGACTCTAGATATTGGTTTTTTAAGAAAAGGGAGTCTGTGCAGCTGGGAATAATACATTCTGTGCTCTGTGTCACAAGTCTGTGGCGTCTCTGCAAACCGCCCCACATGGCATGCCACCCTCAACCGGCCAGTCTGGACATTCCCTTTAACTCTTGGGAGGAAACGCCCCTCTGACCCCTGGTTGGAGTTTTCTGAGACTGGGTCTCTTCCAGAGTGATTGTTGTTGCCTTTGTAGGACAGGTAGAGCCTCGGCATCCTTCGGTAGAATGCTCCTCTCTGAGTGGTTCTGAAGAGTAGACGGCACAGCCAAATCTTCCCACACTCTGGTCCAGGGCTTATTTGGACCCTGGAGTGAGATATGGAGTTGAATGGGTTGGTTTTGGAACCTTGAGAGTGTTCCAAATGTTCAAATGTCTTTACAGATGCATTAAATACAAATGCAAATATATATATTTTAAAGCAAAGCCAACTTTAAAAAGAAAGGGAAGCTGTAAAAAGTTTTTTTTTGTTTTGTTTATTTTGTTTTAAATTTTTCCACAAACGGCATATGACTGAGGCAACAAAGATTATGTCCTGCGTTCTCTGTCAGGGGAGAGTACCCTAAATGCAGAGGTAGTTTTGATTATTGCCACAGGATCACACATGCGTTTCAGTTTCTGGCGTAGGAGACATTTTGATTAATTAGGAGACCTCCTACAGGATGCTGCTTTTGCAGCAGCCTTTCCTAGGCTGACTTCTCGGGGAGCTGGGTAGGAGTGGCTGCTGCAGTGAGATTGTGTAACCGGGCAGCTGCCTGGATCTCAGCCGGATAGGTGGAAACAGCTGGGAAGCCCAGCCCCTTGGATGAAGCAGGCAAATGAACCATCCTGCCTGCTGTCTTCATGGTAAATGATTACAGTGCCTCAGATAGAATGATCAGCTACTTTGGGACTGAGGGAGTGACTTTCAGGGACAGCCTATTCGTGCACCAATTAATAACAGACAAATCCTGCTAACTGCACAGGTCAGTGATCTGGTCATTGTGTACCCATCACAGAGCATGCTTACGCTTTCCAAGATGAGATAGCTGTACATCTAAGCTATATTTTGTATAACCTGATTTACTCTAGGCTATACATGTAAACGGTATAGAATATTCTATGCAATGGTAATTGTTTACTAACAGACCATACCAAAGTCACAATAAAAATAGTAGGCAATAATTCTATGATATGGTTTCTTGTGTGACCATGGTGGTCTATATGGCCCATTAATGACAAGCATTATGCATCTGCAACATGACTGTTCATGTTTCCAACAGTGCCCTGTGGTCTTTGAAGCACTGTGGGATATATGCTGTATTTTATGAGATGAGCTGTACTGGGCTTAAGAGAAAGTTAAAATCAATATGTTCACAGCTTGAATATGTACAAAAATTTTAAGTGGATTATTCAAAAGTTTAACTTTATATACATAATTTAAAAAAATGCAAATCACCCCTATTTTAAGAGGCTGTCTGTCCAGAGTGCCATAATCCCCCAAGCCCCTAGGCTGAGTGCATTTTAGCATATCAAGGTGGTTGCCACACATCCATTCCCATTTGCCTGGGGAACGAATGTCCCATCTACTGTCCTACCTCACTCCACATTGGTGACTACCACACTGTCATTCCCAGCATCACATAGATGTAAAATTTAAACACGGGACTCAAGGTTCTGAGTATGTCTGGATTTCAGCCTGCAGAGAATTAAAAACCTAACCAAACTGGTTTTGGGAATGTCGTATGTCCCCACATTCACCATTACAACTATGAAAAGCCCTTATACCTTATAATAATAATGTGGTGGCTGACATGTAATGCGGTTTCATTATGTACCTAGAGCTGGTCTAATCACAGAGGCTCAAAGGGGTATGATTCTATTATTACCTAGTTTTAAGTATGAAAATGTGGATGCATAGGAATCAGTGAAAAGATAAAATGAGAAACTCATGATGCAATTGATAATAGAGAGAAGGGAAATGTTACACTGGGCGTGTAACTGACTCAGTCTGCAAATCAACAAACACAACCATACCCCGGTGGAAACCCTGGACTCTGGGTAGGGGCTGTCCACCCCACAGCCTGCTGTAGGTCTTTCTCCACTATGCCTGGTGGCATCTTCTGTGGCTTCTCACATTATCCCCACAGCTTTCATGAGCTTCCAAATTAAATTTTGTTCATCTCAATTTCAAGAGACAAGCATTTCACTCATCTTCAGATGAGTACCTTGGTTTGATACAGGTGTACTGGTTTATTCACAGCCTGTACACAACATCAACCATACCACGTAGAGCTGGTACATCTACCTCTTAACTCAAGGCCATCTTTCCCCTTCAGCTGACTGGAGTCACTCTCCACCACCTTCCAGAGACTCTTATCTAACCTGACAAAGGCCATTGGTGGACTAAGGAACACCAATACTGTTGGGCTGCTGTCAGCCACACATTGAGTGTGCTTCCAAGAGTAAGCCTAAGCACTTTGAATACACAGCCACTCCCAAAGCTGACCTGCTCAAAAGGATTCTTCCTTGGGAACACACAGATTCATTTACATTCTTAACAGCTTCTGTATTTTTTTGTGAAACACAAAAATGGTACCTTCAAAGTATAAGATTCACTGTGTCTTCTCAGATTCTTATATATATGGGAAATGGTACTTGATTAACTCAATTGATGAGTAATGAGATTCACATATGTTTGAGATACATCTGCATTTATTTTTAAGTCCATTCTATTCAGCGAGACAAACAATTCTACTTTCCAGAAAAAAAAAAAAAAAAAAAAAAAAAAAAAAGCCAGTGTTTGGTCTTTGGCTCTAGTCTTATCCCAGACATCAGACATGGAGCTTTAACTCTTGGTCTCCTGGGCAGGTCTGTGAGGTCTGCATTGCTGCAACTACACACTGGCCTGTAACGCCCTGACTCTGGGGCCTTCTTTCGTGCATGCTCTGGAGCCACCAGACATTCATTAAAGAGCACTCACATTTGTCAACACACTGGCCTTTCCGAGAAGATGAGACGCCTCCCATCGGAACCCGCAGCCTAACATACCGTCGGCTGAACTACATGTAGAGAGATAACCTATTTACATACTAAAAAGGTCAGCTTGGACAATCGGCAGTTAGAGATGGATTTGCCGCCAGTGGCAACTGGAGCATAAGAATTAGGAAAGACGCCTGCAAGTGTGCTGTCTTTTCATCTAGGCAGACAGCAAGCATTAGTAAATATGAGGATGTCTGCTGTAATCCACCAGAGCAACACCATGCAGAGAAGCCCCGTGACAGACAGATCACTCACCATTTAGAGCCTCCCTGATGTGGCTGACCATGTAAAGAACATGTCAGCCTCTCCCACTAAAAGCTGTGATTAAGGGGTGGGAAAATTTGCATAACAATCTTCCGGATTCTAAACAAAATGTAAGGGTAAACCACACTAGTAGGCTCTCGGGTGCCGGCTACTCCAGTTTAACCCACCACTTGCTTTAGGAAAGGAGGCATTCAGAAAGCGTGAAACATTCCCATTGTGATGTGGTCTCCGCAGATTATAGTCAGCTAATGTGTCCTGAAATGTCAAGAATGTCGCTACAGAGGCAGGGGTTTGTGCTGACATTTCTAATGCTTTTGCTCTTTATCTGTTTGGAGATCCAAGCCAATGTCACCAGACCTCCATCTTTATTATTACATGTGCATTTGTTCATGTATGTGTGGGTGCACAAATGTCTGTGCACATGTCTGCATGTGTCTCTGTGTGTGTGTGTGTTCATATGTCTGTGTGTGTGTGTGTGTGTGTTCTGGTATGTGCAGGTGCACTGGCATGTGTGTATGTACATGTGTGGGCTGGTGTGGAGCATTCAGTGTGTGCATGCACATACGTGTGTATGTCGGTATATGCCTTTGTGTATACATGGAGATAACAACCACAAATGTCATCTTCAAATATTGTCTACCTCCTTTGAGATGTGATCTCTGAGCCTGGAACTCACCCATTGTGCTAGGCTGGCTGAGCAGTGAACCCCAGGGCTCTCCTGTCCCCATTTTCCCAGCACTGGGATTACCGTTACATGCCACCATGCCCAGCTCTTCTACATGGGCTCTCAAATTTGAACTAAGGTTCTCATGTTTGCACGAGATAATTGCTTCACTTTCCTGACTGAGCTTCTATATCTCCTTCAACCCCCAAAGACCCCCACACCGCTCCAAGCTCCTTCCTAGCTGTTGGGGTAGAACACAAGAGTAAGGACACGTTATTCTGTGGTTTGAGAGAGATTCTTACTTCAGAGCACAAGGCTGGCCAGGGACTGGCTATGAAGCTGATGCTGGCCCCAAACGAGATGCCTCTGCTCCCATTCAAGCCCTCATGCGAGGATTACATACCTGCCCTATCAGACCTGACTGGTGTTCGGAAAGGAGATCCCACGAGTGTGGCAGGATTTACGAGTGAGGCTGAAGAGTCTACAGATTTGATGGGGTCTCATTGTGGTGAGAGCAGCCAGCCTTGGACAAGCTGTGGCCATTGTCACTCGTGCCTTCGAATGGGAATCCATTCGGAGTTTCTGCTTAATAAAGAAGGTACCACGGACGAATGTCTGAACCGAGAAGTCACATCCAAGCTGGGGCTTCTCTCCCTGGGCGCCCTGCCCCCGTGTGTCTCCATCTGAGGTCATTACATATTGCCTGGACTCTGGAGCATCAGCTGATGCCTCACAACTTATCATGGGAACCTTCTTATATTTCACTCAACATCGCTCGGGAATTTTGAGAGACCGGTGTCCACCTGGGCTTGTCCTGTCTTTACTGATGCAGGAAGTGGTTCCTGGGAGGAGGCTGCTCTCCGTGTACACCCCTATCCCAGATGGCTCAGTACGCCCGTCAGCTCACCATTCACAGTCTCCGTGGCTGTGTAACCCAGCTGACCCTTACTGTAAGAAGACACAACCCCAGGGTAACCCAGAAAGCACCTCACCTGCCATCAGCAGAACTCCACAAGGAGTTACCTGAATTCGGTCAATGACAAGGCACCCCTGGGCCTTACACGATGTTTTTTACATGCCTCCTGGTCTAAAGCAGTTAAGTGGCACAGGCTATGCCTTCTAACAGTGCTGACTGGGGGTGCATCTCACACACTGAGGCCCCCGCGAAGAGATGGCAGCCGCCCCAACCCGCTGCGTCCGTGTCCAACTCATTCTGCACCACTCTCTTTCAGAGTACTCGGCCCAACAGGCACAGCAGGTGCTTCAGCCATCGATCGTCGTGGCGTCCATGTCCACCCACCCTTTCCGAGGCCTCCCGCTCGGCTGGGAGCAGCACGGCAAGATGCTTCCAGGGGTGGCCAGCATCCAAGCAAGCCAAGTGGCCGGGTGGACGGTGGATGAGGTGAGAGGAACCCGACCGGGGACGCTGGGGCGTGAGGAGCCTGATGCCGGCATCTTCCGATGTCTGGGAAATGTTCCCTGCGTGTCTCAGATTGCGCGTCTCCTCCATGAAGCTGAGACTTCAAATTGGAGCGAGAAGTCAGGCGTACCTTTGAAGAAGCTGGCAAGGCCCTTTGTCTGCCTGGCTGTTACTGCTCTTCCTCACCCAGGCCTTACCCTGTGTCTTGTCACCGTCCCCGTGCCAAGTAGAGCGGAGGAACCAGTCCCCCAAATCCATGACTCTGCTCTAACGGAGAAGCAGCGATGCATGAGCGCCCGTGCTTAGAGCCCTCTGCTCTGGGAGAGCACGACCCTCCCCAGGCATGCTGGACCCTCGGCAATCCTGTGTGCTCCCTTCAATGGTTTCTTCCTCTATACTATAGATTACCTGGTAAACCTAGAGCTGATTTTGAGTGCATATATTGTTAAAACGTCGGGTCAGATGTTTTACAGTGGAAAAAGTCAAATGCGATTTTACACTATTGGTTTGTAATATAATCATGCCTTACAACATTGCTTTTCAGCATAGGTCAGTTAAGCGTCATTGCTTCCTGTAGTACTGAAGCAATGCCTCCTGCTTAACATGCTCATTTCTAAGGGAACACACTCTTCGACTGATAAAGGTATCATGGCACTGGCTGGCCTCAGATAATGCCCTTTCAACGTAGTAAACCCTGGTCCTCTCTGAGGACAAGGCTTGAGCTCCATCTGGAACTAAATTAGCTCCAAAATGTTCATCAAGCACCTACTCCAATCACATTCCCTTGGCGTGGCTTAGGCGTCTCTTTCTAAGAGTCTTGACCCACATCTGTGCAGACTTGGGCCCCGTGCCCTACTCCCCAGAGACCTCATCTAATAGCCTTGATCCTGTTTGCCCAGGTCCCCCAGTAATGGGCAGAGGAAGCTGACATTGCTTGTCAGTGTGCCACGTTTGTATACTCTTGTCCTCTATGGAGGGATGGGTCCATATTATCTTGGTGGTAGAGACTTGAGTCAATGGGCTAGAGAATGCGGGGGAAAATCCTAAAAGAAAACCTGGCTTTGTGCCTTCGTGGAGAATTGTGCCAGCCTGCAAAGTGCATTCATGACCAAGGCAACTGGGTTCATGAAACCTCCTGTGTTTATGATGAAATCATACCAATAGGGCACTGAGCAAACATGAAGCTCCAGTTGACGCATGGTGCCTTGCTACTTCCAATCTAGTCATTTGATGTCCTTCCATTTGGAAGACGGGAGGAACTGGTCCCTCCCCTCTCAATAGACCCTCAGCTCATGACTCTCACAAGGCCAAAAACATACATATATATATATATATATATATATATATATATATATATATATATATATTAGGATAATGATAGCATGACACAAAGTCTTATCTTACCCATTTGACAGATGAAGACATTGACATGGCCATAAATTGAGTGGTTTCCTTAGGGTCACGTAGTCATTCCCAGGCCCTGTGCGCACAGTAGACGTAGAGGAAGCTTACCAAGGACAGGGAAGAGTGGGTATGTGCAAGGGTGACTGGGCAGGATGGCCATGACTCAGGAGGCAGCTGTACTCTACCTGGGTCTTGGGCACAAAGCCACTTTCTGAGCAGGGTGGCATGGGGAAATGGGAATGATTTTCTACAGAGAGCCAAGCCAAGGAGAGGAAGACGTCCCACCGTGTTGGTTAGCAGCCCCCACAAGGTCAGGGTTCTAGACTCAGTCTTTGGTGAGAAATATCTGACTTCGGTGGTTATTTTAAAATCAAACTCAGCGCATAGGGAAGTAGACAAGGCGACACAAAAGATGAAGAATTAAGCGAGCCAAGTGTGGTTCCTTTTATAGTCTCAGGACCAAGCACTTAATTAGGATAATAGCGTGTGAGATCTCCAGGCCCAGGAAGCATCCAGAGGAGTGGAGAAAAGCAGTGCTGTCAGAAGAAGGGCTGGTGTGGCAACAGGGTGACCGGATATGGCCTCTCTAAGGGGACCTGAAGAATTAGAGTAAGGTTCCAGGGAGTGACATGGTCACAGATGCTGAGTGAGGCATTGCCTGCCATTAGAGGCAAGGACATGAGGCGAGCACTTCCCGAGAACACTGTCCAGACAGCCTCTGAGGAAGCAAGGATTGAGCATGGGGTCAACTGGGGATCAAGAAGGCTCCAGAGAGGCAAGACTGCATTCCATGGGACGAAGCTTCTGAGAGGAGCCAAGTCATGGGCGTGCATGCACCTTTCCCGAAGCTTCCCGGGCCTTCGAGATATCATGAATTATTGCCCTATGAAGAAAACTGTGATGATGAGACTGTCAGTCCAGGGGCCAGAGAGTCGGATGTGAGGTCTGAAGACTTGTTCACAGTGTGTTTTTGTAACATCAGGACACACCTTCTCCGGAAAGAAGCCGCGCCAGGACCATGAAGCAGTAGAGAGGTAGCCTGCTCAAGTTTAGCCTTCGATGATCAAAGGCGAGAGGCTGGAGGTGACAGAGGGAGAGACTGTTCCATCTCATTCAGACCGAGAATGTAGAAGAAAACGCAAAGAGGCTAAAATGCTACGCAGGCCTGTTAGAGGAGGTGACTTTCAGTTCCTGAATTCTCTATCGTGGAGCATATGCCTTCTCCGCCCTTTACTGCAGGGAGACACACTGGGGCCTTTAGCTTACTGGAAAGGCCAGGTATCTCATATCAAGTGCCCCTGCCCCTGGTTCTTTCGATGCCCTGTGACTGTGCTTTCTATCTAGAGATGCCCTCCCCACCACTCTCAAAGCCCAGCCTTGACATCCACTACTATGCACTTGAGACTCCCTCCCGTGTCCCCAGTAACCACGGGCATTCCCCAACATGGAAACAGACCCTCAAGAATGATCTTTGATGGATTTAAAAATGTGGGTGTTGCGGTACATTCTTTGTCTTTGAAAATAAGGCAGTTCTGAAGAGGCCAGCATGGGGGGGTAGAGGCACTCAGTGAGCACCATTACCGGGGGCTGCCGTTACCAACTGGACGTGAGGCTGCACCGGACATAACAAGAATGACAGTGGAGGAGGATTTGTTTGAAAAGGCGGCCCAGGCATGACCCGGATTAAGAAAGCTGTTTCTGGCTTTGTGAGCAGTGGGCATGTTAGAGGGGCGTCCCCGCCAGGGACAAGGTGAGCTGAAATGAACTCGGGCGTCCTGTGTTAAGTGCCATTCAGTGAGAGCTAGCATGGGGTGTCCATAGCAGAAGCCTGAGAGAAAGAATATTCCCTTTGTCTCCATGCTGGCCTGGGAGGGAGACCTCTGCTCCACATCCACAGAATGCTGCCTGAGGAGCGAAGCCAGCTCAGGCCTTTGTCCCTCTCCACAGAGCGGGGAACTGGCTTTTTCTCCTTTGTCACCATGGCTGTCTCTCTCACAGCACTGTTTGCAAAGCATGGGGAGGCTGGGAAGTAGATTCAGTGACTATGAAGTGAAGGCAAGAACACGTGGCAATGCGTTGCCCGTCACAAATGCTATTGTTTTGCAACACCACATTAGAGGTGTGGGGTAGAGGACACGTTATGCTGTCTTCTGTGGAAGCGAACTTCTCACTCTGGGACAGGCACATAGTCTACATAAGAGTTCAAGCTTGTAAGAATAAGGACTAAATTATATATATATATATATATATATATATATATATATTGTGTGTGTGTGTGTGTGTGTGTGTGTGTGTGTGTGTGTGTGTGTCTGTGTCTCTGTGTGTGTGTGTGTGTGTGTGTGTGTGTGTGTGTATACATATATAATCTTCATAGCAAATTTTTGTACACAGAGTAAGTGTTTGGGTTTGGCCAATGTCTGTGTGATGAATGAATGAATGAATGAATGAATGAATGACCCACTCTGCCCTCACACACTGTAGAGTGCGCATTTACCATCCCAGGCTCGGCTCAGTTTCGTGTGGCTCACATATAGGTACTTTTACCTCTTCCGTTCTAAGATGCAACTTAAAAGTACCACATATAAATTGTCCTGCTCTCAGCCCAGTGTTCCCTAAATGTTCATTAACTATAAAAGATGGCAGTCACTCTAAAGGCAGGCTTTGCTCAGGAGGCTGGGAGGCGGTGTTTTTGCAAAACCCAGCATAGTACTAGCGAAGCATAGCAGCCTTCTGCAATTGGATCATTTAAAAAAAAGGGGGGGGGGAGATAAACTCTGCCGGAAAAAAACTGTTCAAGAGAGTCAGAGTGGAAACACAGTCAGTCCCTGGTGGATTTCCAGGCAGCACGAAGGAGTTCACATCTCCAGGCTCAGCAAGAAGAAGGAAGACGCAGCCCACTGCAGAGGGGAGCATGCTGAGTGCAGGAGAAGAAGCCAGGGAAAGTAGGTCATGGGGGACGTGTGCTGGGTGAGGGACAGGCAGAGAGGGAAACCCAGGCAGAGTCATCGCTGGCTCCCAGCCTCCCGAGACTGCTGTCTCATGTCTACAGTTAACTTCCTCGGAGCCCTTCCAAAACAAAGCCCGGTCTGGGGCACAGAACAGTGTCCTCGCAAAAGCACGGGAAACGGACACCTGTCAGTTCCTGCACCCAATCTGACCCCCCAGATTCATGGCAAACAGTACAGGCTCACAGAGCAGCCCCCACACCAGGGCGGTAATTGTATCTGTCTCTTCCTTCAGAGAGCTCACTCATAGTGAGTGGTTGTCCTCAGTTCATGACACACTTGTAGGAGAAAGGGTCTTTGAATGGGAGCGTGGAAAGAATGCCCATCAGTATTATTCTGTGGTATGTTAAAAAATAAATCTTACCGCTCACATTAATTCAGTTGTATGCCAAAATGCAAAATACAACTTACTTAGAGGGAAAGTAGTAATACTGAGCAGGGCTTTGGGATATTTTCACGATCTGGACAAAGACTTCTTCCTCAGTAGATTTCATGGCATTGCTCTTTACCATCAAGAAGAAAAATAAAACAAAGAGTGGGATCTTTCCAAAAAGCAGGGCTCTTGAGACAAGTGGTGAGGCTGAGAAGGCAGAGCTGCCCTGCAGAATACAGAGGACTAAGGTGGCGAGCCCGGGCCCCAAGGCAATGTGGCAGTGGCACTGGAGTAAGTGTTGTCATCACCCGCTCTGTTCTGCCCAGGCTTTGGTGCCCTGTGCGGTTTATTCCTATCAGAACCCTGGTGACCTCTGCAGTTGGTAGGGAGCTCTTGGCCAATTATGAAGCAGTCCTTGTAAGGCTGGAGGAGGGGCTCCGTGGCATATGTAAACAATGAGAGCAGCCTCACACCTTCCTGAGCGGAGCAGCTCTGGGCACAAGGAGGAAGAACATATGATGGGAGACGTCATTCTGTAAATATGTTTCTCATACTGGTTAATGACTAAAGCCCTGTTGGCCAATGGGAAAGCAAGATAGGCGGGGCTAGGAGACAAGGAGGAAAGAGGAAGTAGTGAGGGGGAGTCAATATGGAGAGCCCCGAGAGGTAGAACGCCAGCCAGCTGCTCTTGACGGTAAGATAAGCCACGTGGAAATACTTAGAAAAATAGAAATGGGTTAATCATTAAGACACAGCTAGCTGATAAACAATGATAGTAACTGGCCAACAGCATTGTATCAAATACAGAGTCTATGCGTGTTATTTGGGGCTGACATGGCAGTAGACCCAGGTCGGCTGGCAGAAAACATAGACACTACAGCCAGTAAGAAACTCGTACCTGGCCAACAGAATTATATCAAATACAGCGTCTCTGTGTATTATTATTGGGGACTGGCATGGCTGTGGGACCAGGCAGCTGGCGGGGAAAACATACTCGCTACATTGGCGCCCAACGTGGCTAAAAGGATTTTATGTTTTGTGTTCTAATTTTCAGCTCTCCATTATTATTTTTAATATTCTGCGTTCTGTTTCTCAGCTCTCCATTGCCATCTTTAATATTTTGAACCTTTTCCTCTAAACATTTTATGTTTTGCATTTCAATTTTAAGCTCTCCATTGTCATTTTTTAATATTTTGAACCTTTTTTAAAGATTCTATGTTTTGCGTTCTAACTTTTAACTCTCCATTATCATTTTCAATATTCTGCATTCTGTTTCTTATCTTTCTGTTGTCATTTTCTACATTTTGAATCCTTGTTACTAACTCTCTTATGGTTTTTACAAGTTCCTTATTTTTTGCTCTAATCTCAAACCATTTCTTTAAAAATATAATAATGATGAAACCCATTGTTATTACAAAAAAAAATGTATATATTGGTTAAGTCATGATTTTCTTCTGTTAAAATTCCTTTTATACAAGAAGTAAAAGAATTCCTGAAGTCCTGCATTGTAAGATTATCTGCCATAGGTATGGGACAATTGATCTCAGATATTATATCAACTTAAATTGCGAAGAATTTTGCAATTACCTTAGGTGTAATTCTGCTGTCCTGGAGCTTTGATATTTTTAGTTGTAGATCTCAACACCTCCAGCAGTAGCCACCAAATAGCATCTGGCAGCAGACGATCCTTCTGATCTTGGTCCCTGTAGAATAGCTCTTAACAAACTGTGGCAAGCGAGATTTTGTTAAACGAATAAGTAAAAGGAGCCTGTGCATTGCTGGGACTGCAGGGCTGATAGGTGTTACTGGCGGCGCAGCAGGGCCACTAGAAACACACAAGCAGTGCGGTGGGGAATGCAAAGTGGGGAAATGGGCAAAAATGAGAAGCAGTGAGTGCCTTCTCAGGGCCGCTGTGGAGGTAAAGGAGTTGTCGGGCAGAGGCAAATGTCCCACAAGCTGTGGGGCGTCCACCTGGTCAGGCAAGGGACCCTGCCCGTTCGCGGATGGTGGGGGGAGGGAGCGGCTTCTGTGACCTGGGTGAAAACCAGGTTCTGTGAAAGTCCAGATCCCACTTCTGACACCAGATATTGATGTTTAATAAGGATCAGGAGAAACAAATAGGCGGAATAGATGTTAATTCAGGGAGAAATAACTCACAGCATAGGCAGATGAACACCAGCAGATTGCACAGGATCCTCTCCTCTCAGTGTCCCTCCAGCAAGAGAGTCTCAGACCCCTCCTCAGCCTTTTCCCCCAGGTCACATCCGGCCCTGTCTCCACCCCCAACAGTCGTGGTCTAAGCCACAGGCGCGGACAAGGTGAGTATCTCACTACAGACATGTCTTGACCAGCTCCAGCTTGTCACAAGAGGCCCACTGTCCCTGTGACTGTTGCTTCCACACGCAGAGGCCCTGTCTGAGGTAGAACACACTTAGGGCTTGAACTGGTCGACCTTTTTTCCCTCTCCCATTGGAAGAGTCACTCCAGCAGAAGACCTATCCCGGGCCTCTGACAGCCTATGGGAACACCATTTGGGTGTCACAGCTGGAAAGCCACTTTGTTCTTCACAGCTAGGGAAAGTAGAAGCCGGGGTGTGAGCAAATGCCCCACAATACAGAGAAGCCCTCTACGGATAGAGATGCCTATCCCACGGGGTCCATGGTGCTGGGACAGAGAAACCCTGTGCATGGCTTCCCTTCCCCACTCTCGGTCTGCCCAGTCCGGAGGATTGGGCTTCTGCACTGTCTCTTTCAGCAGCCAGATCTGCAGACCTCCCTGCTTCACTTTAGGCTGTAGGTGATGCCCTGCCCCAGAAGGCGGCCTCGGGAGTCCAGGCATGCAGAAGGCCCACCTCTCCTGCTCGCCCTTGCCTGGTGGTACCAGCCCTCACCACACAGCAGCAGTCTTTCCGAGTTCTGAAAATAAATGTCCAGTGCGTGTGGACGGGGTCCAGCTCCATTCATCTGTAATCTCTATGGCTGGAGCCCGTGTTTCAGTCAGGCTGCAAGCTCTGCAGGAGAGGGTGATGCGTGGCCCAGCCGAGAGCCTGGATTTCAGGACCCCCCTGCTGCCTTCTGCTAGAAGCACAAATCCATCCCCAGAGGCCACACTGCCTTCTGCTTTTCCCCATTCGCCTTGTGCTTCTCAGACCCTTTACTGCTGCTCACTCTTGTCCTGTTTCTGGGCTGGCTCCTGGGAATCTACACATCTGCCAAGAACTTTAATCCCAGGAAATACTGTGCACATTGAAGGAGCCTCTTCTCCCTGAGTTCCCCTGAGCTCCCCTGAGTTCTTCATCCAAGAGCCTTTCCTGTCTCCTACAGAAGGTCACACATGTGACTGTGTAGTATGTCAGTAGGGCAAGCGATGCCTTACATGACACTCTCTCTCTCTCCCTCTCTCTCTCTCTCTCTGAGCGGATCCTGAGGCTCAGCAGTACTTCATTCCTGTTCAGAGCTCTGCCCAACACAGGGCCTCAGACACAGTCATGGTGGATATCTTCTGACAAAAGAGTGGCCTGGGGACGGACTGAGACCTCTCCATGTTCTGGGCTCTGGAGGCTCAACCACTGTCACCTCTACAACCACTGTCACCTCTACAAAAACTACTGTCACCTGTACAACTACTGTCACCTCTACAACAACCACTGTCACCTGTACAACCACTGTCACCTCTACAACCACTGTCACCTCTACAGCCACTGTCACCTCTACAACAGCCACTGTCACCTCTACAACAACCACTGTCACCTCTACAACAACCACTGTCACCTCTACAACCACTGTCACCTCTACAACCACTGTCACCTCTACAGCCACTGTCACCTCTACAGCCACTGTCACCTCTACAACAACCACTGTCACCTCTACAGCCACTGTCACCTCTACAACAACCACTGTCACCTCTACAACCACTGTCACCTCTACAACCACTGTCACCTCTACAGCCACTGTCACCTCTACAACAACCACTGTCACCTCTACAGCCACTGTCACCTCTACAACAACCACTGTCACCTCTACAACCACTGTCACCTCTACAGCCACTGTCACCTCTACAACAGCCACTGTCACCTCTACAGCCACTGTCACCTCTACAACAACCACTGTCACCTCTACAGCCACTGTCACCTCTACAACAACCACTGTCACCTCTACAGCCACTGTCACCTCTACAACAACCACTGTCACCTCTACAACAACCACTGTCACCTCTACAGCCACTGTCGCCTCTACAGCCACTGTCACCTCTACAACCACTGTCACCTCTATAGCCACTGTCACCTCTACAGCCACTGTCACCTCTACAACAGCCACTGTCACCTCTACAGCCACTGTCACCTCTACAGCCACTGTCACCTCTACAACCACCACTGTCACCTCTACAACCACCACTGTCACCTCTACAGCCACTGTCACCTCTACTGCCACTGTCACCGGCCCCAGTTTCCCATCAATGACCTGAATGGTGGCTTTGTGCAGCTTCCATCAACTCCCCGTAGATTCCCAGCATACGCCCCACGCTTCCCATCCATGCAGGAAAAGCCAGCAGTCGTGGTTCTGCGAACTGGCCGAGCCTCCTCTCCCTGCACCCCATGGGAGTACGGGACATTAAGTCAGTGGACCAGTGGCTGCCATGTTGATGCGTGCTCGCATGTGCACCCAAGGCCTCCCACAGCTGGATGTCTGTGCATAGCAACCAGCTGGCTACTTGGGGGAGTTTCCTAAAATTGACAACCTCCCTTCCACCTTCGATGACAAAATCATAAATTAGCTCTGCTGAGCTAGACCTTTCACACCAGGGTGAGTAGGGCAGATACCGAGCACATGCCAAGTGCCCCCACAGACTCAATGTGACCAGGAGAGCACAGGCGTATCTTCCAGGTGATGGTCCTCACTATTCTGAGTCCTGAGGACAGGCCATCCCAAACTCCTGCTGTCCATTTCTGTCCCGAGGTGAGCAGGGCCCCCTGATTTCTGGAGAGGCTTGGGTTAAGTGCTCTCGGGGCTCTAGGAAGGTGGGCGCTGGGGGTCTAAGACCTGAGCTCCTCCGCTGTCTCCAGATTGACCCATCTCATGGAACGGACAGGCAGGAGCTCACCACAAAGTCAACCAGGAGATAGCAAGGGGAAACAAGCCAAATCCCTAAGATCCTAACCCCCAACTATGTACATACTCCAACCCTAACGTGAGGCCAGGCCGTGCTGCAGCCTGCTAGGTCTCTCAAAGCCCCCAGAGTCACCATCAACTCCGCTTGCCCAGAGCCCACCTTTCATCATCGCATCTAGACGGGCAGTGTCTGCTGGGGACACTCGGTGGCTTTCTGTACCATAAGTCAGGTCTCCAAAGTCTTTCACTACAAGGAAATGGGGCTGTGTGTGTGTGTGTGTGTGTGTGTGTGTGTGTGTGTGTGGTGCATTTGTGCTGGCCTGTGTATGTACTAGTGTGTTTCTGTGGTGTGTGTGTGTGTGTGTGTGTGTGTGTGTGTGTGAGAGAGAGAGAGAGAGTGTGTGCGTGTGTGTGTGTGTGAGAGTATGTGTGTGTGTGTGTGTGTGTGTGTGTGTGTGTGTGTGTGTGTGTAGAGGAAAATGAGTCATCGGGTAAGAGGGGGTCAAGTTGAAGATATATTTCCAAAACCCAGGGTTGGGAAGAGGTAGCCGGAGTCCCAAATCCTCTGCTGCTAACTGGCCAAGTAGGACTATTAATTTGTTAAGCCTCTCTAGGCTTTTACCATCACTTATGTGGGAATCTAGTGCAGCACAATGAATGGCGTTTCCATGGTTTCCAGGTACCAGGAGAGGTGTGCTAGAGCCCCAGTGATTCCTAAAGGAGATACTTGCTCCTTAGGAGTGCCTGCGAGCAGGGTGTCCCTACCACCCCGATGGCCCCATGGTAACCACCCTCCAAGGCCACCAGCCCCACATGATCTGGTGGAACACATACTGGAAGCCTTCCCGGTGCCAGAGCCCCATACAGGTGTAGCTCATCGCTGTCCCCGTATTGACGTACCCTGTGTGGGTGCCTGGTGACAAGTGGATGGAAAAAACTCGGGGTAGGACACACCCAGTGAGCTAAAATAAAATGCCAGCGTGATTTTATGGTTACTATTTAAATTCCAGGTGCTAGGACTTGAAATATATTTTATTCACACCTTGAGTTACTCCAACCGCCGAATTATTTCCGGTGCATGTTTTAAAATTCAGCTTCTCATCCTGTGTTGTAGGTGGCTGAGTTTGTACACTCTCTTCTGGGCTGTGAAGAACATGCCAAGTGCTTCAAGAAAGAGGTAATAAAAGGAAAAATTAGAAGTATTTCTGTACTTCTCGGCCCAGTTGAGGGGCATGTAGGTTGTTTCCAGCTTCTGGCTATTACCAACATTGCTGCTATGAATATATCTGAGCAAATGTCCCTGTGGTATGATTGTATATCCGTTAGCTGGTATTGCTGGGACTTGAGGTGGACAGATTCCCAATTTTCTAAGAAACTATCATACTGATTTCCAAAGTGGCTGTACTTTGGAAATCAGTATACTTAGCATTTTTCAAAAGCGAAAATCCATGGTCCCAGGGGCTACAGAAAATACCGAGCCTACTGTAGATGGTGAAACAATGATGATGGGTATCTGTCACATGACTGCTACGAACCTGTACTGTGCCGATCTTCTCACAGAGGTGCTTTGTTCTCAGAACACTGTCTGCAAAGGGGGGTTACCTTCGAGGCCATCCTCAGGAGGCCAGCGCAGAGGGAAAGGGGTGGCGCCATTGGCTCTCCTGGTGCAGAGAGACGGGGCGGCGCCATTGGCTCTCCTGGTGCAGAGAGACAGGGCGGCGCCATTGGCTCTCCTCCCAGGCGCAGAGGGAAAGGGGCGGCGCCATTGGCTCTCCTCCAAGGCGCAGAGGGAAAGGGGCGGCGCCATTGGCTCTCCTCCCAGGTGGTTCTGCGGTTGGTCTCCAGGTGCTCCAGGAGACTTGCATCCTAGGGAATGCTCACAGCATGGCATCCCTGTCTGCCCTTTGGGTTCGGAACACTCAAGATTTGAGGGATGCCTTCTTGAAGTCCTCTGTCCAGAGGCCCTCCGAGTCCTGCAGCTTTGGGTAGCACCCAACAACGCTCAATGTTTTTGTGGTTCCGCTGGGGTGCAACACAACTTGGGAGTACCTTACCCAGGCTTGCACATTGCCCACTGTCTTCATTTAGCAATGCCTCAGACTTAGTTTGCCTACGAGTCTATCTGTGTGATCACTATAAATCCCTTGCTGGGAGGTTTTGAGCTTGATACTTTCTGACCTCTGTGGGCAAATCACTGAAACCCTCTTGCTCCGCCCCATGTACGCACAGACTTAGAGCATGGGACCTCCAAAGTGCACCAACCAGTTGGTCCTTAGTAAGGACAGCAATGTAGAGCAGACCATCTCCTCTGGGGTCCACTAGGCACTGCCTGCGACCCCAGATTTGCTTCTGAGAAGCCACGTGACACTGGGAACACCTTTAGTCCTGACATCCCTGGTTTACTCATCTACCTTACTGTGTCCTCAGGAGAGCAAAGCGCATACAGTAGACTATAGTAGGTTCCTGTATCTCCTCAAGTGTCTGCTGTTGTCTTCACCATCACCGTCTTGTTGTTATGACAACTGAGTATTGGGTCAAAGGTTGTTGCCTGAGAATGCTGGTGCCGAACGCGAGTCACGGGAGGAAAAGAGGTATAATGCCTCACTCCTGCCTCAGAGAATAAGAATTGTGTCCCCAGAGAAGCATTTTATTCTCTAAGTGGCTGTGTCTTCATCAGACAATAATTCATAGAGGTGTACAAAGATTTTTGAGCTTTTGTAAGTGTTCAAGAGCCTACGGAAGAACCCCAGGTGCTTCATCCTTCCTTCGTAGGGGTCACCTCTGCCATGGAGCCATTGACTGTAAGAGGCCCATGAGGCCCAGGCTCTCACGCTGACTTGAGCGGGTACTGGTTCACAAAAGGATTGCCATATAAAACCCTTTCATCCCGGTCGCTGGTTCTGCAGCCAAGAGTCAGCTGACCTCATGAACTACATGAGTGTGTGTATCATGTAGGGACAGGACCCCCAAGCAATCCACAGACTCAGGCTCTGAGGTCCCTAGACCTCCAAGAAGGTGGGCCAGCAGTCTACACAGTGACTTTCCATTGTCACATGCTGGAGAAAGCTGTCACAGTTCATGTAGCCACATGCTTTCCTAAGTTAACTATCACGAGGCTTGAGCGTGGTGATTTGATATGCATGTATACAAGCACCACATGCATATGATTGCCACAATGAACGGCATTAATCCATCTGTCACTCCCCAGTTTGGACTGGAGCCAACAGTCATTCTGACATTGTTTCTAAATGTGCTAAAAAGTTAATAAATGAAACAGTTATGGCAATTTTTTTTCTGTTTAGCATTTCTTTTTACAGAAAGGAAACTTGAAATTATTGAAAAGCTAAAGGGATAAAATTAAGACCGGACATTATTCTGGTAGCCAAAGATAACTTCTTTGGGTGTTAAAGGTTTATACTATGTTAGTATCGCAATTTGTGTATGGTGTGTATGTGCTGCATACACGCCAGAGGGCAGCGTTGGGCGTCAGTTCTGTTAGAGCCCTTTACCATGGGTCCCAGAGATTAAACTCAGGTCATCGGGCTTGCCGCATGGTGGCACAAGGTTCCTGATATGTCAAAGTTGTGCTCACACAGATTTATTTTTTAAACCTAGGAGATCTCTGTTGTCGTGATGCGCATTGCTGCTTAATGGTTTGTGAAGTTTCCCAGATGATGGAATGCTTCGTTAAAATGTGTTTTTGGGGATTGTGTTGGGCAATATCCCACCCTGCAGCTAGACTACAATTTCTTTCCTTCTGCTGTTGCAACATAAGGTTGTTCCCAGTATCCCACAACTATAGTGACACCAGACAGAGCCTACACATGCTGTGGCCTTGCACTCTGGAGATTGACTTGGTGGTCCTTTGAAAGCTCTTGGAACATTCAGGGCCAAGAATGTTGAAATATAACAATGGAAATCTGTGCTTGGGCAAATTCATGTATTGAGTTTATATTTAACAACACAGGAACCTTCTAATCTAATTTGGCTCCTTTATTCTATGAGCACAATGGAGTTGACCTGATTTGAGTCAAATGCGAGGGGGGGGGGAGGCATACAGATGATTCAATGCCACTTCCTGTACCCAGGAACTGCGACTGGCAGATAAAGAGGTCCCGTGTGGAGTAATTGTGTTTGTGATTGTTATTTATTTGCAGCAGATAGACAGCAAAGCCTTCTTGCTTCTGACCCAGGCGGACATCGTCAAAGTGATGAAAATCAAGCTGGGTCCAGCCCTGAAGATTTGCAATTCTATCCTGATGTTCAGGAACTCCCAGGACATTACTGAAGATGATGTTGCCGCAGGCCAAGAACCCAGGAGATAAATCTGCTCCTGCATACCCACCGGTACTAGGCCTTGCGCTGTTGGAAACAAGGTTGGCAGCCATCCATCTGAATTTAATGTCCCCATGGGTATACCCATATTTCACCTGGACCCTTTAAAGTGTCTGGTTTAAGCATCGGTGAACTTTGAAGAATGATGAAAAGCCAATGACTCAGACACTTAGTTAGGTCCAAGTGTGGGGTTTGGTGGTATCCTTACTGCAACAAACAGACTGAAGAAGCCGTCCATATGTATGTTCTTTACCCTCTATAAAAAATATTAAAATATAAGCCACTTTCCATTCTGCAGGCATTAAGTGTCTCCAGTGGTAAAACATCAGAAAACCAATTCATTGATGCATCATTAATGTGTTCACCAGAGACACATCTGAGCACAGCTCACATCTATCATCCGGGTGCCGTGAGTCTAAGAAGACGCATGGGGTTCCTGTGCCCCTAACTCAGGAAAGCATGCATCCCTTAAAAAGTGCTAACTGTTTCCACAATCTGCATGTTGATTCCTTTCACCATGCCTTGGTTACGGTGCCTAGATGTCCTGAAGCCTACTCCAAGGGCCGTGCCTAGAAGTAACAGAAGAGTCTCTGGGCATTTCAGGATGCAGATGAGACATTCAAGAGGACCTGCCATCAGGGCTGTCTCAGGAGTTTCTTTTAACAGTGGCATCGGCGAAAGACCCATCTGTGTGTGATCCCTCCTGTTACCACTCGGATGAAACAATCTTGAGAATGAACTACTCCCTCATCTGACAGACCTCAGTCATATTCGTGTGAGATTGGAGTTGTGGACAGACCGCCTCATAATTATGAAAAAGGACAACCCCAAATCTACAACTGTTTCTGCTCTTTTTTTCATAGCAGCAACTGCATCTACCTTTAAGGGTGGGAATGACAGGGAGGCATGAGAAAGGAGCATTGATACATTATTATTAAAATATTAACAACGTTCCCAGTTTAACAAAGCTGACTCTGCTTAGCGAATTTCTCTAACTCCAGGCCACTCAGGAAGAACAAAACTTAAAAGCATATATATTGTGTTCTATAAATGCTTAACTAAACATAAATTCAACATACTATCAGGTGATATAAATTTGTTTCTGGGACGTTTTGTTTCTCTCTTCCTTTGTACACATTCATATGCAATAAAAATTCCTGCTTCTCCTGTTAAAGTTTTATATATTTTAAATGTTAGTAGACATGTAAAAAGCAGCCCCTCCCTGTCTTACTGGATGTGTGGTCATAGCCAGCGCCTAGTCTGGGGTCTGCTTTTTCTCAACTGTGAAAAAACAGAGGTAGTTGCATGCATTGCCCAGCAGAGAAACTTGCTGGTTTTGACTGCTGCGTTCTTTAGGGAAACCGTTAAGATATTAATAGTGTGAGAGACTAAGCTGGGAGCTTTTTAATTAATACAGACTTTATAATTGCTCATTTTATAAAAGACCTGAGTCTTGGGGCTCAGATCCTACAGAACAATCAGTAGAGCCCAGAATAGAACAGATGACATAAACAGAATTGGGGTTGAACTATTTGTTTCTGGAAGACAGTGTGATGAGGGATAGATAGATTCCCCAATCTCAGCATATCTTTCTATCTGAAAAAAATAATGCCACTGTTAAAGTAATTAACCAAGCCATCAAGTCCAGGTCCTTCCCCTGAGTATGCCCAGTTCTGTGGTGTAAATTCTACCACGACACCACCACTGGGGTACAAGGAGAGGTGCTACTCCCTGTAGGTCCCATGTTCTATGGGTACTCAGTAATCCAGCCTTGTTCACCCCCTCTATCCTTTCTCTTTTATGTCTCTTGCTAGATTTGCTATCTCTTTGATACATCATGCTAGATGTAGACTGGACTTCTTTCTTCAAAGTCCCCCGTGCTCTTATTGGTGGGCACTCTCCTCCACCACTGTACGTTTTCACGGCTGAGCTTAGCATCTCATAGTTCTCCTCAATACCTTCACTGTAGGTGACGCCACAGCAACAGTAGGCCCTTTTCTAGTATACGTCCTACATGTTTAACTCTTCCAGTCTCTCTAGAAGAGGTGTGGACAGCCTATGAGAGTCATGTGCATTACTGTCTCCCTGTGTTGAATGTAACATCTGGCTTCAAGTGGACATACAGCTTCATGCTGTGTTAATGAATAAGGCAAGACAATCAAGCTTATATCCCAGTTTTCCACTACCTAGATGGGTGTAACACTCTGCAAAGTGGGAAATGGTGCCTACATGGGTAATTTGTATTTAATTTTGGTTTGGAGAATGTGTGTGTGTGTGTAAGGGTAAGCAACATCTTACATTTATAAGATGTTGGTATTTAAAAGTGGAATGGATGCCTGCAAAGTGACAAGTATTTCTTTACAGTGGCAGTGGAAACTATAAACTTATAGAGAAGACTGTAAGTTCCTTTCATCCTAGGCATCTTTTCCTCCATCCACACATTCCTGCCTATACTCTCCAGAATGGTCTGAATCCAAGAGGATTCCCAACATGGTATGATGTGTGACACAGTATCCAGAAAACCACAGGTGTGGGGGCTACCTCCTACAGTCTCTCCTTCGAATTCTCACCTAATATCTGCCTTTGAGTCAACAAGAAAACAGCAACGTTGTCAACAGGACTCCAAGAAATACAAGCTTCTATGTTATCAGAGTTTCCCACACAGGACCATTCATACAACACAGCACAAGTTCACATCATGATGCTAGAAACTAGATCCTTAGAAAGAATCCTAAGGGAGCTCAGGACTTCTCACATGGTACTCTCAGAGTGACTATAATTCCAGATAACTTTTGGAAACTAAATTTCTCACAACAACACTAGCACATTCAAAAATACACCTATCCCTAACAATTTCTACACACCTCCCCTCTTGGATTAGATACCTGACCTCATAGAACCCACACATCAAAAGACTCTCCCAGAATGGCAGCCCCAGAGATGGACTCCGTGATAGCATGGACCTCCAAGTAATGCTCTCTTTCTTGCCAAATGATGACTTCCAAACGTTCTGGGATTTAAAGACAACTCAGCTTTGTCCAAAGTTTCCCCCAATCCTCTGAGTCAGAGGTAAGGCCTTTAAAGTTCAGTAAGGGTACTTGGACTGTGGAGAAAGGCCTGGGTTGAATGGGGTCCTGCACCTTGAAAATCTTTTCTTATCCCAAACTCTATCTTCCTTCCAAACTCTAACCTTCCATCCAATAACCAATTTTTCACATTCATTCACTTGACTTTTTTGTTCCATATCGTCTTAGGAAATTCTTCATTTGTTGATGCAAATCCTAGAGGGCATTGGCAACTATTATTTAGCACGTGAAATGTTCCTGTGAATATATTCTTAATATTTGAGAATATGTTCTATGTGAATATACTCTTATAAATTTATTCCTTTTAAAGCCTCTTTTCTTATAAATATATGCATGAAGAACATGTTTGTTAATAGATTCTTGAATATTCAGCATCCTTATAAATGTATCCTTCCTATGAATACATTTATTAATGAATAATATATTAAGAAGAAATATTTTTCAAAAATTTACTCATGTTATGTGCCCTCACATTCCATTTCTCTTAATCCTTCAGTTTCCAGTTGGCATAGAAAATTAGGGCCACTTAACCCCTTAAAATGATGTGGTAAAGACCTAATAATCATTGTTCAACTCAAACGTAACATGTAAACAAATCAATTTGGTAACTGAATCATCTGCTTAATTGGTGATCAGCAATTACATTTCTCAATAAAATCATCTGTCTCCAAGGATTTGTGGCACATGTTCTTTCCAGAAGGATGAGGGATTTTGATCCAGTGACCAGTCAGATACAACCCTGCTGTCAGAGCTGATTGTCCCAGAAGGATGCCTATGGAACCCAGGGGACACCCAGATGGCAGCCAAGACGCAACTCATAAAGAAAAGGGCGATAGCAGAGCAGAACGCTGTGCATATTGAATATTGACACCAGGCATTCTTCTCTTGATTACCAAGATGGATTGAGGGGCAGTACTACTGTGTCTCTGTTACTTTATGGACAGATGGAGGGCTGTGCGGTGAGGTAGGAGAGAAACAGAAATAGGAATGGAAAGAGGAAGGAAATGGTGTGTGGAATGATGATTTAAAACATCGAATTAACTTCTCTCCAAACGGTTGTTTTGTGAGATCAAACCAGTTGCCCTGTGCTGTTTCTCTGTAGAGGACCGCCCATCGCTTTCCTCTTCCCTTCACCTTGAAATTAGATTCTGTTGCCTTTGATGTAGGAAGCCAGGCATCAAAGCAAATCCATTCACAAAGAGCAGAGTACTAACTATCCCAGGTTAAACCCAGACGTTTTGGGGCAGATTGAACTGTAATCCTTGCACTTCGGCTAAGAGCAAATGAGTGGAACACACATGGGACTGTCTGGAGTGCAGGAGCCTCCTTACATTGTGAAATTCTGGGATCTGTAAGGCCTTTCCATAGAGGAAAATATCACCAAGAGTCATTAACTAACAGAGGCTCAATGCGATATGTTCAAAGTCTGGAGTGGAAAGGGTGTGTTCAGGCCCTGATCTATGTCAGCCAGAACAGACTGGATAACTCAGAAGCCACAGGTATTTCTTTCCCAGTTTCTGAGAGTGAGGCATCCAAGAGCATGGTCCACACTGGCAGGTGGCGAAGGCCTTTCCACGGCTGAAGACAGAAGGATGGAAAGCAGAAGGGTACTGGGAGCCATGTTCATCTTTACAGCAGTTCCGCATGCAGGACGATGGCATTTGGTAATGAGGGCTGGGCTAGGGCCTTCGTCACAGCTCCCTAGGCCACACCTGCTGTGCTGTCCTATGGATGATTGGCTGCCCAACACACGAACTGTGATGGATGCCTTCGAACTGGACTGTGGGTTAGGGAGGATGAAGGAGTCCAATTATCAGCAGGCCTTGTGAGTGGGTGTGTGGCAAATGGGTGTAAGACACGTATGGCACAGAGAATCCATGCGAATGTTGCCTCTGCGAACAACTGTAGCATGTGGGGATAGGATCTTCCCTGTGGTTCTCTTCAAGAAGGAGGAAGGAGGAGGAGGGGGAGGGGGAGGAAGAAGAAAGAGGAGGAGAAGGAGGAGAAGGAGGAGAAAGGAGAAAGAGGAGGAGGAGGAAGAGGAGGAAGAAGGAGGAAAAGGAGAAGGAGGAGGAGAAGGAGGAGAAGGAGGAGGAAGAGGAGGAGGGGAAGAAGGAGGAGGAGGAAGGAGAAAGAGGAGCAGGATGAAGAGGAGGAGAAGGAGGAGGAAGAGGAGGAGGAAGGAGAAAGACGAGGAGGAGGAGGAGGAGGAGAAGGAAGAGGAGGAGAGGAGAAGGAGGAAGAGGAGGAGGAGGAGAAGGAGGAGGAGGAGAAGGAGGAGGAGGAGGAGCAGGAGGAGGAGGAGGGAGAAAAGAAATTCGAAGACATAATTGACATTGGTTGGTCTGGTGTTGCTAACAGAAGACAAAGGCAGCAAGCATCTTTCAAGTGTCTTGCCTTTCCATTTGCTGTTTTTACTTTTAAGAATATATGTATTTGGTTTCTGTCAGTCTCGTTCCAAGATGTCCATCAAGGAGATGTCGCCACCCACCTTCCACACTGTGACATCTAGCCTAGCAGTAAAGGGAAATACCACAGATGCCCATCACATATGCGTATTGATTTGATTCTGAAATTGCTTTCAGATGAACCAGAAAATTTACTACAGCAGTCTGTCTGTCTGAGTGAAAGTTTTTAGAACTCATCCACTCAGCAAATGTTTATTGAGAATTCATATTGAGTCATGCATCGTATTCAAGGGGAGGTGACTAAGTAAAAATTCTTCACTTGAATGCTAACTGGCCCAAGAAGGTTTTGAGTGTGTGTATGTGTGTGTGTGTGTGTGTGTGTGTGTGTGTGTGTGAGAGAGAGAGAGAGAGAGAGAGAGAGAGAGAGAGAGAGAGAGAGAATGATTAAGGAAGCCATGAAATTGAGAAGAAGACATGGGAAGAATTTAACTTGGGAGGGAGAGGCATGGGAATTGTGTAAATATGGTACTTATATGTGAAAATCCACAATATAAAATATTTAAATTAAAAAACAAATTCTTCTCACGAAACCAGTTGAAGTTGGTGAACTAAAAGATGAAGGTGAATATAGGAAGAGAAACTTCTAGAATCCTATTAATGGACATATAACCATCTGGCACTCCTATCTCTTAGGGAATGTGACCATCCAATGTCATTGGCTGGAATCCCCAATAGATAGTATTTCAGATGAGGGACACTTGTCCCCACACACCCAGATGTTGGCTTGATTGCTTCTGCATCTTTTTTCATCCTCTGTCCATGCCCGCCATGGAGATGTCCTCATACCCCTAGGGTCTAGAATGACCCACTGTATAGAAGTCCATAAAGCTAACTGCCTCACTGAAAATTGTGGATATTATAAGTATCAGGTTGACATTAGCCATTAAGTAACCAACTGACTTGAAATGGCTAGACTTTTATCCCCTCGGGTTGTAAGTGGCAATTAACAAGAAATAATCAGACATATTTCCAATGTGATTAACCGAGACTGTCATCAGGCAGATAATTTTAAATACTGCTGTCTTTTAAATACAGATTCAATGATTTCAGCTCAGTGGTGTTCTAATATTTATTATGCATGTGTAATAAATTTAGAGATGAGCATGCTTCCACTTAGATAGGCTCGGTAATGCAAAAGGCTTTGTAATTCAAAAAAAAAAATATCCAACAGATACGTGACTCTCAGAGCCCCCTCCCCTCCACGGGGAAGGGTAGGTGATTGATAGGTGATAGAGATTGAGGTGAATACTGAACTGAATGGGGTCTGGTGGGGAAGTCGAGGGCCACGGCCAGTCTAGAAGCAGCACTACACGTCCAGCAAAGAGCTTGTAGTACTGCTGTTCAGAGAGTCGTCCAAGGCACATTTCTCCCAGCAGTCCTTAGGTGCATGTAGACTTGAAAACTGAAATGCCTTAGGAGATGCAGTTTTCACAAAGGTAATTCGGTTATATTTAGTCGATTCTATCACTATAGGCAAATTCCCTTTAATTAGAAAATCTGGAAGCTACAGCATTTTGTCCAGAGCAGAGCCTGGTGTCCCTTCATCAGTGTCTGGAAGACAGTCTGGTTTTTCCGTGTCTGGTTGCTTGTTTGCAACGTGAAAAGTCGTCTGGAACTCATGCCCACTCTTAGCAGGCTTAGGCTGGCAGAAACCTATTCCACACTTCGCCCTGAGTTGTAAGCTAGAACAGCTGGACAACCAGAATGTCTGCCCTCGGGGGAAACAATAAAGAAACAAAGAACCCACTTATGTAAGAGCTTCAAGCTCCAACATATATATACTGCAGTTTTTACGAGTTTTAAGCTAGTAAAAAAAATTGTTCCCACAAATCCATTTAATTCTCAGTTTCCATTATTCCATACACACAGTAAATCGCTGTGCACATTCCTAGGATCAACTTCATAGCTTTCTCAACCTTGATGGGGATCCAGGTATCAATTAATAGACAAATAGGCCATACTTGGCTACTTGGGCCATGTGATAACATTCATCTTTATTATCTCATCTCCAACAAGTTCCTGGTAAAAACAATTACAAAATGTCCAGCAGAGATGTGTGCAAATCACACAGAGAGAAGGGCCGATCTCTCCAAATTTCCCCCACTTCTAGGTGCTAACACAATACATGCACACACAGTTAAAATGTTTTGCAGTTGGGCATGTAGATGAGGTACGTGATGCTTATTTTTCAAAAAGCAAAGGGGAAGTTAACTGATTTCAGTCCTAAATTCAGCCCTCTTCACTCCTGCATGGTATGAAACAGACTGGGCCCTTTCTATTCCTATAAAGTCATTTTACACACGGGGGGAAAGAGTACTTGATGTATGTTCTCACTATGTAGCACATGTGGCCCTAAAGTCATGGTCTTCATTTTTCAGACTCCCTAGTGTTGGGATTACAGGCATGCACCCTCACAACACTCTTGTTTTCTGCATAGATTTTAAGACTGGTAATGTCACTGTGTAGCAAGTCCAGCTCCCAGATGATGACACAGAGACTTACTAATTATGAAAGCTTGGACTTAGCTTAGGCTTGTCCCACTAGCTCTTAGAACTTACAGAAAGCCATTTATTTTCATCTGCGTTTTGTTCCCTCGTCTCTCCATACTGCTCATGCTGTTTTCTCCGAGTCTGGCTGACTCCTCCACCTCTCTTCTTCTTCTTTCAGAGTCTTTTCTGCCCCCAGAAGTCCCACCTACCCTCTTCCTGCCTAACTGTTGGCCAGTAGGCTCTTCATCAAACCAATCACAATGATGTATCTTCACACAAGATAAAGAGATACTCCACAACATCATCCTTCGTTGTTTTCTTCACTAAACTGCCCTTCTCATCTTTGCTGTTGGTTCTTTTGTTTGGTTGGTTGTTGTTGTTGTTGTAGTTGTTTGTGGGGGTGGTGTGCGTGGGGTGTGTGTGTGTGTGTGTGTGTGTGTGTGTGTGTGTGTGTGTGTGTTGGGGGAAGGGTCATGGATCAGTTTGTTAGTGTTTTTGTTTTGTTGGTTTTTATGTTTTGCCCTGTGCTCTGATCTTGTTTCCAGTCTTTGCTCCTACTTCCTCCACTGAAGAACTCTCCCCTAATCTGCAAGTGTTCCTCTCAAGGCCAGTTACTGTCACTCTGACCTATGGCTTCTGCTGTTAAAACCCCAGAAAACCACTGAGTTATGCAAGGTCGACTTGCCAGTCTGAGCAGAGGAGCCCACTAATGCTCAGCTATCTGACTCCCCAGAAATCAATGTCCTGCTAATGGTTTGGAAAATGCTACACAGAACTAGACCTTAGGGAAGAGGCCTTGAGCAAATTAAAATGTAGTATTCCAGCACAAGGTTGTTAGCAGAGCATACGTTTGCAGTGTGTTTCTTTTGCCCTGCGTCCTGGGTAGCTGGCTAGTGGCCTTCCTGACTTCTCCATTTGACTTCACTTTTCTCTGTCCAATCTGAGTGTCTTGGTTATAATTCAATTTCTAGATTTAAGCATATGCAAACCTCACACTGTTTTTACATTTGCTGCAGGGCCCAGCTCTACACCGAGAATATGGCATCCCGATTGCTAATTGCTCAGTTACATAATGTTGGCTAAATAGGGAACTATTTTTTTCTTTCCTTAAGACCTGATTTCCATTACAAGACAAATCAATGAAGTACCTGTTTTGAAAACAAACATCTCACATCAGCCACACTTTTCTGCTTCCCCTTGAGTATCTTAGGTCAGGGAAAAACACCTAGACCAATGTCACCTGAAATGACATCCATGAGACAAGAATCAAATGCAGATTCAATCTCAAGACCAGGAAAATCAAGTCTGAAGCCAAAGACCTAAGATCCAAGGATGTTACTAGTATGAATCAAAGACCAGGAGTCTGGGATTCTGATGTCCAAGAGAAAATGGGTGTCAGAACAGAGATGCCTTCACCCATTCCCCTCTCCCCTTCCTAGCTCACGTAGAGTCTCCCCCACCCCACCCCTGGTCACACACACAGGGAAATTGTCCCCACTAGTCTGTCTACACATTCACACAGCTGATTTGCTCTGGACAGACACTCCCCCAAAATGAAGCTCTGCAGAGTTTCTAGATATCCCTCAGTCTAGCCAGTTGAGACTAAGATTGCCTGTCACTGCCTGCCACCCTCCATTTTTTGAGATCTCCTGTGCTGATATCTTGCTTGTGCAAACAAAGCCTGTCTGAAGATCAGAGCATGGAGCTTGCCACTAGCCAACCATAGAGGTCTGGAGGTCTGTGCAGACAGACAGGAAGTGAGATGGCTGGGAGAAGAGAGGTTGTAAGCAGGAAGAAACAGGAGCTCACTCTTTTCCCCTGGGAAGTTAATGAGGTAAAGGGGGCTATGGTGCGTACCTTTGTAGCGTGTATGTTTTCCACCATCCCGCCTGCCGCCCGTCTGGTCCCCCAATAACATGCAGAGACTCTGTATTTGATACAAGCTGTTGGCCACTTATTATCATTGTTTATTGGCTAGCTCTGTCTTAAAGATTAGCCCATTTCTACTATTCTAAGTATTTCCACGTGGCTCATCTTACCGGCCAGAGCAGCTGGCGGTGCTACCTCTCCGGGCTCTCCATGCTGACTCCTCCTTCCTCCTTCCTCTGTCCTCCTTGTCTCCTCGCCCCGCCTATCTTGCTTTCCTATTGGCCAACAGGGCTTTATTCATTAACCAGTATGAAAAACATATTTACAGAATAACACCTCCCATCATACCTTCTTCTCTCTGATCTCTCGTATCTGACGCTGAGCCTCTTTTGTTTATACCCATTAAGAACTCCATTTACAGCCCTGTGTCTGTGCCCTTCCCATGGCTGCCCACAGCCTTCTCTTCTAAAGACTGAGACGAATGTTCCTGCCAGCTTCAGCCTCATCCCCGCCCCTCTCAGGTGGGTGAGCCTTCATTAAAGCTTTCATTAAGGAAAGTCTTCACAGTGAGTTTGATACCGGTCTCTAAAAGCAGACTTGTACGGCAGCCACAAACTGTGCACGGCTATTTCATTTTTACTGGTTAAATTTATTGCGAAATAACCCAGCCCCTCAGACACTAAGGCACTGAGTGCCCCCCATGGCTGGTGGCTGCTGCATGTCCAGGCCACCCCATATCCCCAGAAAGTTCTGTTGAAGAGAGCTACTGTAAGATAGGCATCCCAGATTGGAACCCCTGAACTTCGTACTATTGGCCTTGGAAATGAAAAGTCAAGGTCTTTTGAAAAGCCATATGAAAACTCCCTACAAGGGAAGCTTCCTAACATACAAACATATAAAAAAAAAAAAAGGTCATTTAAATACCATTACCCTTACCACATAGTGAGGGAGACAGTATCCCAACTAGATACTAAATGCTATTAAACCAAGAATGGCTTTCAAATGCTATTAAATAAAACCAAGAATGGCTTCCATCTTTTTAAACCACTTGCCAAATAGGTCCCGTAGACCCTGAGCATGCTATTGCTAAATGTCAGCCCACATCAGAGAAGCGCCTTCCTGCGGTAGCTGGGAATGAACACAGAGACACACAGCTGGACAGTGGCGGGGAGCCAGAGGCGTTGTGGTACCCGGCCATACTTGGGTTGTCTTCACCCCTTCAGGGCTCACAGATCCACACTTAAGAGGGGCAGGAAGAGTGTAAAGGTCAGAGGTGTTAGGTGACCCCAAGGAAGCTGTTTTTCAGACACAACTGAACTCATGCACATGTGATCTCACAGAGCCTGACAGTGTGTACGGGACCTGTACAGGCTTAAGGAAAGCAGTCCCAGCATGAAGGATAAGTTAAAACAATTTTTTTAAAAAAGTCAATTATCAGAGGAAGCCCGAGTGCCCTGCTGCCTTTTCCCAGGAGTATCTACACTAAGACCCCAAAGCATGGGTCAAGGAAATAGATCTTAGATTCAAGAATTTTCCAGTGTGAAGTAGGAAGTTGTGGGGTCATCCAAACTTAGTTTTTAGAATTATGTATGTATGTATGTATGTATGTATGTATGTATGTATGTAGGTATGTATGTAGGCAGGTATGTATGTAGGCATGTAGGTATGTAGGCATGTATGTATGTAGGTATGTAGGTATGTAGGTAGGTATGTATGTATGTAGGTATGTAGGTAGGTATGTAGGTAGGTATGTATGTAGGTATGTAGGTATGTAGGCATGTATGTATGTAGGTATGTATGTATGTAGGTATGTAGGTAGGTATGTATATATTGCATGCTACAATTCAAAGCTTGATGCTGTTCAGCAGCAGAATCCCAATAAGGCTCTTCACTTACTGGCACGGCTGGGTGCTGTGCCCGTGTGGTGCTTATGCTGTTCTTTCAAGCCTAGGGAACAAGCAGACTCACACAGAGCCTTCCAGGCTGCTCAGCCTGCCCGGGGCACTCAACCAGCTGCTCACTTTCATATTAAAAATTGGCAGTCCTCTGACGGTTTTATAATAAGACGGCATAAAACAGTTCTGCACAACAAAATCAATAGTGGGGACAGGGAGAAGAATCCGTCAGTAAATCTCCTGCCCCCCTGTAAGTGTGAGAACCTGGGTTCAGATCTGCAGCACACATGGAAAAACAGGCATAGTGGCGTGTCTCTAATGCTAGTGTAGGCGAGGCAGAGGCAGGGGCATCCCCAGAGCTCATCAGCCGGTCTAGGCACTACGTCAGCTGGGCTCAGTGGGAGACCTTGTCTCAAAGGACAACGTGGTCAGTGAGAGAGCGAGACATCGAGGTAAACCTCTGTCCTACACACACAGGTACACGTGAGCATGCATACTCTTCCACATATGCACCAACATGCAAACACACACACGTGAACATGCACATGCATGCACACATGACCACATGCATGCATGCATGTACACACATGCAGAAACAGACACACACTCATGTGCACAAATGCACATGCTCACACACACATACATGAACATGTACATACATGCATACACTCACACACACGTGCACACACACATATTCAAATAGTGTTTAAAATATCTTGTTTAAAGAGAATTTACAGAAGACCATTTTTTTTTTTAACTAGACCAACAATGTGCCCTCCATGAGATCAAAGATAAACTCCAGACAAAGTCATGTCCACTAATGTTCTAATTGCTGGTTTAAGTGATACAGTTCAGGCCTTTAATTCCAGTTCTAGGGAGATAGAGAGAGGAGATTAGTCTATATTCCACAGTAATATGCTATTCAAAACAAAAGGCAAACGTTACAGTTGCCCATCTGAAACTCAATTGCTTATCTGACCCAAGAAATTGAGGTTGGAACCTTAGGAGTCAGATTTCCCAAACAGAGCTGTTCCCAAGGGTAGGAAGCCACCTAAAGTGACCTGGCGTTAAATGATCAGTCACCTTCCTGTTGATCTGCCTGCCTGTTTCCATCTTACAGGAAGCTAACTTTGGAGTGACCAACCCACTGTGGCTGAGCTCTGCTTTCTTCAGCCCTTCCTGTTTCTAAAACGACCTACCCTACCCTCCATGGCTCAGCTCGTGGGAACACTGTTGTTCTGATTTTTAAAAAAGTATCGCCTACTTCTAGAATTGAAAACAAAACCAATTAAGATTTTTAAACTAAAATTGTGATACCTCTGTCCTTCAACAACTACAAACATATATTTGGCTGAGACACAACCATGAAGAAGAGGTCACGGTATATAAATACATCCTCAAAATGAGTAAGATGATGACTAGCACAGGGTATTGGGCAAAGGACACAGGTAACAAAAAGAAATAGGACATAACTGCTAGGGAAAAAATGTTCCCTATTGCTAGCGTCCAAATAAAAGTGGGTGATTCGAATGGGAGTGGGCTGCAGTGTAACTGTAGAGCAAATAGTTCATGTTCCCACCTTCCCTCGCTGACGGGCTCTGAGACTTGGAAGTACAAGACAAATACCCCTTTCCTTAAGAGGCTTTTGTTTATAGTGTTTTATTGCAGCCATGGGGATGAAGCTGGCACCCATACAGACAGCCTGTCCACACAGACATGTGCACATGTGAAAATTAACATACTCAGTCTAGAGATAAGAGAAATTAGATTTGTGTGGATGAGAGAAATCGCATCTGTCTGTGGCGTTTTGCATCCCGTGGTAGTTTCTTTACATTTCCGCTCACTGTCCTGCAGATATCACAATTTCGTTTTTCTTTACTTTTGGATAAATTTCCATTGTGTGTGCCACGTTATCTTTATTCATTCATCTGTCGATAGGCATCTGTGTTGGTCTATGCCCTGGCTGCTGTGATCCATACAGTCATAAACACAGGCGTGGACTAGCTGGTCACATGGCAGCTCAATCTGGAGCTTTTTGAGAAAACCTCCATACAGATTTCCACAGTGTCTGTATTGCTTGATACTCCTGCCAGCGGCGATCAGCGTTACACAGCCTTGCCCCCATTTGTTATTCTTTGCTTTCTTGATGGCAGTCATTCAGACATGGGGAAAGTTGAAATCTGTGCAGGAAGTGGAAAGAAAGGAATTCTACAAAGTTAAGTGACAGGACCATGCCTCACTTCTGCAATGTTGTTTCTTTAGTTAAATCTTAATAACACCTTTTAAATAGAAATTCACATATTCGTATGTTCTTTTTTACTAATTTTTATTTAAACCAAAAACAATCTTATTTTACATACCAATCCCAGTTCCCATTCCCATCCTCCCATTTCCCCCCACCAACACCCCATCCTATCCCCATCTACTCCCCAGGGAGGGTGAGGCCTTCCATGGGGATCTTCAAAGTCTGTCACATCATTTGCAACAGGACCTGGGCCCTCCCCATGTATCTAGGCTGAGAGAGTATCCCTCACAGGGAATGGACTCCCACAGCCCACTCGTGCACGAGGGATGAATACTGGTTCCATTGCCAGAGGCCCCGTAGACTGCCCAGGCCCCGCAGCTGACACCCACGTTCAGGGGGGCCTGTTCTGTCTGTTGCTGGCTCCCCATTTTTTCACCATACATAGGCCTGTGCCTTTGGGCTCAACAGTATGTAAAGAGCTACAGTCAGGTACAGACACTGCTGGGGGTGCTTTAGAGGCATATGCCCGCATGCTAAAATTCTGCCCGGCCTTTTCTTCTAGCCTCCTCACTCATTACCATTGAGACCAGCCCAATCCTTCCCTGTGCATTCACCCTTGAGTGCCTCTGCTCTTCATCCCAGACTCTTCAGCCAGAATGACCTAGTGGACAAGTCAGCGTTCCCCTACATTCTCAGATGGCTCTGAAACAGGTGTGTCTCTTCATCAGATCTTGCTGTGTTTGAAGGCAACTTTTCGCCATGAGTTTGCTATTACTAGAAGCTTGGTGTCCCTAAGTGAGGATCTTTATGTGGTATTTAAGCCACTGGGACACCATCGTTGTGAATGGATTAATGCTGGTCCCTGGTTACCCTGGCTCTCACTCTTAGCCTGGCTAAGAGTAGATAATTCCAAAGGGAAGCCACCCATGTATTCAGTCTCCTACGTATGGGCCGGATCCATCTCTGCGTTTCCACCATGCCGTGACATGGAGCCCTTACCAGGACACTGGTACAACGCTGCTTATGGACCAGCCACCAGAATCTGAAGCTAAGTGGATCTTGGGTGTGTTGTTGTAGCAACAGTGAATGAAGTGAAACAGAGATATACATTCTGATCAATATATAGACACTGTGTGCCCTGAACCCAGGAAACATACTTAGCTACACAGTGGGATCGAGCAAGGCAGAGCCTTAAAGTCGAAGAGTCCATTCTTAGTCATCCATGGTAATATCTTATTTGCAAATGAGAACACACTTCACATGGCCAGGCGAGGGACAGTGAGAGCTTGAACCAGATTGCTCAGGTTTGGGAGTAGGTTAAAACTGATGACTAAAACATAGTGTTTTAACATGGTCTATAACCTGTATTTTTGAAAAAGGAAAAAAAAAAGATGTCAAATTTGTTTAATACCCTAAATTTTAACATGTCCATTGTCTATGTAATTTCTTCCAGGGAATACCTATGAGAAAAACGGAGCATTTGGGGCACTTACCCTCATGATATAAAGATGAGGACTGGGAGGCTGAGCCCCACATAGACGTCACCCTGTGTCTCACTCCTCCATGGACTCCAGTACCACCCTTCACATCTCTGCCATGCCCTGTTGGAAACTCTGTGGCATTGGCCATTGCCTTGTTTATAGTCTGGCCCCCATCGTCACTCACCCTAAGGCCCTCGGCTGGGTTCCCAAATGCTTGCTGAAGTTGCATACTGCCCACTACAGTTGGTAACCTGAGGTATGACCTGGAGATGCTGATGTCTCCTCTTGAAGATTCTGCAGCTCCTGTCTCAGTGGGAGCTGCTGGCACCAACAACAGCCATTCCTTCCTGCGCTACAGCTGTGATCTTCCCCTTTCATTAGCCTGACCTCCAGATTTCTGATACGAGTCCCAAGGATGTGGGTCAGGAGAAGAACATCGCCAAGGATGAGCCTTTCACTCATCCCCTCCAAATCCCGTGTCTTAGCATCACGATGTCCGGTGTCTCTCGTCTTTAGTCCTCTCTTGCAAGGGTCTCTTTAGTTCCTCCTACAAATAGTCCCTTGGCCGTCCTACCCTGGTCCCTTGCTCCAGGGGGTCGATAGTGAGTGTCCGTAGCATCTTTCTGACAATTAGGGAGAATTCTGCCTTTCTCCGGCCAGGCTCTGCCTCTCTGTCTGACTTGCAAAGAGAAGTCTGCATTGTTGGCTTTGGTTCTTAAGTTTGTGTTATGCAAGATTAGGGGAACTGGACAGATAGGGAAGAGGCAGCAAAGTCAGAATTGGGTGGACTTAACAGATGATTGAGGGGAAAAACGAAGTGGAGAAGCGGGAGGAAGAGGGAATAATTCGGCTGTCTTGGGATGTTCTTCCTGTGTTCCTTCTCATGGTATACTGCTATTTCCCGGTCAGTCTCTGGCCGTGGGCCATGTGTAGATCCTGTTTGCTATGACTTCAATGTGCCTACATAATTGTTATGACTATACAGAAGGGCTTATCACTGAATTTTTTCCCAAATTTTTCACATCAAAGAAAATACTTTGAAGTTTTATGTATACAAGACTAGGTTTGGGGAAATCTTTTAGAAAGTAGAATGATATATCAATTTCAAAAAGAAAAAAAAAACAGCACTCTTGTGTGCTAAACATCTTAGAAATGCAACTAGATGGATCTAAGAATTGAATTTAGCGCTAGCTCTGGAGACCAGCATACGAGACTTGAGATCCCTCTGTAATTTCACTGTTCTCATCAGCCAAGAGTTGGTATCATAATCTTCTCATGAAGATACTATTTGAACTTTCTAGTCTGCAGCTGGTTTTTTATTATTAGCTAAGCTGGGTGTCCAGTGCAGCCATGGGGGGACAGTGATGTATCATTGTATCATTAGCTCAACTTGGAGATAAAAATACTGAGGTTCAAGAAGGCATAAAATAAATCACACCAAGCCATGTGGACAGGAGTTGCTGCTGCTAGGGAGGGAAATAGTTCAGACTGCAGGTGAATTAAATATCCTGAGCCCCGATGAGACTCGGTCGAATGACTCAAATGTCTTTGATGCTTTCGGAAGAGTGGGAACATTTATTAGCTGGTTGAGGGGGGAACTGTTTAAATTGCTGTGGATGCTGAACTCTGAATCTAGGGGAATTGGGGACCCCTGGTCTAAGAACCGCACTCTGGGCTTCCCGTGTTCTGTGCTGACAGCTTCATCATCCAAGGGCAGGGAAGTGTGCGTAGCCTTGAGCTAACTATGGGTCTTGATAAAGTTACATAACAGTGAGCAATATTTCTGAGTTTACCAACGAGGCTGCAGGACAAAGACTGAATGTTCCCAAATCCACGGAGAGGCTGACAGTAGACGTTACAGCTGAGGTGTTTCTTGACACCAAAGTCATCTGGAGTACTCCTTAAGAAGGGGAGAACTGTCCTAAAATTCTCTCGTTGGTTATAAAGATACAAAAAAAAAAAACAAAACAAAACAAAAAACACCAGTAAGTGTGGATACACCGTGGCAGCGCCTTTCTCCTGAAACTTACTGCCCTCCATCTGCAGGGAACTATACGAAGCCGGTAGAGCCCAGGTTTCTCTCTTCTGAATGTTTTCACTTTCATTTTATTGTCGTCTCAAGATTATCTGCAAAATTCTCCCCTCAATGCATCGCCAGTGAGAACTCTGGCAAAGACCCCGTGTCTGAGTGGCACCTGCTGCCATGCCTACACACAGCATGACCTTGGAGAAGTCTAGACATTTGTGCCTCACTTGCCCTACCCGAGGAGAGGAAGACATCTGTGGATGAAGGGTGATCGTGAGGATGTTACAGGATGTGACTAGATGAAAAGTGGGAGATAACCATCTACTTTTCTCATGAAGACACCATGAGATTTCTCAGTGACTTTCCAGGTAGTGAGTGACAGAGATGAGAGAAACAGTCACGTGGTGGTTTGAATTAAAAGATTCCCCCACCTTAATCTTTTAGAGGATCCATTCCCATGTGGTGATGGTATTTTGAGGAGTTCTGGAAATTTTAGGAGATGGGACATATCTGGAGAAAATAGGTCACCGGGAGTGGGTCATTGGAAAGAGTCTGCCTTTGCCTCTTCCTTTCTTACTTCTCTCTTCTATCCTTCTCCACATGCTTTATGTCCACAACGAGGTAAAAATCTCATCTGCCACAGCACTCACTCCTGCTGTCATGATTTCTGCCCGAGGGCATCAGGGGCGGAGACCATGAATTGAACCTCCTGAAACTTTGAGTCAAAAGGAACCTTTCGTTTTGTTAAGCTGTCCTCTGTATCAGGCAATTTCTCATAGCCACAAGAAACGTCACTGAGACAGAGTAATCAGCTACTCTGTTTCCTTCTATTTGTTTTGAGACCCTCCATCCTCAGAGCACATTGTTACTTCCTCCAAGCTTCCCGACCTTCAAAGTCTCACAACTGGTTACCTACATGCAGCTCATGCCTACTGAGTCGTTTTTTTTGTGTTTATGGAGGAAACGTGTGAAATAGGAGTTTACTGATTTCTCCTCTGCTCCCAAATGAATCTGGGAACCTCATAATATCAATATTTTGCCATTCAGGGTTTAATCAAGTTCATGTTTTTGGAGGCTGGGAAGTCCCAGATCACAGTGCTGATCTCTGCATGGTAATTGGAAAGGGTCCTTTCTCTGTTTCATCTTGTGGCAGAGGGTATCCCGTGGAGAGATAGATGACACAGGCTCCTTCATCTTTCTGTGACGGCACTAATGCTGTTATGAGACCTTACTTTCATGACCTCATTTAACACTCATTACCCTTCGGAGTCCTCACTTCCTTGACATGAACTCAGGGTTAAATCCAACATGAGTTTCCGTGGGGAGGAACACTCAAGCACAGCTATATTCCAAGAGGATTTTTTCAAAGTTTTGGTGAAATGAAAGGTTCTGCCTTTGTCTCCTGGTGTTTGTTAGAAATACTTAAGAAGAACCAGTTGAGAATTTAGAATTTGAATTTGTTTGTATATGTGCATGCTTGTGCTTGGTTATGAATTTTGATGCCACAATCTGGAAAGATTAACTGTAAAATGCAGATAAGCCAACCTCTATACAGCTAGATTGCCTGCTATTATACACGTTCTTTTATCTAACTTTTCACACATACGTGACTTTCCTTCCAGATTATACATGTCTTGAAAACAATCATTTGATCCTGTACTGGATATTAAGTACTTAGTATGTTGCCTTAACATCATTTCTCACATTTAGTAAATACTCGGTAAATTTACTATCCCTTGACTGACAAGAAAGGTCGTATTTGGCAGGAATAATTTTAAATTGTCATCACAAGAAACAATAGCTTATGGTGTAAGCAAGTCAAGGGCATTAAGACGATGATACAGCAGAACTGTATTTATATTAATCCTGAAAGGGAACGCTTAGTGTTCAGTACTGTGCTGAGGAAAAGGATAATGTCTTCAAATGATTGTGTACCATTGCTTTTCAGTCAAACTGTACAGGCAAACAGAGCCATCTCAGAGAGGATCCCACCTCAGGCTTGGAAAGCCATCCTAAGAGGAGAAAATGGGCTGGGAAGATTCTGGTTAATGACGGTGGTAACAGCTGGATTTTCAGGGAAAGAAAAACAAAAGATGGGATTTGTGTTCTGCATGGCTGTGCATTCTCACTTCCAATGGTCTCTCTTACACTGACCCTAGGATGTAGACCTTTGACCCAGAGTTTTAGAACTCTCAGAATTTAGAGTTTTTTAAGAGAGGGCTCATTCTCAGAGCTCAGGATGAAGTACCAGTGAGCATTGTCTGCAATAGCAAGAGATCTTAGGCAGTAACAAAATTCTTTACCAGCTGTGGGAATTTATCAGCCACAGTTCTGGAGATGAGGAATTCTGGAGTCAAGGTGCCCCACTGAGTTCTGTGTCTGCAAAGAGTCAGCTTCCCAGAGGGCAGTCTCTCTCTACAGTTTCCATTTACAAGACAAGCTGACACCCTAGGGTACCGTTTGGGGGCAAATAATCCCACTGAGAAGATCCCCAGCTTTGTGACCAGTCAGAAGCATATCACCTGGGAAAGACACACACATACAGACCATAACAAGGGTATAAGGAAGCTCTACAATTCACGGGCATTGGTTAAACATCCCATGGAATGGCCTAAGAAACATCAATCTTGTGCCACTAAAATAATTCAAAGCAACTACCCCTTGTGATGCAGGGAGAAATAGATATTTTGTAGAGGAGTTTTGTTGATTCCCTTAGTTCTAAGCACAGAGGGTTGAGAACATAGAGACAAAAAAAATTCACAGTAGCAGATTTAACTCTGTTTAATGGAATATTTTGGCTATATTAATTTCTTCCAGCATAGGTGGTCTATAAGCTAAATCACTCTACTTTGAAAAAAAAATTTTCTTTGAGTCTAATCTTTGTAACATCAAGGGAGTGCTTAGCTAAAATTCATTAAGTTTTATTAGATTGAGTAAAAATACAAGCAGTCACGTATAAATGCTAGGCAAGCCTTTCCTTTCCCTTTAATTTCCATATCATAAACTTCGTGATCACTATAACTGCTTATGATTACAAATTTTGCTACTTTGTTCAATTAATGCTTTTGCCCTTAAATTCTATCTTACACCACATTGATACTGCTCCTCCAGCTATATTTTAAATTTCAGTTTACAAGTATCTGACTTTCTTCTTTTCCTTTTTTAATACATCTATGTAATTTAGTTTAACGTATCATTTTAACATAGGAAATTGAATCCAGGACCTTGTGTATACATACCAGGTAGGAAAATTCTCTACCGTTGACCTACATAACCAGCCTTTATTCTTTATTATCATTTCAGTAACTCTTGTCATAAGCCAGTATGTAGATCCATTCCATAATTACAATTGTTATTTGCATTGTTTTCCTAAAATCTATTTCATTTATTTATTTATTTCATACAATATATTTTGATCTTAATTTTTCCACTTCCAAAGCAAAATGAGATAAAAGTTCCGCAGACAAAACAAAGCAAAGAAACAGTACATGGAGTCCATTTCGTGTTGGCTGTCTGTTCCAGCTACTCCTGAGCATGGGACCCTGAAGTGTACTTGATATACCCAGCCACACTCTCCGGAGAAAATTAATGCTCCCTTCCTGATGAGGTATCATCTGCAAATAGCCTCTAGGTAAGGGTTGGGTTCTTGTGTTCACTGGCATTTAACAGCGCTGGGATTCTGTCTGGTTTGACCCTGCCCAGATCCTGTGTGTATTGCCCTGGCCTCTGTAGTTCAAACCTGCATACATCCCGCTGTGTCTAAAAGATCCTGTTTCCCTGGACTCATCAGCCGTCTCTGGCTCTTACGACCTTTCTTTCTGCCTACATAGATCTCCTGAGCCTTGAGCACAGGGATTTTATGAAGACGTCTCATTTAGTACCAAGCGCTCAGAAGTCTCAAACTCTCTGCATGTGGCCCAGTTGTGGGTCTCTGTGTTGGTTCACAGCTACTGCAAGAAAGAACTTCTCTGACGAGGGTTGAACAACCCGCTGGTCTGTGGGTAGAGCAGAACATCATAATGAGTCATTTTATGGCTGTGTTCATTCCGCAGAATAAGAGTATTAGGTTTTTCCCTAGGCGTGGGACCTAATCCCAGGCTCTTGGCCACATTAACAGTGCCCAGTATGAGTTGCATCTCTTGCAACGGGCCTCAAATGCAACCAGGAAGCGGCTAGTCACCCCCATAATTGTGTCATCATTGCGTCAGTGTGTCCTGCAGCTGCAGTTGTGGGTCACAGGGTTGTAGCTGGGTGATATCAATTACGTACACTGATTATTAATTGCTGTTGTTTTGTCTATATTGCACATACCCTTTATTCTTGGTGAGGTAGAGCGTTTTAATATTTATTCACCATTTGTGTGTATGTGTAAGGGAGGGAGAGAAAGCTAGAAACGGTGAGCTTGGCCATGCCACTGCATGGGTGTGGCAGTCAGAGAGCAACACTTGGGTCTTCCACCATAGGTACTGGGGATCAAACTCGGGTTGCCATGTCTACACAGCAAACACTTTCACCTACAGAGCCATCGCCCCAAGCTCCCGATGAGACAACTTTCAAAGATGACCATCCGTGGGTGAAATTTCTTCCCGTGCTGTCAGTACATCCTGGAAATGTCTGCTTTTTCATTCATCCTTGGAAGGTGGTGTAGAAGGGTATAAAACTCAAAAGTTTGACGCCTCTTCCAATGATGCGTCAGAGTACCAGCGTCTTGTTTTCTGCCCTCTATTATTGGTGGAGAAATATCTGACTGCTATGTCTTTGCCAACGATACTGTTGTATTCCTGCTAGATCCCATGGTTTTCTAATGGTTTCTGAAGCTCTGCACACCGATAGGTCGCATCACAGACCTTTATCCTACCTCACGTGGCGCGTGATGGATGCTCTTGTCCAGTCTGCATCTGACATTCTCTGTCACTTCTATGCTGCCTGCTGCATCCTAGGGTAATTCCTTAGCAACGCTCTTTAACTCACTGGTTTCCTTCCATGTCTAACTTTTAATTTAACCTCTTGCTGTTTCTAACTTTAGTAAAATTTTACTTCCAATGCTTATACTAATTTTTTTGCTACGTATACATGCTCTTGTTGTATTTCTTCATGTTTTGGCCCCATTATTTTAATTCTTTTATGAATAGTATGTGAGCAGCTATGTTTGCAAACTCTAAATATACCTGTGTTAATCATTTCTAAGACTGGTAGAATACTTTAACCTCTGGTATTAGCCTGCCTGTTCTGTTTAGTTACTAAACGTCAAATGTCTCTGAATTTTACAAAACCAAAACCTTTAACACAAGGAGTCTCCCTGAGGTATTCAGTTTGTTTGTGTTGGTTAGATTTCCCCTTCCCATGAGCCCTCATTGCCCCATCTATAACTTTTCTCGCCCGCACAGCTGGACCATGGTGCGGTCTAGAGCACTGCATAGTGACTTGTGTGGGCGTTACTTTCCCGTCAACAGGAGACATCATGTCTCCCTGCTGCACCACTGTGAATGCGTCGGCCATGTTTACACATTTCTGTAAACTGCAACGTGCTCACTGAAATATTTCAGAGCCTCCTAAGAAGCAGGTTAGTTTGCTACCCAGGCCCAGCTTAGATCCCTGAGCCCGGCTCCAGGCCCCACCTCCAATGGAAAGCTCTAGTCCCCCTTACCCTGATGATCCGGGTCTGTCTGCCCCCACCTGCCTCCTGCCTCGGTGTCAGCAATGCCATCTCCTCTCGGGCCTCCAAACCATTTTGCATTGCTATACCATTTCTTTCTAACGTAAAGAAATGATTATACTGAGCTTTATGACAACTGTGGTTTTTGTTTTTGTTTTATTGTTGTGCCAGTTTCTCACGCGCCCATGGAGTATAGGGAACACTTTGCAGTGTGAACATATAGTTCTGCCCCTTTGCAATGAGAGCAAACTTTCATTAAAAGCCACCCAGAACCCGAAGTGCACACATCTTGCCTCATTTAATCCTGGAAATATTTATAACATGTGTTCTAAATCCCTGTTTTACATTTCACAGAGCAATTGGCACTTTCTAGAATTTAAATAACCTTTTATATGAAAAGTTTTCTGGCAAGAGAGGGACAGAGAGAGAGAGAGAGAGAGAGAGAGAGAGAGAGAGAGAGAGAGAGAGAGAGAGAGAGGAGAGAGAGCATTAGAATCCAGGTCTGCCTGACTACAAAGCCTGAAGCCTTCACCCTGATGCAGTAACCACGCCTGTAGCCAGTCAGGGCAGCAGTGGACAGGAACTCTTGGCTTCTAGTTAGACTTTTTCTGCTACTGGCCAGAGGCAACCTATGCACCCCCGGTAAACTGAGATTAGTAATCCCAAATTTCTCAGGAAGACATAAAAACCGTGCTTAAACCATCGTTTTAGAAGTCTAAGATTATGCATGCGCATATATCTCTCTTCGTACATAGCATGATTTCCAGCTTCCTTCTCTGCACGGAAAGCAGACGCTCGATAAGCTAAGCGTACACTACGCTCCCCTGACGGCGCTGCCTCCTGCACGCCCACGCTGGCACCTCTTTGCCGCCTCTCTACCCACTCATGAAACCTCATGAGATCTCCGTAAGGTTTATCCTTGTCGGTTTGACATTTCATTCCCATATTTAATTTTGGCGATCTCACTGTGTACTTGCCAACTCGAATAACTTAGAAAAGCCATTAAATAATCTCTTAATATGTCTCCCATCTGGAACAGCAATCTTTTTTCTTCTACTTTTGGTTTCTTATTAAGGCAATTTTTTTTATTTATTTATAGCAAAACAAATGCTTCCCCCACATCATGCCTCAACTGGTAGCAAATGCCTTGGGTCTTTGGAAGATTTTTTTCTCTCCCCCAATGAGAATGTCATCATCTAATAGCAAGGCAGATTTCAGAGTCAACACCCATGGTCCTGTACCTACTGGTGACCTGGCCGGGTGCTTAGCCAGCATTCTTGAGTCACCTTTGTCATTTATGTTGTGAAAATAATGAGACAATCTAAGAGAAGGGTGCATGCTTTTCATCAGATCAAACATACTAATTTCAGTACAGTGTCTGGCACACAGTAGCCTTCTGATAATTAGAAATCACCCTATTGAAATGCAAAAGCCCAAAGACGCTCATTTGCAGCAAGCGTCTGAAAGAGCATCCTGACCACATGAGTCATATTTCAGTGAGCTGGACAACTTTATTTTCACGTTCACTGTGCTGTCTGTCAGGTTGAACAAGGCAGCAGACACTCTGATTTTCTAAGGAGATCCTTGACGGTGGCCTACTGCAAACCCAACAAAGATACAGACTTCATCTTTCATGTAAGCAACAGTCATTCTCCAGTGGGCCAATGTGTTTACAAGAGGGTGGGGCTTGAAGGATCCTGAAGGATGATGGTGATTTTGATTGGAACCCTTCAGAAATGTCCTCTCCCAATCCCAAGTCAATCAGAACCGTCTATTACAAATCATGGACAAACATTTTTTGTTTTGTTTTGTTTTGCTTGTTTGTTTGTTTTTTCTTTCTTTTTTTTTTTTGTGATTCATTGGTGGCTGGAAGATGCTACCTGCCCAAATGCAAATTCACTTGAAAGACAACTCACTTCATTTGATGGTGATATTCATTCAGAATGTTTTTCTTACCTGATATATATATATATATATATATATATATATATATACACATATACATATATATGTATATATATATGATTATTGATATATACATATATATGCATTGATATATATGTATATATCAATAATCATATATAATAGACTTTCAACCCAAATAGAATGTTTAGGAAAACTCTGACCTGGGCTTCCCTAGGCAAATCAATCAATCAATCAATCAATCAATCAATAAGTTGTGTATATGTGTGTGTAAAGAGTGTAAAAGGAGAGAGTAGGAAGCAGCAGACAGTCTTGTCACCATCTCCTTTAGCCTTCTTTTAAAGAGGCATCTCCCCTGCTACAAATAAACTGCCTCAGTGTGTACTGAACTATCTACTTAAATAAAACAGCAGCATACTCTAATTCTTGATGCCAATAGATTATGATTCAACACAGACTCCAATCAGCTTCGTTTTGGACAGAAGCTGTGGTCCCTTCAGTTTTAATTTGCTAACTGTGGATTTCCAGAAATTTGCACAGATTGCTATTATTGCTATAGGAAGAATTTTGTCTTCTGTCTTCTGGTGATATGGTGTGGCTGCTGCTCCCAGAGCTGTCTGTGTTTATTTGGTTAGTAGTAGATTTCTCTCCAAGTCTCTGACTCACATCTTCCCAGAACACAAAACATAAATCTCCTTTTCTTTTTATCAGGAGACTGACATTCTCATATAGCACTTCATAATAATCTCTTCAAAGGGCACATTGAAAATATATGAAATGTATATGAAAGAAGTTGTTGAGGACTAGAGATATTATAAGCCTCAAGCTAATAAAGTGGTTTAATAAAGAGCCAAGATAGCTCACAGAATCAAAATTCAGACTATAGCCCAGGATGAAGTCCCTTGCTCTCATCTAATACACTGGGTTTTCTGTTTTCAGGTTCCGCCTTAGGGAATGATCTTTAATATCAGATTGCTTCAAACCTTTTTTTTTTTAATTTCCTACTTAAGTTAAAATGGGTTATGAGAAATAAGTAGCATCAAATGCAAAATATGATAACTTAATAGCTGTTGTAGAAGCCATTTCTGTTGCTTTGAGCATAGAAAAAATAGCAAAAACCCCAATAACCTCTCAGCAGGCTAACAGCATCTACTCATCTCTTAGTACCACTTTTCACTTGTCTGTGATGTTTCTAGTGGTCATCCAGCCACACATGGGGTTTTCCTCAGTGAAACTAAAGTTAAGTTTCCATTATCTCTGAACTCATACTCAGGAACGAATTTTGTAAAAACCAAAATGGAAAGTACTCTACTATTGATGTTCAGTCTTGAAAAACTGTTCTGTCCTCCCAACAAAGATGTGCACAACAATAAGATAAAGAGAGATGGCTTCCCCCCAAGCTAACACAACAGCCTTCAGTATTGTTACTGTACTAAAATGAGCCCTTCATTTCCCCTCCCCAGCCACAACTCCCTGCAAGCTTCTGAGAGTCATGACCCTAATGTCACAGTCACTTTGACACTCTGTAAGAACTACTTAATATCAAGTTAAATTCCTTCTGGAAGTCTAATTCCCAGAGACATGTGGGGATTTGAGCTGGGTCTGGCCTCCCTGAGGGCTACACTCCACAGTGCCATGGAAGCGAAGCAGTCAATAGCCCTACTCACCTGTGACACATAGAAACCACAATGACCAACCCGGTAAGATGTCCCTATAGGTGCAACAGTGACATTCATACCGTGGTGGTCACTCAGAGAGTTCTAACTGGACTTAAGGTCTACACAACAAGTGGGAAGCCACACCATGTCCTGGACACTGAGCCAAGTTCCTGGGGCCGATAGGGTTATCAATATTAGAGGATGATCTTCAATCACCACTTTACTCAATAAATCACCATAATTCCTAACTGTATTCTAAATACACATCCTTAGAGCCATGGATATGTGTAATCCTCACCACTTATCAAAAAAGGCTTATCTTTGCAGTGGAAAGAAACCAATGTGGGGGGGAAGGGGCTGAAACTGGTTAAAATGCAGACAGAAACTGATTGTGGGGTGCTCAGACTCAATGGATACATTTACAACACAACCCCCACACACCCAAACTTTGTAAAACAATGTGAGAAAAGGAAAAGAAAGATTGTAGGAGCCAGAGGACAAGGATGCCTACTGTGAGACTGTGCATCCTAGAAATGACAATGACAAAAACAAAACAAAAAACAAAAAAAAACCCCACAAAAATAGAAGACAAAATATACAACCAAAAGGCAAATAAGGCAAAAAAAAGTACAAACAAACAAATCAAAATGAGACCAAAAAGTTCACAAAAATACCACTGAGTTCATCTTTTTGTTGGCCAACTACTCTAGAGCATGTTGTTGGTTATACACTCCGTGAGACCCCACAGGAGAAAATTAATTTTCCTTTTCCAGTGGGTATTGGTTGTAGATAGCTACTTGGTTAGGGTTGGAGCTCATATCCACTCCCTCTTCCCGGGTTGGGACCCTGTCAACTGTAAAACTATGCAGCCCTTTAAGACGCTATGGCAGCCTCTGTGAGTCAATATGTGAGCTAGTGCTATTGTGTCTGGAAGATACTGTTTCCTTGGACTAGTCCATCACCTCTGACTCTTAACAACTTTCCTGCCTCCTTCTAAGCATAGATTCCTGAGTCCTGGAGGAAGGGTTTGACGGAGACATCCCATTTAGGACTGAGCGCTCCGAAGTCTCTAACTTCCTGTACATTGTCCAGTCGGGGGGTCGACTCTGTATTAGTTCCTACTGAACTATAAGAAGAAGCAGCTCTGATTTGTGAAAGACACCCGTGGATACAGCAGAATGTTATTGGAAGTTATTTTATCGCTATGTTCCTTTGGCATATTAATACTGTCTGATTTCTCTTGGCTACTTTGCCAGTGTCAAGCATGGGTTCCCTCTTGTGGGGTCAGCCTTAAATCCACCCCAGAGACTGTTGAGTGACTACACAATGTTTTTTGCCACTACTGCACTGGCATTCCTTGCAGATGGGTCATCATTGTAGGTTGCAGGATTTGTAGTTGAGCTGAGGATTACCTTTCTCCTCCAGTAACATGCAGAACCATGGATGCTAGCAGTGAAACTCGTTATCAAACACCGGCTTGACTTCTTCAAGGTCAATAGGATAAGAATATGTAGTCATCAGCACTAGGGCCCAGTTTGTGGACAGTAACCAATAGCCTTGATGATAACTGACCTTTATGGGCTTCAACAACGACCCATTGACCAATGTCTCAGCAAGTTGTAACCTATTCCTGGCATTGAATGTTTTACTTGGTAGTGTCTAGTTGGGGCACTGTTTCCCGAACAACTTTGTGGCATTCCCTTTAAAAGTTAAAAATATATGTTGGAAAAGAGACTTGTAAACTGTCAAAAGGCTTTGAGTTTGATCGCCATGTCGATCACTGTCACCTTACTGAACTGATGTATAATTTAGTTTTGCCATCTCCAGGATCTAGTGCTGCCCTACTCCATCAAGATGAAACACACAGAATGCAACTTAGAAGAGAGGGCTTGCTATGGAGCAAATCCAAGTATTCTCAAGAGGGGAAAGTAGGCAAAGCCATTGGGTTCCCCAGCCTACATTTTAGGTAGGTTTTCCTCCTAAATTCTCTAGAATATCCTTCACTGAGGGTTGTTTTCTTGTCGTGATTGGCAGGCCTGTATGGATGAACTCCTAGGAGAGAGACAACTGTATGTCTTTGTTCTTAAAAAAGAAAAAGTCAAAAGAGAGTAAATGTCTTATAAAATTCCAAGCAATACACAATATCATGACTCCAACCCAGGGACAGTGAAACCATACAGATCCCATTCTTTTGGCTTCAAAACAACCAAAGTCTTAAAGCTTCAGTTCCTGATTTTACAATCTGTTTGTTTTGAGGAAAAGTCTATTCCCAATCACCTTCAATACTGTCAGTATCTAACCATATCAATATTAATCTTCAGCTTAAACACACCACAACAGGCTGAGCAATGCTATCTGAATGACAGGTTGAGAAGTCATTAGGAGCGATCATATACAAATCACTCATCCACTGATACATTATATGTATCGCATATACATCCCTCTCCCTGAATATCCTTTCGGCCAATCTTTTCCCATCCCTCTCCTCTGAAAGAATTTCCTCCACCATAAAACACTCAGTCTTATTTCTTTATGTTTCATGGACTGACCTCAGAATTCCTCCAACTAACTCTTCCTTCAGGATTCCGGACAGCTCTGCCTTCTGCAGGTCCTGCTGGGTGATGTATAAGCAACAGTGCTGGGTTCCAGAGACCTTTTCTGTTAGGAAGATGTTGTGGCTATGCACACCACTTCCCCATGATACAATCCACATTTCACCTTTGCCTTTTAAATCACCTTTTACATTGATATCTTTCTAGCTTTTCTAAGAAGTCATTAAGTCATTTTATAGTTTATGGGGCTATAGTGTCGCATTTTATTGCCTTAGCAAATAAGCTAATTTTTTTTTTGTTCACTAGTAATGTGAGTGAATGATCCATTCTCTTAGAACTTGGGTGATCTGACCAGCCTGTCTAACCCCAAGACTCACACCTTGGTCCAGCTGGGACTTGTGAAGTGACTGGCCCTGCAGAGTGATACCTGCAAGACTCCAAGACACAGGATACCCCAGAAGAGCTCCAGTGAAAATCCACTGAGGATGTGTACCAAAAACCAGAGGCCTTGAACCAGACCGATGACTTATTGCAAAGAGCAGCTGCCGGTCAACCTGATGGGGCACAGGTGTAAACTATAGGACACAAAGAAGCCTCCGATGCCTTCAGGAGGGACGAAGAGGCAAGAGAGAAGGAGGAGCAGGGATTTTTCTATTTCAGGTGTGGTTTTCAGTTCTGTTTTGGTTTACTGGGTTGGGGGGTTGTTTGTTTGTTTGCTTGTTTGTTTGTTTTTGTTCGGTTTGGGGGGTTGTTGCTGTTTTTACTTTTGTTTGCTTGTTTGCTTACTTCATTTTCTTTCCTTTTGTGGGTGGGGGATGCAACAGGGATGAGGGCAGTACAGGGGACCAGGAGATGAATAGATTTGGGGTGCATGTGCATGATGTGAAACTCCCAAAGATTCAGTAAAGTTAAAAAGGAAAGAAAGGAAGGAAGGAAGGAAGGAAGGAAGGAAGGAAGGAAGGAAGGAAGGAAGGGAGGAGGGAGGAGGGGAAGGGAGGAAGGAAGGAAGGAAGGGAGGGAGGAAGGGAGGAAGGAAGGGAGAGAGAGAGAGAGAGTGAGAGTGAATGAGAGAGAGAGAGAGAGAGAGGGAGAGAGAGAGAGAGAGAGAGAGAGAGAGAGAGGAGAGAGAGAGAGAGAGAGAGAGAGAGAGAGAGAGAGAGAGAGAGAGAGAGAGAAGGACCTACCTGGCTGGTAGCTGAGCTGCCTGCAGTGGACCAGTGGTTATTTCTCTTCTTCGTAGGTCCTGCTTGTGTTATCATGAAGCTTTCTTCTGTTCCAGGAATTATGCTGATTACTTACTCAGAATATACTAGGAACATCATTTCTTTCTATGTCAAGAACTTAAATAAACATAAAGAGGCCCCATCGGACGCTTATCCCTTTTATGATAGAATTCATCTTTTTTTTCTTAAGCTAGACATTTCATGGACCATCTTAATAGCCCCCCAGGGTGGGGGCAACAGATTATTAAAACCTATTGTTATTTTAGCAACATTTGCACATGCATGCACATTTTTTGCCATTCCCTACAGTGCCTGTTTGGTTATGTGATCTCTGAAGGCGACATAGGAGAGGTCTCTGTGAAGAGAACCCTGAATGAGGACATGAAGATCTGGTGTGGGTGAACAGAGGAATGGAAAGTCTCAGTGTGGCGGGAGACAGTAGGACTGACATCCGCAGGAGATGGAGAGACACACCTGGGATTAATGGATGAGCGAGAGGCAGCATTCCAGAGGTGGGTGGGTTCAGACACTGCAGGATTTTGAACTGGTTTCTATCCATTAGGGCTGTCCTGCCAAAGTACCCTAAGTTGGAAGGTTTCTATATGAAAAATCATTGGTGTCTTAAAAGCCCTTGAGGCTGGAATCTGTCTGTCACCACGGTTAGATGTTTAATGAGGGCTTCCTTCTTGGTTTGTAGCTCTCTCTGCCCTTTTAGAAGGGGAGATTTCTATTCCCAATTCAGAGGCTTCATCTCCAAACATCCTCACACTTCAGATTTCAGTGTGTGATATTTGAGGTGGACACAAGCATTCTGTCCATTACAGAAGTGATCATGCAAGCCTGTAATCCATCTCTTGGGGAGGGGGTGGGGTGGGTGAGCGGGTAGAGGCCACAAGAGAATGAGAATTTGATAGATTCAGCTACATAGAGAGACCCTGTTTCTAAAAATAAAAAATAAATAACTCAAGGTTGGAAGTCTGAACCTGATTGCAAGTTATGCAAATCATAGGTTTTAAACACCGAAAGGACATGGCCTGATTTGAATTTTTTCTGGCTGCTGTGAGAGGGAAGATTGCAAGGGAGAGGAACGTGGAGATCCACCAGAAGGCCGCTGCCTGGTCCAGCTTGGCGATAACGGGAGGCAAAGTGGGAGTAGGCAGCCTACGCGTAGGCATCCTACAACGTGAGAGCCAAACGTGAACTGTCTTGTCCACTCAAGGATGGCAAGAATTAGAAACCACGTCACATAGTCACCACCTGCGGGTTCAGTCAACAGTGCACTGGACGTATTTTGGGGACAGCTCTGTAACAGACCCTGTGTGGCAACTCCACCTCCCTCCCTGCCACTTTCTCCAGTGGAACACAGAATTTTCCCCTCCAGCCTTTCTTCTCCCCTCTCATTTCTTTTTCTCAGTCCCCAACCCCAGCAGGCCAGGGAAGCAGGTAGTCTAACTGCGTATCTTCACTGCTCCAGCCCTCCCCTCCGAATCCAATCTACGGGGCTCACCCCGCCTCAGGAGCAGACCACGTTCTGTGGCCTTCCCGCTCCACTCTGTCCCCATTGCCAGCAAATCACCTAGATCTTCTCATCCAACCTTCCTTCCCACCCATCCCAGCACCAGCTTCTACAGGTGTTCTCTGGGAACCCACCACCCTGCCTGACAGAGAAGCAAGTCGGCCAGCAAAGCAGGTAGGCAAGCTTCCGATCTTTTCTCCCCCCACCCCTGCTCCTCCACACCCAATTTCAGTCCTAGCACCAGCTCTATAGTAGACAACCTGTACAGAAACCAATAATATCTCATTTGACTTAAGTTCTACTCCAGGAGATGAAAACCATAACTGACTCTACTTGGGTGACCAAGTACCTGAGATTCTTAGCACAGGGACCAAGGGTAAAACCAAATCTACTGGTCAAAGAAAACAAAACATATCAAATGATTCCTAATGACATGCCGCTATACTCATAGATCAGAGTCTTGCTCAGCCATCACCAGAGAAGCTTCCTTCTGCATCAATGGAAATAAATACAGACACCACAGCTGGATATTATGCAAAGAAGGAGAGATCTTGGAATGTTCTCTCTGAATGGAATGTCTCTGTCAAATCCCTCCCACCTGGGCTCAGAGGAGCACACAGAAGGGGAGACAGGAAGAGCGTAAGAGTCATAGGAGATGGAAGACACCAACTCAACAAGGACCCCTAAGTCAACTGATTGGTGTTCATATGAACTCACAGGATGAGGCAGTAAGCACCGGGCCAGCAAGCTCTGTGCAGGTTGAGGTCCTCCCTAAGCCAGAAGCTATATGCAATGATAACCTCTTGCGAATGAAAATTTACTGTTCTCCAAGGGAGCTTCATTGTGGGAAACAACCACTCTTAAGGCAGACTGAAGGCCAACAGAAAATGAACTCAACAGCATCTGTGGAGGTCCTTTGTCTCATAATGTCATGCCATGGTTCCTCTTTCTTTTTATTTTATATTTTATTTATATATCTTTCTTCTCTCTTTTTACCCTCTATGTCCTTTGCATGTATTCTATGGTTTCCGATTTAGTGTTTTTATAGGATTCCTATGTGTGTAAGCAAGTGAATCTCTATGCCATTCCTTCTGTCAAATTACAGTGTGCTAGTTTCTGCTTTGCTTTATTCTATTTTATTTACTTTATTATATCCCAAAGGAGCCTGTTTATTTTCTAATGAGAGACAGAAGGGGTATGGGTCCAGATGGGAGGGGAGAGGAGGAGGATCTTGAAGAATAGGGAGGGGTAACGTAATCAGGATATATTATGTGAGGAAAAGAAAACATTTTTAATAAGAGGGGGAAAAGATACACTTAGGGAGAAACTGTGTCTGGATTGAGCATGTTCCAAATTCCTCCCCTATTATGAATTGTTTTCTTCCCAGCCTGGTTCCACAGCCCCGCCAGCCCCAAATAACACACAGAGACACAATATTAGATACAAAGCTGTTGGCCTGTTATTAGTGCTTCTTATTGGCTAGCTCTGTCTTAAATATTAACCCATTTCTATTAATCTAAGTATTTCTATATGGTCTTATCTTACCAGAGAGAGGGTCTGGAGTTCTGCTCTCTCTATGTTGGATCTCCTCCTACCTCTTCCCAAAACCTCCTCGTCTCCTAGCCCCACCTATCTTGCTTTCCTATTGGCCAACAGGGCTTTATTCATTAACCAATAAGAGAAACATATTTACAGAATGACGTCTCCCATCACTCCCCTCTTATTAGTCCTGAAAAAAAAAGTTACATTCTAAGCACAATTTACACAGCATCCCACCAAAGCAGGTATGGAAAGTGGTGTCCACCTGATTCATAGTCTGCAGGGGACATCATAGGAAATGGACCACTTTAAACAAAAGGCTTGAGCGTCCTTGGATTTCAGTTTGTAGAGCAGTCCTGCCTAGGACTCCTCCCTGGAGGGTAACTACGAGCTTCTTGTAATTTACTACAAAAAAAAAAAAAAATATTCTCTTGGTAAATTAATTTCCTTAATGGCTTCTTTGTTGGGTACTGCAGGTTTTCTCAGCAGCTTCATCTAATGGAAACTTAAATCACAGTAAGGCACCCTTTTCTGACACTTTCTAAGACATCACCAACCCCCAGCTGAGGTCTCCTTTAAAACACAAGCACAGCTTTACAAGATGTCTATCACCCCTCCCTTGGTGAACACAGAACTAGAGAAATGAGCTAGCTAGCCCCTTGTTTCCTTTAGCTCATGTGCCCTGTATGACAGGCTCTCCAACAGTGAGCTCCCTATCAGCAGCACAAGTATTCCCAGGGACCTGATGAGTGGATTTGCACTGACACTGGGTCCCCCTTGTGAACCACAGCTTTGAAACATTGCAGTCGGGCTTGGCGTATAGCTCAATAATAGAGCACTTGTCTAGAATGTAAAAGTTCTGGGTTATAGCTCTAGCACAACCGGAAATAAATACGTGAAATAAATAAAAGTCTACATTCCGCACGGCAAGAGGCGCCTTTGTTTCCTCCACTCCATCATTAAGCGAAGTTTCGCAAGTATCGTGTGAACTATTTTCATCTGCAGACTATTGGAGGTAATTCTCACGCACTGGTGCCTGATGAGGCTTAATTACTTAATGCTTACAGGGTGGTTAAAAATGAAAAGTGAAAAAATGTTTAAATGTCAACTGTGCTTCTGTCTAATTGTATTGTAAGCTTAGCTCCGACACTTGCTGAGAATCCCTCTTTCAGCAGACAGCCCTCCTCTCGTGGGACAGCAGAAAAGCAAGCATGGCTTTTCCCAACTGCTATCATGGCTCTGTACTTCCCACCCTTCCTTGAGGAATATGAGGCACAAGTCCTCTAGGGGGATCCTTCAGCTTCTTCCCCAAAACCATGTCAGACACCCGTTTCCACGAGAAGACACAGACGCCCAGAGAAATGCCACACTCGGCTATCAGTCAGTAAAGAGTAAAGCCTAACTGCTCCATTTCCTCTGAGCGATGTCTGGTTTGAACTTTAACTACGATTGGTAGATGTCCCTCTTAATTGCAGACCGCATTCCCCTCTGTGCAGGGAGCTTTACTGAGTATGAATTACCGTTCCCACACGGCAGCGTCGTGATCCCAGTAGGGAGCAATGCACTTGAGTGTAAACGAGATATTCCTGTGTCCTTCATCACCCACCACACAGGGCGCCCTGCCTCCGCTGCCCCGGAGTTTACCATTTTTCTCTCCGACAAGCTTTCTTTATCATATTAGGACTGGTACGATTTTTTTTTTCCCTTTGAATAAGTCTGCTATTCATTTTTAATATTCCGTGGTTTTGATAGCTAATTTTAAAAAATGTGTGTGAGAAGGGGGTGGGGGAGGAGGGATGGATGGTGAGGGGAGGAGGGGAAGGAAGGAGTTGGGAGTGAAGGACCTGGGGAAGGGGAGGAGGCAGTGATCTAAAAAAAGTGTCTTCACTTTTCACGGTCGCAACCAAATCGGGAAGGCTTGGTAAAAGCCCCCTTTGCTCCGGAAGTGAAAGTGAAAACCGTGAGGGTTCACCTTTCGGGTTATTGCTGTGACAATGTCCACGTGCTCATCAGCTCAGGACAAGTGAGTGCCGTCTGTCCGTCCGTCCGTCTAATACGGGCATCAGAAGCCTGAAACGGGCTCCACAAAGCTAGGAGAAGGTGCTGACCGCAGGGTAGGCGGCTCTGTCTGCTCACGTGAGCCTGGTCCACTCCCAGAATCCATTGCTTCTTGGGTTCACAGCTTCCTTCTAAACCACAGTGATGCAGCTTGAGCTTGCTGCTGGCCCGGACACACGGGGATCGTCATCACTTCCCCATTTTGCTCCTATGAGGCCTTGCGATGACACTGGGCACGTCTGTTACATAATCCAGGGCATTTTCTACATGGCTCTGCCTTGTAAGGTATCACGTGCTCTAGTCCCAAGGGTTTTAGGGTTCAGCGGAAGGGACCAGCATTCTCCCGACAACGCTCAGCGCGTGCTGTCATAGGAAACAAATAGACATGATTTTTAGTTTTAGGAAGTTACCAGTTTTATTTTAATACAAAAGACCCAACAACTTAAAACACTTAGAGAAGCTGAGATGATCACATTTCTGTCATGTTTGGGTCAGGATGTAAGAATTCACCCATGTTGCCCATGAATGTGTAGGATTTCATTTGTACTTCCGGTCACAATTTAGGGGCACACATGTACTTCCTCTTAGACTGGAAGAACATACATGCAGCTCTTGTCAGAATGTAGACTTAGAGGACTCCATCATCTCTCCATCCCAGGAGGACCATGCAGGGGGCCTTACCCGTACACTGCAGTTCACAGAGCCCATTCATCCCGTCCTTCCTTAATACGACAGGTGAATAGAGGCACCTGCCCCCCACGTTAAGTGCGTGTGTGAAATACAGAGAATGTGCATGCCTATGTTTATAATCTGTGTGAACTAACAGTGTTCTTTTAAGGGTAGGATAACTGAATAAAGAACATTTCTCATTTACTCTGAAAACAGGGGAGAAAAATCCAATCACACTAGCCTGTAACTCCAATCCCATTGGTTAACTCATCTGTGTGCCTCACACCGGGGAAGCAGGGGTGAACCAGAGACAGGTACTTTCTGGGTTGATTTTGAAGTTGGGCGGGGAGCAAGAGGCAAGAAATTTAAATGACTGAGTATTGCCATCTAGACTGTGAATTAGATGAAGAGCACCAGCACTGATAATTAGCCAGGCTTCGAGAAAGGCCTCTCTGAGAACAGTTACTGTTCCCTGAAAGTCTACCAGGAGGCGCTATGTGACGGTCTGGAGCAGCTCCTTGAAAACAGTTCTAGGGAGCGAATGAAAAAACTGAAGACGGAACAGAGATGGTGGTATTGAAAGAATAAGATTAGGACCGTTTGGCGGGAGAACGGTGGGTACATAGCAGGTCACAGGAAGGATCCAACACCCAGATCAAACATGGCCCTACGGTTCCCTTTTTTCACAAAGGCTGGCAGGGAACCACTCCAATCTAGTCAGAGGCATGGTAGGAAGAGAATGTTATTTGTCTAAGACCATCGAGATTTCTGTCTGGAGATTAGCTTGGAAGGGAGCCGGGGCAGAAAAAGAAGAGGCACTAAGGGACTTGAACAGTGTCTAAGGCAGGACGGGCAGAGATGACTTCAAGGGCCCCGTCCATGATGGTGCTGTGTAAGTGAACTGACAAACTGTCATGGGTTTTGTACGGTTGAGAGGACAAACGGAGGGTTCAGAGTGGGTTTGTCTCTGCTTATTAACTGGGTGGATGGAGCACACTTTATTAAGAACAGCAAGACCCAGAGAAAATAGGTTTATAGAAGAAGCCTAACAATTCTCTTTAGGATACATATTACTAAGAAGTCTCCTGGGCACACAACTCGAGGCATCAAGTAGGTGCTGGGCCTGGAGCCTGACAGAAGGGAAGCAAATGTGACAGTGATTGCTACACGTGACAATGCTGCCCTGTGTGGGCCATGGCGTTTTCCCTAAAGGCACTGCTCACTGTCCAGAGCACTTTCAGACACCCCTGTCTTAATTCACGAGATAACCAGGGTTGCTTGTTGATGGAGATGACTTATTGCATTACCCGTGTCTCAGTCTGCAGTGTGCATCTACTAGAATTGCTAAATCCCGAACTGACATGTGCTATGTGTGTTAAACTGTTTGTTGTTAGGGTATTTTTAGGAAAGCCTCATGACTCAGGAGCTCTCTGTGTAGCCCGGGCTGGGATTGTCATCACCCTCCCTCCATGTCCCATGAGCTTATTTTTTTGTGAAGTCAAGATGAGATTAATAAGTGCTGAGTCTGCTTTCCCCTCACGTGAACAAGCATCATCCACAGTGTGCAACGTGGACCAGCACTTCTCAGACCCCAATGTTCTGCAAGTCACTGGGAACCCTGTAAAATCCCAACACAGGCAGGAGGGACAGAACTTGAGAAGTGTTGTGTGTGTGATGGTCTCTTGAATACTAACAGTGCTGATGGTTCACAGGTAACACTCTGAGTGGTGAGCAGAATACTCAAAACACCATCATTCTCCTGAACTGGGCAGCCTTTCAGAAAGCAGTAGAAAAGGTTAAGGCTTCCACAGACATTGCTGTCTCCTGTGGAATGCTACAGTGGTTACTTCTGATTTGTCACTTAGTCACCAATACTCATTACCTTGTGTGAATTACCAGACCGTGTCTGTATGTCTCAGTTCCCAAACCAAACCAAAACAGCAGAGATCAAGGGCAAAGTTCAGTACATATTAATAATGCTGCTCTGAAATGTTTAGTACATATTAATAATGCTGCTCTGAAATGTTCTTCTCACAGGCTGTACATGGCACCTGCCTAACGAGGCGAGAATATAACACATCAAAAGAGTACCTGCATAGCTACCACGAACAAGATCCTGGGATTAATCCCATCACTTAAAAAATGATAAATTGAAGAATGACTGTTTGTTGGGTAGCTACCAACACTTTTCCTTGATAGGGATTATGGACCAGGGAGCATTAGTTAAATGCTTTTCATAAAAAACAAACAAACAAACAAACACAAACTTCACAGTTTAAACCAGATAGATTTACAGCAATAAAAGAGATAGACTCGGTGTGGATGTGTCAATAATCTGGGTTAATTGCATACTGGGATTCTTCTGAAGTCGAGTAATTGAATAAAGAGGTATTTTAAAACAAAGACCTCTAACTGCTTCTTGATAACAAAGGATTATATAAAACTATATGCACCCGTATTTTTAAAAAATTAAACAACAGTCACAAATATTAGCCAAAATAGTAAGTGAGGAGTTGCTTGCTGTGAATTATCTGGAACATTCCAGTGATTGTTCTTTAATTGATTGCTTGATCGGATGAATGCCTCTGTGCCTTTCAGCATGTGTGGCAGCATAATATTATATATTTCCTTGTCTGGAATTCACTCAGAGCTGAACAGTTCATTCCAATACCCCAGCAATGAGAAGAGCATTTAGTTGTGTAGGCAAACAACCTGTGGGGAAGCATCTTGGCATTTAGTGGTGGATTACCAACTGCAGGTGGAACTTTGTCTTAGTGACTGCCTCTCTCCAGGGGCCGTCACATCCCCTCCATGGTCACCAAGAGGACAGTTCTGGCCATAGAACTCTGGGGATGGCCAGCTGTGGTAGCTACAATGATGTTGCTGCAGACTGTGGCCCTGTCAGGGCCACAGCAGAGGGGAAGTGCCACAGCTGACCCCTTGTTCAGCAGTGTTATCCTTTAATGAAGACTTGTCATGCATGGAATCTGTGTTTAGTGCCGGCTTGCGCTCAGCACTAAACACAGTGGGGCAGGATGTCTCCAGGAACTCTACAACCCAACAACAGGTAGCTCTTGCTTGTTCACAATGAGGTCCCAAACCCAGAGGATGCCTGCTTTGTAAAGCTTTCAAAGACACTTATGGTGGCTTCTTTTAATGTTTTGTTATTCTATAAAACTTGGGAGTCAAATATTAGGGAATGACCCTGATTGATCCATGGAGTGTAGGAGAAGGGATCACTTCACCCTTTTCTCCACCCTCCCTGATGGAAAACACGCATGTGTCTCCCCAGGCTCCTTCTTACCCCGCCCCCATCCAGCTCTTCTGAGTCAGTCAGAAAACTATGTTCCACTCAGCCAGTTTAGTGTGGACTCCACCCTCCAAACCAAGGTCCCACTCCATTGGCAGTTGAATGGCAACACAAACAAATCTCCTGCATCAGGGATTTCTAATAGGAAAGAAATAATACTTCGATAGATGACCTAATAGGCGGGTTTGATGGGGAGTACAGGCATCTACATAATTAGCTTCCTGCTAAGAAAGTACTTTATGCAAAGCTACAATTTATGCATCTGTCCCTAAGCCATAGGTAAGGTACTGTCTTGAGGACTCTCCACTTGGTCTATTTTAATACTTAGTATCAGCACCAAGTGCAATGGTTACACTATTGTTGTCCACTGGGTATGGTGCAGGGAGATGGCTACATTGTGTTCAAGTTCACATTGTTAGTGGGAAGGTAATGAATTCTGATCCCTTGACTCCTAAAACTCTGAACTACAGCCACCCCCCCACACACACACAATTTCTAATAGAAACTTCCCAGGTGTGGGCCTCAATGTAAAAAGGGAAAGAACCTAGCAATTTTCTTACATGGGACATGTTCAAGGTGACAGCAAAAGCAATTTTCAGCGCCTTGCTCAATTGTGCTGCTTTCCTTGGTGTTTCCAGCAATCCAGGGAGGAGTGGAGGCTATGGGGGGACTACTCAAAAAGGAGAGGAGAGCACATCTGGGTAGAATCCAGTGTCCACTAGAACAAAGAGGGGCTGGGCTTTACACTCAACCACAACAGACCATCTAGAAAAGAGATAAGAAAGATAAAGAAATATTTTTATGGATTTGAAATACCCCTTAATTCAATTTCCAAACTCTTTATTCGGTTTTCAAACTGCTTTGCAGCGTGCAACTATATATTAAATGGCAGAGAAGGTGACCCTAACCACAGGTTTATGAACCACAGAGCTCTGAACTCAATGACTGACTCAACTTGCCTCCTGTGAAATGACTATGAGGCTTCGGGCCTAGGTGGGCAGAAGCTGGGATCGTGGAGCAGTCAGTGGACTCCTGCAGTCCCGAGAGACCCAAGCATCTTCTCCTGGAAGATTCCGTTCTGGGCTCACTGCCACCTGTCTCCCAAATGCCGAGGCACGGCCATGTTCTGTGGGATCTCCACTGGGACTCCCTGCCTGCAGTAGCACCTCATGTTGAGTGATGCCGTCTGTCCATGCTACGGTAGGCCACTGCTGACTGAGCCAGTGAACTGAAGAGGATTCAGCAAACACAGCGTGGAGCAGCAATTCACAGTGTCACCAGCCAGGCCAGATATTGGCAGACACTTTGGAGAAAGGGCCAGAGGGTAAATGCTTAGACTCTGGGTGCTGTCCCAGAGGAGAAATTGAACATACTATTTGGGTATTTATATAACAAGAAGTAAATTCCACCGAGGTTTCAGTGATGAAATGCAAACTAAAATGCTGCATACTGTCCTTCGCAAGATCAATCTACTACTGACAAGGCTTTAACTCTGCGGGTGTGGGGGAGGAGGCAATATTTCACTCCACTGGGGTTCCACGTTACTGCTTCCTATCACGGGACAGATCGCCAATCTTCACCCATAGCATTCATGTTATCTTGCAGGCTTTAGAAAGCAAGTGATAACGCAGATGTGGACAGGCTGCTCTGGCCAGATGTGGGGACTTCCTAGAACACACGTAATGAGGACGGCCATGGCAAAGGTCAGTAACAGTGGTTAACCCTTTGGTCTCCCTGATATTGATTTAATGAGCTTGGGTGCTTTTTAATTTGTTCGGTTGGTTTGTTTTTGCAGCTTTCTCTTCATGATTCTGGGGAGTTAAATCAACACTTGCCACGCTGAACTGTACCCCATCTCTGTAATCCGTAGTTTTAATATAAATTTATGGGGGTTGCAAATTTTGTTTGAGACATGTGGCCCATCTATCCACATATGCTCTGAGAATTTTTTAAAGGGAGAAGAGGAATCCCCTTGGGACATAGGCAGAGCCTAGAGCGGACTGCCTCGCAGCGTTGGTGGGGCTAAACTTTCTGATGCTGTGTTCAGCAGGGGACTCGCTAATGGAAGTTGTGACCTTTCACCTCTGAATTGCTAGGTAACCTGAGGTCCTCTGGCTATCGGAAGATAAATGGAGCTACAACACAGCTGCTTGAATGAGAGGTCTTGGTGCCATAATCATTTCATACAATTTATAAATAACATTTCTGTAGCAAACTCAACAAGAAATGCAGAGACTGTCCGCCAAACCAGTTACCACTCTGGCCCAACTCTTTCTCTCCTCGGAAATTGTCTCAGCATCTCCAAGGGTCCAACGGAGGAGATAATCGATCCAATCTCATTGGGGGAACTCTGTTGAGAATCAACTGGCATTTGTGATGGCCTCTGCAGTTGACAAACGCTGAAAATTATTATTACGCATCATTGTCCTAAAAAACTGACAAGCTGATGTTTATGCTGACAAAAAGAGTGCAGAGAACCCATTATTCATGCAGCATCTCCCCTGGGGCTAAATAGACTGCTGCTTCCACGTCCATCTGGCACCTTTGAACATTCTGACGATTTTTGCTAAAAATTCACACAGCTCTTTAGACCCCACTGGATGATCAGGCTCTGCAGACATTTTAAATAGGATCCCACTGGCCTGATCTCACTATCTGAAATTAGAGGTTACATAACAGCGACATGGTGCTTGGGGTGTCCACTGGAGGGCTGTGGGGATGTTCCAGAAGCATCTTGCAGCTCCCGTTAAGATCCATGACTTAATCCAATCAGATGGGCTAGCCCAAGGAAGTCTGAATATCGCAGGCGAGCAAGAACAGGAACTTTATAATTACCATGTAAAACCAGAAAAGCTGTAAGGCGAGAAGAATCCCCACCTCACCCCCCAAAAAAAATCCCAACACTGTTAGATGGCGTCTAAGACAGGGCCACAATGTGCTTTATCCTGCAAGGGACCAAAGCATCGAGTTTGTCCATGAGAATCCTGTCCACAGCTTCACACCAAAGAGCCAACACCCTAGTCCACAGGATTCAGTGAAGACGGGTGGCAGGGTCGGGGTACTTCTGGGAGAAGGCAAGGCTGGAGTGGGAGAGTTTAGGAAATGCATTTCTGGGGCAAATGTTCAGTCCTGAGTCTGCTCAGCAAAGCACAGACGTGAGAGCGAAGCTTCTTCTAACTGCACCGAAACAGAAGTCCACAATGGAAACGTTACAGTTTGAAGAAAATGAATCCACTGAGAGAGCCGTAGACTCCCGCCCTGAAGGGCTCTTTGGTGGGTGTGTGGGTGGGTGGTGGGGTGGAGTGGGGTGAGAGGGTGGGTGTGTGGGTGATGGGATGGTGTGGGGTGAGAGGGTGGGTGTGTGGGTGGTGGGGTGGGGTGAGAGGGTGGGTGTGTGGGTGGGTGGTGGGGTGGGTGGTGGGTTGGGGTGGGTGTGTGGGTGGTGGGATGGGGTGAGTGGGTGATGGGATGGGGTGAATGGGTGGTGGGGTGGGGTGAGTGGGTGTGTGAGTGGTGGGGTGTGGTGGGGTGGAGTGGGGTGAGTGGGTGAGTGGGTGAGTGGGTGGGTGGGTGAGTGGGTGGGTGGTGGTGGGGTGGAGTGGGGTGAGTGGGTGAGTGGGTGAGTGGGTGGGTGGGTGGGTGGGTGGGTGAGTGTGTGTGTGTGTGTGGGTGGGTGTGTGGGTGTGTGGGTGGGTGTGTGGGTGAGTGGGTGGGTGGGTGGGTGGGTGGGTGGGTGGGTGTGTGTGAGTGGGTGGGTGGGTGAGTGGGTGGGTGGGTGGGTGTGTGTGTGTGGGTGGGTGGGTGGGTGGTGGGGTGGAGTGGGGTGGGTGGGTGTGTGTGTGAGTGGGTGTGTGTGTGTGGGGGGTGGGTGGGTGGGTGGATGAGTGTGTGTGTGGGTGTGTGTGTGGGTGGGTGGGTGGGTGAGTGAGTGGGTGGGTGGGTGAGTGGGTGGGTGAGTGTGTGGGTGTGTGCGTGAGTGGGTGTGTGGGTGTGTGTGTGTGGGTGGGTGGTGGTGGGTGGGTGAGTGTGTGTGTGTGTGGGTGGGTGGGTGGTGGGTGGGTGGGTGGTGGGTGGGTGGGTGGGTGGTGGGTGGGTGGGTGGGTGGTGGGTGGGTGGGTGGGTGGTGGGTGGTTGGGTGTGTGTGTGTGTGTGTGTGTGTGTGTGAGTGGGTGGTGGGTGGGTGGGTGGTAGGTGGGTGGTGGGTGGTGGGTGGGTGGGTGTGTGGGTGGGTGGGTGGTGGGTGGGTGGGTGGTGGGTGGGTGGGTGTGTGTGTGTGTGTGTGTGAGTGGGTGGTGGGTGGGTAGGTGGTGGGTGGGTGGTGGGTGGGTGTGGGTGGGTGGGTGTGTGGTGGGTGTGTGGTGGGTGGGTGGGTGGGTGGGTGGGTGGTGGGTGGGTGGGTGGTGTGTGGGTGGGTGGTGGGTGGGTGGGTGGGTGGGTTGAGGCAGGCTCTTAACTGTTTGCCTCATGCTGGCTTCCAGATGACGATGCTTCTCCTTCAGCCTCCTGCTTGCTGAGATTAAAGCCATCCATGCACCATCATGCCCAGTGTAAAATACAGGCGTTTAAAAAGAAAATGATTTGTTACATAGGTTGCTGGCACTCAGAAGCAAGGGCTGGCTCTCTAGATGCGGGCAGCCCCATCTCTTGGCGCCCATTCCTTCACCCTCAAGTAGAATTCCTTTCCCCAAAAGAATAATGGAAACAACAGCCGTTCCTCTCCGTGGGGTCAGCCATAAAACCTACAAACGCAACTCCTACCTCCCTTCTCTTCCCTCTGTGTAAAGCTGGCCAGGAACAAACTCTGCGTCCGTCACACCTTCTTTGGTTGTGGGTGCTCAGAGACACAGTCTAGTAGGTGTCCTAACCCATGAGAGGGATAGAGAAAAACTACCCAGAAGAGTGAAGATGGGCCTCGCTGAGCTTCCATGTGTAGGTATGGGAAACAATCTCTAAATATTAAAGAAAGCAACCCTTTATTGTCTTACACTAGCAATTTGCTCTTGTGTTTTACTTTGATGGCCATTAACTGGAGTATTAAAATGATATGCAGTTACAATGTCTTTTATGACTTTGGTCTTGCTTTACTGGGGGGAAAATCATCTTACTACCCCAGGGCCTAGTATAATTAATCTGCATGGTCTTTGGGTTTTTTGTTTGTTTGGTTGGTTTTGTAGTACAATCATTTTTGCTTTAAGATGTTTAATATAACCCGAACTCAATTTTTGACATATTGGAGAACAGGGGCTTAACTTTTATTTTCATTTGTGAAACAGTGTTTTTAGTTAGGCTGGCTTC